>CM068367.1:247091417-247621936 GCA_034769895.1 Magicicada septendecula | reverse complement strand
GATTTCTGGGCAGCACCATAAAATGAAGATTTTATAAAATTATTTATGTTTCTTTATTTCATTTAGCTTAATTTATCTTCAGTTTTATTTTTTTAGGCTTACCTGTACATTGGACTGTTCCTCATGTGTGGTTTCATCCTATATGACACGCAAGTAATTGTGGAGAAGCGTCGTCATGGAGATCGTGACTTTGTTGCCCACTCAGTGGATCTCTTTATTGACTTTGTTGGAGTATTCAGACGCCTTGTCATCATTTTAACTCAACGGGTAAATCTGTTTTTTTTTATTATATTGTGTTATCGTAAATACGTGTAGTCAAAGAAACCTCAAGTTGTCCATATTTCTTATGTGTTTTATGTGCCTCATGCTATCCATAACTTCCTATTGTAGGTATAGCTGTAAGTTTGGACACAAATTTCTGAGTGATGCACTTCGTATGATGAAGCTAATGTGTAACTGTGTGAAAGTGTCATTCCTTTGTATTCTAGCTTCTTTAAAGAGAGTAATAGTTTCTTTACGGCAGCATATCATATCAATATTCTTAGTAACTCCAGCACAGAATTAGTCTATTTATTCATCCACAAACACGATTTGTGTGTATAAATAAATATTATTATAGGGAACCCAGGTGACTGCCAGATTCACTGTTGAATATATAAGTAAAATATCTCAAACCAGCGTTATTTTTATCTTGTATGTAGTTGTTGGAAAACGGTGATTTTAGTATGTTTCCTGGCTTCCTATTAATAATTTTAATTTATCTATAACCGAAGGAGGCCTAGTGCTCTGGAATCTACTAATAGTTATATTTATTGTTATGCTGTTGCAATATAAATAACATAGTAGCATACACAACACTTATCACATGCTGCAGAGTCAACAAGGAGATACAGTATTGTAGTAGTGTATGGCATAGAATGTCCCCCAAGCCCAAGAGACACCATAATTCCATAATTAATATAATGACTCATGGTTTATCTCAAATGTTCTCATCAACATTATGCCACACAGCACATAGGTGATCTTTGCTGACCATAAAAACTCATGTTGAGGGCAGCTGTAAGTTACTTTGGCAGTGAACAGTACATTCTTTTTGTGATAAGAGATCAAGTGTTAATGAATGGACTAGATACTTTATTTTTTGCGTATGGTGAATAAACACAAAATTATTATATACATACAACCAAAATCAGTAAAGTTTCAATTTTTTTAAATTATTGAATAAGGCCTTTTCGAAATTATTATAATTTCATCATCGTTCACACTAAAATGTTCTTTAAAATCTCACTGCACTTCATATTGAATCTTCCACTGCCATCATTATTTGGTGAAACCAAGCAAGTCATATATTGAAATAGTTGATCATTTTCGAATATTGTCTGCTGATTCATCAATTTGTTATATTTTTTATATAGGTATATATATATATATATATATATATATATATATATATATATAATTTTTCTAACTGTATAATGTCATTTTTATTATTATTTACTTCTACTATTTCCATATTGTTGGTTATATCTGTTATACTATGATTCATATCAATAAGATGATCTGCTATATTGGAGATTCCCGTCTTTTTATTATTAAAGGCTCTGATATGTTCCATAAATCTCTGTTTGAAATTTCTATATGTTCTACCGATGTATATGTAGTCACAATCATTACAATTTATTTTGTATATTCCACTTAATTTGTATATATCATAGTCTTTTCTATTTATTATTATGTTGTATATACTTTTATTTGGTTTGTATGCATATTTATGTTTATCCAATTTTGTATTCTTTATAATGTATTGGAGATCTCTATATGTGTATTTATAAGTTAGATATGTTATATTTTCTACTTTTCTGCCTGTATTTATGCTGCTTAATGTTGTTCTGTTGTTTAATATTGTTTTTTTCTTTGTACTTTTTATTTAATTTGTTTATAAATTTACTGTCATATCCATTTTCTATTGCTATTTCTTTTATGATGTTCAGTTCCTGATACAATTTCTCTTCATTATTTATGTATTTGTAAGCTCTATTAATCATATTATTACTATGTATTTATCTTGTGTATCCAAAGATGTGATGAATCCTTGTGTATTGTTGTATTATTATTTGTTTCCTTTCTATATACGTTAGTAATTATTTCGTTATCTTTTCCAATTTGAATATCAATGTCCAAAAAATTGATTTTCTATTAACTTCTTCTTCAAATGTAAACTTCACATTATCATTGTATGTATTTAATTTATTTAGTATTAATAGTTATTAAATGTTCATTTTTTATGCTAGGATTATATATGACCAATATATCATCCACATATCTGTTCCATAATAACACATTATGCATATTTATGATACCTAAAATAATTTTGTTTTCCAAATCCTGTATATAAATTTCTGACATAATTGATGATATGGGTGAACCCATTGCCAATCCTTTGGTCTGTGTATAATTTGCTATTAAAAAAAAATAATTCTGGTTACATATGTTTCTTATTATAATAATTAAGTTATTTATGAAGCTGTTTATTCATAAATTTAATTTCACTGTTTTAAGTGTGCAGTCCTCATTACAGGCAGAAGTAGAGTGTGGCATCTTCAACAGTAGAAAACGATGATGGACATACCATATAAGTTTATTACATGTTGACTAATCCTCCTCCTATGGCGCTACAGCCCAAGTCGGGCCCTGGCCTCCATCAATCTCCGCCTCCAATCCACTCTATCCACTGCAACCCTCCTCCAGTTTCTTATCCCCATGTCCCTCGCGTCCTCTGCAACGCCATCTTTCCACCTCTTCCTCGGTCTGCCTCCAAGTCTCGTTCCCTCCCATGTACCCAGCAGCATGTTGACTAATGGTTTGTGAAAATGGACTCAAATTAGATCTATATGCTAGAAGCTTCTCAATCTATGATGAAAAACAAAGCAGAAATGAAAAGACATCAGAGATATGAATGTTAACAAGAAACAGAAAGATGATGGGATGGAGAAATGAAACGGCAGAAAGTACTTACTTTGGAATGCCACAAAGTATTCTTGCTGGAAACAATAAACATATGATATACATAAGCAGGCGCAGGAACACCAGCTAATATCAAAAGCTCTCTTTGAAGCAGTGGAAAAATGGATATAGGAATATATTGGTTAGACCTCAACCTAGTGCATAGTGCTGTAGGTCAACTACATGGTTAATTTGAACAAGAGGAAAGAACATCTGAAGTAGATGAATTGGCACATATAAAACAGTTGATGTCCACTGCAAAGAATCTGTTATCTCAAGTATGAAAATATCAATTGTTAGTATTAAAAAATAAAATAACTGATGTCTATCACTTAATGGAAGTGCATGAAATAATGCTATGTATTTTAAAAACGGTTGAACAGGCAGTGCCAAATTGCTGCATTCATATACTGATATACAAAGAGAAAGCACTTGCACACATTCTTGATCTATAAAAGGGCCCACCACACAGAGCTATTATGGAAACTACCAATTGAGAGCCAGGGCATCTACAATGACTTAATAAAAGCTTCAGAATTGCAATATAGGGACCAGTATCTGTGCATATCCCCAGCTGAAAGCAATGCAACAACGTTTAGGGAAGAATACGAGTTGGAAGCAATCATAGGCGTACTTTTTAGATTGACCCATCCTGAATTGCTGGATGTCTTCCAAATATGGTTTACTCTCCATTCACTTCAGATGATAGAGACTGTGAGCTACAGTAAACTTTAAGAACAATTTTTAAGTTTCCTGTATCTTACAGTCCATCACAGTTATTTAAAGTTTTGTGGTGTACCATAGTACCATCATAAAAGTAGTGAAGTTGCTTTTACTCGTTCACATTGACACCTGATGCCACAACAGTGCTTGACATTCGTTATCTTGGCACTAGTTGTTGTTCACACATGATTCTGAAGTGTTGTGACATTAAACACTTCAGTCTGCAGAAAATGTGCCACAAATTTACCTTATTTTCGCTCTCAGTACTTTCCAGTTAGCCCTTGTATAAAAGTCTACATGTTACTGAATAAATTAAATAAATATCTCCTGAAATCAACTCTAAAATTTGACAATGTGTACTTCTTTCTTATGACCTTCAATATAATGAATGGAGATCAGGCTTTTATGGCGTGTCATGTAAATGCTGATTTTTAGGTCACACTTGGATTTATACAGTATACAGTTCTGGTTCAAATAAAAAAATTCTGCCTGTACCATTCCATAATGATGCTAGTGTCAAGATTTAGTATCACTGTGAACAAGGCTTTATTCAGTTTCAGGTTCAAAGCTGCCACATTTATGTCCACACAGACGTATGAAGTTACATTAATGTGTTATAATCAGAATCTTACAGTTACATATTTCTGTTCTAACAGGCAGAATAATTAAATTATTTTTCTAAAAGAGAAGAGTCCTACAACAATTTGATTGATGGGAAAAGACTGCCATAGCTGGTTCCAAACCTGGTTGAGAAAAGAAGAGGGTGAAAGGGGTAGCTTAGGTTCTTAAGATCCTTACTAATACAGTTGCGAGTGCAGCAAATTCTAAGAAATGTCCAGGTATTATAATAAGAGATACAGAGCCATCATATCCTATCTCACAAAGAGAAGCGTAAGGGTGAGTCTCTGGTCCCCCTGGTATGGTGTTGTTGGAGGGCCAATTACTGGTTCATGTAAAACTAATAGCTAAAGCATGTAATACGGTACCTAAAGCAACCTCTATATAAGGATTGGCAATGTAGCTGTAGGACACTATAATTTTGTGAGTGAAAGAATAATAGCCATGAAACTTAAGATGGAAGAGGATAAATTATAATAATTGGTGTTTATGTTCCAGAAAAAGGGAAGGAAGAGAAAACAACTTTGTACTATCAAACACAACAAAAAATAATTGAGAAACATAATAAAAAGTATAGGGTAATACTTGTTGATTTAAATGCTAGTCTGCAGAAATCCCATTACAAAAAACGACTGTATGGAGAGTCAACATTAAATAGAAACTGTGAAAGATGAAGGGAATGTGTGATGTACAATGATTTAAGGGGATGACAAATGCATTTTTTAGGGAAAAGGATATTTATAAATATACCTGTCTGGCTAGAGGTTCTAGAACGATTTTAGACACACAATAGTTAATAAAAAACTAGCATCACAAGTTGAATATACAAGAGCCTGGAGGGGTTATGACTTTTCCAGACCAATTCCTTCTAGCTTCAAATATACAATTACTTAAGTGATAGGAAAAACAAAATAATATTGTTAAACAACAACAAATAATGAACAAGTTTTTAAAGTTTATGGGTTCAAGGATGAAAGTTAAAAATTTTTTTAGAACCATGTAAATCAGTACATTGTAGGTAAATACCTATTTATAAAAATATAGAGTTGGAATGGAGTAATGTCAATGAAATAATAATCAAGGAGTTAAGGATGCAGACTGCAAAAAGGTGTATAGCTGCAGGAAGATATGTATGTCACATCCCACACAGAAAAGTCATGAGAAGTAAGAGATAGAAAAAGAAACGTTAGAAAGAGAATTGTAAGAAAGCCCATCAAGAATCATGGGAACACCTCGTAGCCACAACTCGTGTGGTTGGCAGATTATGGAATACAAAGTGACTGTGATGGATGAAAACATTGAATATTTCTGAAAGAGAAAAGGTTCATTTGAATATGATTTAGGAAGAAGAATGGACAAACCATTGTAGGAAGTTATATATTGTGCAATGCAATTGAAAGTTATAAATATGTAAGCCAAGTGGAAAAGGTCTAGATAAGTTAACCGTAGAAGAACTCAAGCAAATAATGAGTTGAATGAAAAGTAGAAAGCCACTAGGACCTGACGGAATAAATGCTGAGTTAATAAAATACAGTGACAGATTATTGCATTTACAAATTTGACATTTTGTAAACAAGATATGGATGGAAATCAAAATTCCCAAAGAATGTATATGGGCAAAGGTGATTTTCTATGTATAACAAAAGGGAAAGAACAGACACAGTTACATAGGAATAAGTTTGCTCAACAACATATAAAATATGTACAAGAATTCTCAGCCAGAGATTACAGGTACATTACAGACGCACTGTGGAAAAACTAATGGCTTTTAGAAAGGGTAGATCAACTGTTGATGTAGTGTTTGTATTATCACAGATAATAGAGAAAAGGTGGGAAAATAGGAATATAACTAGGAAATGCATATTGCTTTTGTTGGTCTGGAAAAAATAACTGATAATGTAAACATTCAAAAATTATGGAATATTGTGGGTAGAATAGTATCCACAACATTTAAAAAATTCAGTTGAGATCCTTTACAAAAGTACATCTATACCCCTGAGATCTGAATGGTAGGTTATCAGATCCAATACAGTAAACCCTCGATTTAACGGACTTCGGATTTAACGGACAGAATTTGAAAAAAGTCAAAGCATGATAATGTTTTTAGGCTTTTGAAACGTATAATGTGCATAAACTGCAGACTCTCCTGTTCTGACGATATTGCTTGGCTATCGGAGCATTCTTTCGTTTCTTTTCTTCGTGTTTTGAAACACGCACATTTCCTCATCTTCAGTTTTATTTGATGAGAACGGAGTATTCATGAAGAATTCATTTAATTCTTCACAATCCCTGTCTTTGCGTTGTCGTTGACGCAGGCATCGCACACGTTCAGTGAAAGACATCACGACGACTAACACTGAACAATATACACTGATATGCATCTTATTTCACTGTGAAATATTCGTCCATCAGCTAATACAGCAAGCATTACAGTGGCACGTAACTTTTCATTTCCCGTAATCGTTACTGTTACATATTTGGTTCCGTTTTGGTCCACAGTAAATATACGTAAATAAAAAATACGGGCGTTTCATTGGCATTTCCCATGTTTTCAAGTGAATAATTATGCTTCTTGCGTAAATGAATGACAAACCGCTGGGGAGTTTTTCTTCGTAGTCACTCGGTAGTTTTAGCGCGAGTGATGTACGTCATTTAAGCGCAAATCCATTTCACCGAATCATTCGTCTTTTACACCCGAAGCTGGCTTTGAAACCGGAAACTTTTAATTCTTCTGCGATTTCTAAAGCTTTTAATTTTAAAACATGTCTAGTGACATGGAGTCCTTGCCTTCTTAAAAGCCGTTAAGTATTCACAGACGCTGGACTCTACTGCTACAAAACGCCCAACTTGAGGTCCCGCGAATGCTCGTCGTGCAGTATTTACATTTAAAAGTCGTTCCTTCTGTTTTCTCCATCGTCGAATACAGGATTCATCAATATCGAATTTCCTTGCGACTTCGCAATTGTATGTTTTTTCTACATTTTGTATCACAATTAATTTATAATTCGCATCGTACGGGTTATGTTTAATTTGATCTGACTGCGTGCCTTTAGTCTCCACAATATCACTCATACCGCAAACGCACTACAAAAACGCCGAATAAAAACAAAGTACAGATAAGCGATGTTATCGCTGTTACAGTAGAAAACTACACTGGTAGTTTAGCCGTTATTTAGAAACGTGTTACTCGCACCCCTCTACTTAGCCTTCCTTTGTCTTGCTGCCTACAGAAGGGTGCGAACACGCGTGTGCGCACGCACTTACACTTTATCTTCCTATTCTTTCTTCAGTTTGCTGTTAAAACATTCGGTTGTAGTCATAAATCATAATGCCAGAGTTAACTACAGCCAGGCAAACTGCTGTTGCTTAGGCAGTAAACAACTCATAGATACCAAAAGCGTTCGTCCCGCCAGAAGTCAGGTATAACTTCGAATTTCGTTAGCGTGCGAATGCAAGCCGCATGCCAAATTAGCGACCACGTTTTTAGGAGAAAAAGTGCGGCTTGTATTCGGAACAATACGGTATTTGCATGATATTAATAGTATTAAAATTTCAAGTGTTATAGGCGTATTCGATTTAAATATATCCTCAAAACACAAAATTTGCGATTTAATGGACTTTTGATTTTACGGACACCCCTCAGCCCCAATTAGTCCGTTAAATCAAGGGTTTACTGTATTCCAGTAACCCTACCTTGTTATGATGAACAAGGTAGGGACCTTGTTATGATGGTCACATGGATTATCATGTACAGTGGACAAAAATAACAGATGAAGGCACAATACATATTATACAGTAATTTAAATTAAATTTGTCCAGCACATAACAAATATCACTGTATTACAGTTTGCACTAATTACCTCAATAATCAATTTCCACTGAACCACAACAATAACTCTGAACTGCAATTGTAAATTGCCCGGTCTAACACAACTTGGAGTTCTTCAAAATTCATTATTTACATATTTACACCTTAGCTGCCTTGCTTGTGTTTTAGTGACAAAGTGGATCTGGATGCCGGTAGAATACCTGAGAAATGTGTTGAAGGGGCATCTCGAATTATCTAAAGCGTTATGTAATTCTGCACAGCGCACAGTCATGGAAAGTGTAATGTAGGCATGCAGTGATGTTGTGTACCGTCTATTTCCATAGATATACATATATTTTGTTTCCAATAACTCTGTATTTTAGTTTCTTGCAGACTTTCTATGTTAATTATAAGAATAGATTTCTTCTGAAAGGATAATATTTTAAGGTTTATTAGTATATGTAAAAACCTAAAAACAAAACAGTTGTTTTCTGTGTCTTATAAATAGGTTATAAAAACGAGTTACATCACCTTGGGTGGCGTTTTCTTTGTATATACTAATAAAACTTCAAATATTATGTTTGCAGAAGTTATACATTGCGAGATAGGAGTGATGATATAAGAGCAGAATTAGAAGTAAAAGATCGAAATATCCCCATTTCATCTTATAGAAGACAGTGGTGTGATCATTTGCAAAGGATGACAGAGCATTGATTGCCAAAAGTGGTGCTGAAATATAAAGGCTTTTTGTGAGAATTAAAAAAATATATCAAAATTTATGCAATAAACGTACTTCATTCATTCAAAATAATAGTCAGCAAGTTCTGCAGCTCAGGGAGCACACTAGTCTTAAGATCACAATCCCCATTAACAGTATGAAATTTCCAGCCCACAGCTTATTATTGTTTTAGTTTTAAATTGTCGTTTAGTTTCTAATGTTGGTAGTAATTTACTTGTTGCAGGAGGAACAGAAACGAAGCAAAAGACAAGAATGATGTGAAAGGAAGGAAGCAGAACAACCACCTGAACCAAATATATAATCACAATGGTGGATTAATAATATGTGTATTTAAATGTTTTGTAAAATATATATTTTGAGTTTATTTTCGGATTAAAACTCTATAACCTCTTCTCATATATACATGCTACTTATTTTTAATCAGTAAATTAGGGTTAAAAATTACAATTATTTTGTGTATGAAAGACTGTGGATTAATATTTGTAATACTGATGATAATGTAATAATAATAAAAAAAACCTGCTTCTACATTTCATATCACTTAGTAAGTTAGAGATAAATGATTAGGTGGTGGTTTTATATATACTTGCATACATACTATATACAAACATACACCCATCTCGTATACAACAAATTAGTAATGATAGTTTGTTTACTAAAATTGTTTATCATTGTAATGATAACAAAAGTGTTTGTAATTTGTAAATGTTTGTAAGTGAAATAAAACATTTAGAACCCCATTTTTAAAAACTGTGTCTGCTTATATTTTTGTGTGCAACTGCAATATTTCATGTGTTTTCTAACGGGAAAAAGCATAGTGAAAAGAGTCATCTGGTGATCAGATGCATTAGGCCAGACTATTACTATCGTTAGAAAATTATCACATGTTCCGAGCACTACACAATCTGTGGTCATCTTCAGGTATAATTCAAATTAATACATTAAATACAAACTTAGGCCTACCCATGGTTCGTTCAGTAACAAGCACGACCGTCAGAAGGATAAACCATGACCAATCTACAAAGCTGGATACCAACCAATCGACACACACACACACACACTCACACATACATATATATATATATATATATATATATATATATTGTAATATAACTAAATAATAATATCTGTAAACTGTCTATAGGAATGTTGATAATGTTCCACTTTGGAAACAATAATTTTGTAACGTTCCTTGTGTCTTCGTTAAGCCCCCACTGTTGGGCTAGCCAATTTTGTAATAAATCAAAATGTATAAGAAATGTGTGTTAATGTTCTTACAATTTGAAATAAGAAATTTAAATTTATTTCAAATAAAAAAAATTTTGTTTCTGAAAAAAAAAATATATTTTCTGTGTAATTTAAGTTCCTAATATTTAAAAAATAATCGTGGTTATTGTTTGTGTTTAGAAATTGAATGGTATTATGTTTATTAGTGTAATAGTGTCACTTTCTGTAAATTTACTTAATGACAATCTGGTTAACTCCAGTCCTAGTCGAAAAACGGCTCTCTTCTTCTTCTTCGAAGCGTTCGTTATTTCGTATTTATCGCCCTTCGGTTAGTCTGTGTTCTCGATTAATTTATTTGTTAAGTATTTTTAAAGAAAAATTAAATCCAAATTGCATAACAGAAAGTTTATTAATAAATTATTTAAATTTATCGATAAGAATCGATATTACACAGCAGTATCGACTCACTCAGGGCCGGTCGATAAAAAAGTTTACATTGGTTATATATAATAATATAGTGTTCTTTGAACGGTTATTTAAGAATAGCCAGAGAAGGGTATGGACAGGAAAGTATAACACTTACAATGATAAACGCCTTAATACTAACAAATACAATGTTATAATTAATAAATAAAAGTTTATATATAATATTTAATTCAAACCAAAGCAGTAGAAATTCGTTTCTTCCCAGCTGGAGTGGTATGATGACGAGTCAAAATGGCCGACTGGCGCATGTGTAGTGGAACGTCTATCCATGACGAAATATTTGTTTAAATAAAGATGTCTTTTCTCCGTTTAAATGGTCTCAGCAATTGTGTATAATGGTTCTGGAGTTAACTGAGTGTCACTGGTGTATTGTTTAATAGTTCACTTGGTGTAAATTGTTGTGATTATGTCTATCTCACTTTGTCTGTATGTGTCGGGTTTAACCTTGATTGTTCGTCTGTAATTTTATTGTATTGGTGTTATTTTAATTAATTAGGCGTGTGTGGTTCTGTTTATTGGTGATGCACTGTTCATAGTTTAATTTCACCGGTTCACAACTAAAAAATAACTCAAAATAAAAATTTATAAAAATTTTCACCGAACTCGGTTTACTTATAGTTCGCCATTATAGGTTATTTCAAGCAAACAATCTCGTTTAAGTACACTCTTCAACGGATAATAATGAACTGTTCTCATTTCCTTCGTCTCCTGAAAATCTTAGCCAATTTAATATATATTATACATTGTTTCAAATTATCTTAGCTTCCAATACATTTTATTCGAATACATTATACTCTGAAAATATTTTTGTTATTAATTAACTGTATGAAATACTAAATACATATTCGGTTTCTTTATTCTATTCTGCTTATTTTGATACTAATTAATATAGTTTTACAAAGTTTTCATTAAAAAAAATTATATTTCGTACATTTTGGAAGGTAGGCTTAATTTTGTATTTCCTGTTCTCTAAGCAGATAATAGCCATTTTCTCTGATATAATTATTATTCTATTAAATCTGAAATTGATATAATTGTCTATTCTTACTTAATTTCTTGCAATTTAGTTTATTAATGATTGTTTTTAAATATAATTCATTTATCTATGACTCCTCCCCTGATAATGTCAGTTAGTACATTCCATTTTTATTTGTAATTTTACTTATCTGCTGACCATATCTTTATAAAGTATTATTTACATGGTATTACTATATGTTGGGTTTATCTTACATAAATATTATCAGTTTAACTGGTTTATAGGACTAGATTTGTCAATTATTCTGTAGTCTAAATTTATTATATGGCCTAGATTTGATCTGTTGCTATTTGCAAAGTTTTTACTAATATAGTTAGTTTGTACCCTTTTCTGACTTTCTATTCTTATATAATTTATTAACAATTTGTTCCTTGACTATTATAACATTGAATATTGATTTTACAATTAAAATATAACACTTATTTACTATTAAATCTGGTACCTTGAATCATACCTTTTTTGTGTACTGATTACACATAGTAACATAATAAAAACATTTTATAATATAGGAATGGTATCTACATTTAGATATTGCATTCGTAATTTAAATTAATAACAAAATAATATTTTATAACTATAATACTGCTTAATAATAAATCTTAATTGTCTAGTTAATATATGGAAATAGGAACATAACATATTGGTTCCATTAAATGGTTAACACTTTCTTAAACTATTTATTTAGTCTTATCTGTATTTCCCAATTTTAAGGATGTATTCCCCGTTACTTTATGTATGAAACCCAAGCTCGCTGTTTATATTATTCATTCTATGGAATGTTCTAATAAATAGTGGCATTTCATTAGAAATATTATTCCTTGATCTTTCACCATATTACTTAAGTAACTATTATTATGACACTGTTCAAAAACACTTAAAGTTATTTACTTGCACGGTAACTCGTGTACCTTTTCAAAGTTTATTGATTATAATTTAATAACTTGCCCCTGTTTATTTATTGATATTATCACTAGTCCTTTTCTAGTTTTACAACATGAAATATTTAACCATGGGGGAACTGTTAAGGTTTGTCTATATAAACTACACAATAACTTTTTTGGGTGCACTGTTACTTAATACTCTAAACACTTTTGGTTTTTATCAGTTTTACATTAGTATATGGTTTTTTGGGGTGTTATACTTTCTTTTGGGACATTCATTTATTTTTGGGGTTTTTTGGTTTTCTCCCTATGGGGTTTCTATTTGGTATTAGTCGTTTCACTTCCTTTTTTCTAGTTGATCTTCACTGGTTTCTTATTCTTCAGTATATTGGTTCATTCTATATTTCTTCGTTCTTGGTTCTTCAGTACCATTTCGCTTTATATTCTTTTGTTTACTCTGGTCTGTTTTCTTTGTCTGGGTATCTTCATTGCCTGCTTCTATCCTACCTGGGTAATATTGTTATTCAATTTTTAGTTTTCTGGGTTTTTAATTTATAGTATAATTATATTATTTGCAGATTTTTTCTTTATGCTTACTTTTCTTGTTATTATAATAATTTATAGTGCTTTTTAATTGATTTTCATTTGGATATTCCATATATTTGAGTTTTATTAATGATCATTTAGTAATTGATTTATGTGGATTATCTGTCATGCTACAGATTGCTCTCTTCCAGAAGTGATTAGTTCAGATCATACTTAGTTTGTCTGAAATAATTGCGTATGATATTTATTTATAAATTATATTTCTTTACTTCCTTCACATTTCTGAATTTTTTCTTCTTTATTTTTGAGCTTATCTATATTTCATTATTAACTGGATTTTTCTTGATAGTAATAGTCATCTGAGGTTCGTTATTTTTTATTTTTCCATTTTTTCCTTAACTTGGTTCTTTATCCTTGGGATATTTATTCCCTAAAATTCCCTAACACGTTAGCTGGGGCAGTTCAGAGGGGGCACTGTAGGCTACACTACTCTGCTGGCCATACTACGTCCTTTATTGATTACAGAGGCAAATCATCTCTGATCAATACATAATAATACTGCTGGACTTATCTACAGACAGTTATTAATAAAAATTACATAAGAATAGTCCACCTTATGACTATAAAAAAAATTAAATATCTTTGGATACTTCACTTCGTATTTGAACAGATCTATTAATATTTCTATCTTAGTTAATTTCTATCTCAGTTATTTTTCTCAATGGTTAGCTCTGCTGGCATTTTATTTCTCCTTATGGTTGGAAGCTGGTTTAATATAATTATCACTTGTTATTCAGTTAAAGTTTTTATTTATTTTAATTCTCCGTCATACCTTGACTGTTATTACAATCTCCTCCTGGTCATTGGTAACATGTATTTTGTATTATATATATTTTTTTTCTTTATTCTTATGAATCGTTCCACTAGTTTATGTTCTTGCAATTACTCTTTTAATTGTCCTTCTTATAATTGACATTTATTTTATGATCATATTTTTCTTATGGATTTATTTATACATAGTTTTTTCCTTCTTTTTCAAAATTTTATTCTGCTCTTGCTTTTTATCCAAATGCACTCTTTAATTATTAATTCCATGTGGTTATTGTCTCTGCTTATTTTGCTTAAAAGTCAAAATTCAAAAGTAGTTTAAATATTAGGTAGTAAGTATTGCTTACATGGTTTTTGAATTTTGACTATATGTCAAATTCTTCTTTTTCTTCATTAATTCAAAAGTCGTTTCAAAAATTAGGTAGTAAGTTGTGCTTACCTCGTTTTGGAATTTTTTTATATTTTAATCAAAATTCCTTTTCTTTTTTATTAATTCAATAGTTGTTTCAAATATTTGGTAGTAAGTTGTGCTTACCTCGTTTTGGAATTTTGACAGTTTTAAACACAAAATTCACTCTTCTATACTTTCAATTACTCATAATATTTTTTCATGGAAATGGTTAACATATATTATTACCATAAAGATGGTATGAACCCTCTTCTTTTCTTCACTTCAAATGTACTTATTATTATTATTATTTTTCTTTTATATACCCAGGTGGAGGATTTTTATTTTTTCGCGTAGTTGTTCATATTTTCTTTTTCTTTGACATGGTTTTTTGCCGTCGTCGGTTATCATAACATCCGTCCCTTTTGTATAGGTGTGTAGTCTTTGGTTTAACCGTGGTCTGTAAGTTCAGTTACTCTCGTTGTCTGGATGACCATAGTCTTCATCATCATTCCGGTACTAGTGACATCTCTGGCCTTTGCCTTGTATTTCATTTTTCTAGCCGTTATTCCTTTGTTAGCTACTAAGCTTATTCGGCTCCCTCTATCATAGTGTTTTATACATCAGTACGTCTCTGGTCCATCAATGATCCATGATACCGTTGACACTCTACCATAGATTTCCATCCCTGTTGTATTCCATTTACCTCTGGTCCCTTCCCAGTGGTAAACTACTGTCTGCTGGTAAACAATCTCTGAGACTACCCTCAATCTACTTCCATAATTCCTGGAACTCACGATTTCTTCATGGTTGGTTATAGGGATATTATCCTTATCAAATAAACCATGGTTCATCATTTCCATTTCTTCCTTTGTTTTCCTTAATTTCTTTGGATGCCTTCTTCTCATTTCCTTTGGTTTCACTTCCATATCCTTAGTATTTTCTTTTTTTCCGTTCGTTTTCTTTTCAGGTAATACTATCGCTGGTTCCATTGTTTTATTGTTTGGTATTTCTTTTCGTTCTGGTTTGCTATCATTTTTTATTTCTTTGGTCCTCCCAATTTTCTCATTCTGATCATCTAGTTTCTGATTGCTATTGTCCAGTGTCTTATCCAATTCTTCATCCAAGGATGTGATGTTTTTATCTATTTCACTCAAACCTTCCTTCAAGATTTGTCTGTATTCTTTTCTATCCCTTCTTTCCTCTTCCCTGTCTTCTTTCATTTCCTCGTGCCATCGTCGGTTATCCCCCCTTATTTCTTCTCTTAACCGTTGGTTATCCTCTCTTAACCTCTTCCAACCTTTCCCCCATCGTCTCTTCCATTTTCTTGTTATTCTCCTCCATTTTATCTTCCATCTTCTTGCTATTTTCCCTCAACTCTTCCTTCAATCGTTGGTTGTCGTTTTCTATCTTCTTCCTAGTTCATCAATTTTCCTATTGGTCTTTTCGATCTTACGGCCCAATTCTTCCTTTGTGGATTGGTTGTCCTCCTTCAATTCTTCTAACTTTTTCCCCGTTTCTTCTTCCATCTTCTTACTGTTCTCTTCAATATCCTTCCTTAATTCTTCCTTCGTGGATTCTATGTTCTTATTTATTTCGTTCAATTCTTCCTTGGTTGAATGGTTGTTGTCGTCCATTTTCTTGCTTAATTCTTCCTTGGTTGACCGGTTGCTGTCATCCACCTTCTTGCTTAAATTTTCCTCCATCTTCTTGTTACCTTCTTCCGTGGTTGAACGGTTGTTTTCCTTCAAATCTTCTATGTCCTTACTCAACTTCTTATTATTTTCTTCCATGTTCTTGCTCAACTTATCACTGGTTGATTTGTTTTCTTCTTTTGTGGATTCCATTTGCTTACTTAACTGTCAGAACATTTCCATTATCTTATCCATTTTGCTTTCTTCTGTGGTCCTAGACTTTCCCTTTCCTTGTCATGGACATGTACGTCCCCTGTTTGAGTGGGTACATCGGGTTGTTCCTCTGGTGGTGCTGGTTGTTTATGTTCCACTGTGGGTATTATTGTTTCTACGTCCTCCACTGGGGTCGCCTCCTTATCCTCCATATTAAGTTCTTTCTCGGCCTCCGCCGCTCTTTTCTTTGATGTGGCACGACGTTGCATCTTTCCTGGTTCTCTGGCTGGATAACCGTTGCCAAGCTGAATTAGAAATTGGACGAGTTATTACAGCCTTACAATCCCTAATTACAGCCCTTTAGTTGGACGCCAATTTTGTAATATAACTAAATAATAATATCTGTAAACTGTCTGTAGGAATGTTGATAATGTTCCACTTTGGAAACGACAATTTTGTAACGTTCCTTGTGTCTTCGTTAAGCCCCCACTGTTGGGCTAGCCAATTTTGTAATAAATCAAAATGTATAAGAAATGTGTGTTAATGTTCTTACAATTTGAAATAAGAAATTTAAATTTATTTCAAATAAAAAAAATTTTGTTTCTGAAAAAAAAAATATATTTTCTGTGTAATTTATGTTCCTAATATTTAAAAAATAATCGTGGTTATTGTTTGTGTTTAGAAATTGAATGGTATTATGTTTATTAGTGTAATAGTGTCACTTTCTGTAAATTTACTTAATGAAAATCTGGTTAACTCCAGTCCTAGTCGAAAAACGGCTCTCTTCTTCTTCTTCGAAGCGTTCGTTATTTCGTATTTATCGCCCTTCGGTTAGTCTGTGTTCTCGATTAATTTATTTGTTAAGTATTTTTAAAGAAAAATTAAATCCAAATTGCATAACAGAAAGTTTATTAATAAATTATTTAAATTTATCGATAAGAATCGATATTACACAGCAGTATCGACTCACTCAGGGCCGGTCGATAAAAAAGTTTACATTGGTTATATATAATAATATAGTGTTCTTTGAACGGTTATTTAAGAATAGCCAGAGAAGGGTATGGACAGGAAAGTATAACACTTACAATGATAAACGCCTTAATACTAACAAATACAATGTTATAATTAATAAATAAAAGTTTATATATAATATTTAATTCAAACCAAAGCAGTAGAAATTCGTTTCTTCCCAGCTGGAGTGGTATGATGACGAGTCAAAATGGCCGACTGGCGCATGTGTAGTGGAACGTCTAACCATGACGAAATATTTGTTTAAATAAAGATGTCTTTTCTCCGTTTAAATGGTCTCAGCAATTGTGTATAATGGTTCTGGAGTTAACTGAGTGTCACTGGTGTATTGTTTAATAGTTCACTTGGTGTAAATTGTTGTGATTATGTCTATCTCACTTTGTCTGTATGTGTCGGGTTTAACCTTGATTGTTCGTCTGTAATTTTATTGTATTGGTGTTATTTTAATTAATTAGGCGTGTGTGGTTCTGTTTATTGGTGATGCACTGTTCATAGTTTAATTTCACCGGTTCACAACTAAAAAATAACTCAAAATAAAAATTTATAAAAATTTTCACCGAACTCGGTTTACTTATAGTTCGCCATTATAGGTTATTTCAAGCAAACAATCTCGTTTAAGTACACTCTTCAACGGATAATAATGAACTGTTCTCATTTCCTTCGTCTCCTGAAAATCTTAGCCAATTTAATATATATTATACATTGTTTCAAATTATCTTAGCTTCCAATACATTTTATTCGAATACATTATACTCTGAAAATATTTTTGTTATTAATTAACTGTATGAAATACTAAATACATATTCGGTTTCTTTATTCTATTCTGCTTATTTTGATACTAATTAATATAGTTTTACAAAGTTTTCATTAAAAAAAATTATATTTCGTACATTTTGGAAGGTAGGCTTAATTTTGTATTTCCTGTTCTCTAAGCAGATAATAGCCATTTTCTCTGATATAATTATTATTCTATTAAATCTGAAATTGATATAATTGTCTATTCTTACTTAATTTCTTGCAATTTAGTTTATTAATGATTGTTTTTAAATATAATTCATTTATCTATGACTCCTCCCCTGATAATGTCAGTTAGTACATTCCATTTTTATTTGTAATTTTACTTATCTGCTGACCATATCTTTATAAAGTATTATTTACATGGTATTACTATATGTTGGGTTTATCTTACATAAATATTATCAGTTTAACTGGTTTATAGGACTAGATTTGTCAATTATTCTGTAGTCTAAATTTATTATATGGCCTAGATTTGATCTGTTGCTATTTGCAAAGTTTTTACTAATATAGTTAGTTTGTACCCTTTTCTGACTTTCTATTCTTATATAATTTATTAACAATTTGTTCCTTGACTATTATAACATTGAATATTGATTTTACAATTAAAATATAACACTTATTTACTATTAAATCTGGTACCTTGAATCATACCTTTTTTGTGTACTGATTACACATAGTAACATAATAAAAACATTTTATAATATAGGAATGGTATCTACATTTAGATATTGCATTCGTAATTTAAATTAATAACAAAATAATATTTTATAACTATAATACTGCTTAATAATAAATCTTAATTGTCTAGTTAATATATGGAAATAGGAACATAACATATTGGTTCCATTAAATGGTTAACACTTTCTTAAACTATTTATTTACAGTCTTATCTGTATTTCCCAATTTTAAGGATGTATTCCCCGTTACTTTATGTATGAAACCCAAGCTCGCTGTTTATATTATTCATTCTATGGAATGTTCTAATAAATAGTGGCATTTCATTAGAAATATTATTCCTTGATCTTTCACCATATTACTTAAGTAACTATTATTATGACACTGTTCAAAAACACTTAAAGTTATTTACTTGCACGGTAACTCGTGTACCTTTTCAAAGTTTATTGATTATAATTTAATAACTTGCCCCTGTTTATTTATTGATATTATCACTAGTCCTTTTCTAGTTTTACAACATGAAATATTTAACCATGGGGGAACTGTTAAGGTTTGTCTATATAAACTACACAATAACTTTTTTGGGTGCACTGTTACTTAATACTCTAAACACTTTTGGTTTTTATCAGTTTTACATTAGTATATGGTTTTTTGGGGTGTTATACTTTCTTTTGGGACATTCATTTATTTTTGGGGTTTTTTGGTTTTCTCCCTATGGGGTTTCTATTTGGTATTAGTCGTTTCACTTCCTTTTTTCTAGTTGATCTTCACTGGTTTCTTATTCTTCAGTATATTGGTTCATTCTATATTTCTTCGTTCTTGGTTCTTCAGTACCATTTCGCTTTATATTCTTTTGTTTACTCTGGTCTGTTTTCTTTGTCTGGGTATCTTCATTGCCTGCTTCTATCCTACCTGGGTAATATTGTTATTCAATTTTTAGTTTTCTGGGTTTTTAATTTATAGTATAATTATATTATTTGCAGATTTTTTCTTTATGCTTACTTTTCTTGTTATTATAATAATTTATAGTGCTTTTTAATTGATTTTCATTTGGATATTCCATATATTTGAGTTTTATTAATGATCATTTAGTAATTGATTTATGTGGATTATCTGTCATGCTACAGATTGCTCTCTTCCAGAAGTGATTAGTTCAGATCATACTTAGTTTGTCTGAAATAATTGCGTATGATATTTATTTATAAATTATATTTCTTTACTTCCTTCACATTTCTGAATTTTTTCTTCTTTATTTTTGAGCTTATCTATATTTCATTATTAACTGGATTTTTCTTGATAGTAATAGTCATCTGAGGTTCGTTATTTTTTATTTTTCCATTTTTTCCTTAACTTGGTTCTTTATCCTTGGGATATTTATTCCCTAAAATTCCCTAACACGTTAGCTGGGGCAGTTCAGAGGGGGCACTGTAGGCTACACTACTCTGCTGGCCATACTACGTCCTTTATTGATTACAGAGGCAAATCATCTCTGATCAATACATAATAATACTGCTGGACTTATCTACAGACAGTTATTAATAAAAATTACATAAGAATAGTCCACCTTATGACTATAAAAAAAATTAAATATCTTTGGATACTTCACTTCGTATTTGAACAGATCTATTAATATTTCTATCTTAGTTAATTTCTATCTCAGTTATTTTTCTCAATGGTTAGCTCTGCTGGCATTTTATTTCTCCTTATGGTTGGAAGCTGGTTTAATATAATTATCACTTGTTATTCAGTTAAAGTTTTTATTTATTTTAATTCTCCGTCATACCTTGACTGTTATTACAATCTCCTCCTGGTCATTGGTAACATGTATTTTGTATTATATATATTTTTTTTCTTTATTCTTATGAATCGTTCCACTAGTTTATGTTCTTGCAATTACTCTTTTAATTGTCCTTCTTATAATTGACATTTATTTTATGATCATATTTTTCTTATGGATTTATTTATACATAGTTTTTTCCTTCTTTTTCAAAATTTTATTCTGCTCTTGCTTTTTATCCAAATGCACTCTTTAATTATTAATTCCATGTGGTTATTGTCTCTGCTTATTTTGCTTAAAAGTCAAAATTCAAAAGTAGTTTAAATATTAGGTAGTAAGTATTGCTTACATGGTTTTTGAATTTTGACTATATGTCAAATTCTTCTTTTTCTTCATTAATTCAAAAGTCGTTTCAAAAATTAGGTAGTAAGTTGTGCTTACCTCGTTTTGGAATTTTTTTATATTTTAATCAAAATTCCTTTTCTTTTTTATTAATTCAATAGTTGTTTCAAATATTTGGTAGTAAGTTGTGCTTACCTCGTTTTGGAATTTTGACAGTTTTAAACACAAAATTCACTCTTCTATACTTTCAATTACTCATAATATT
This sequence comes from Magicicada septendecula, assembly GCA_034769895.1. Lineage (NCBI taxonomy): Eukaryota > Metazoa > Arthropoda > Insecta > Hemiptera > Cicadidae > Magicicada > Magicicada septendecula. The sequence goes on along the minus strand of CM068367.1, from coordinate 247,600,920 downwards.
TTTTCATGGAAATGGTTAACATATATTATTACCATAAAGATGGTATGAACCCTCTTCTTTTCTTCACTTCAAATGTACTTATTATTATTATTATTTTTCTTTTATATACCCAGGTGGAGGATTTTTATTTTTTCGCGTAGTTGTTCATATTTTCTTTTTCTTTGACATGGTTTTTTGCCGTCGTCGGTTATCATAACATCCGTCCCTTTTGTATAGGTGTGTAGTCTTTGGTTTAACCGTGGTCTGTAAGTTCAGTTACTCTCGTTGTCTGGATGACCATAGTCTTCATCATCATTCCGGTACTAGTGACATCTCTGGCCTTTGCCTTGTATTTCATTTTTCTAGCCGTTATTCCTTTGTTAGCTACTAAGCTTATTCGGCTCCCTCTATCATAGTGTTTTATACATCAGTACGTCTCTGGTCCATCAATGATCCATGATACCGTTGACACTCTACCATAGATTTCCATCCCTGTTGTATTCCATTTACCTCTGGTCCCTTCCCAGTGGTAAACTACTGTCTGCTGGTAAACAATCTCTGAGACTACCCTCAATCTACTTCCATAATTCCTGGAACTCACGATTTCTTCATGGTTGGTTATAGGGATATTATCCTTATCAAATAAACCATGGTTCATCATTTCCATTTCTTCCTTTGTTTTCCCTTAATTTCTTTGGATGCCTTCTTCTCATTTCCTTTGGTTTCACTTCCATATCCTTAGTATTTTCTTTTTTTCCGTTCGTTTTCTTTTCAGGTAATACTATCGCTGGTTCCATTGTTTTATTGTTTGGTATTTCTTTTCGTTCTGGTTTGCTATCATTTTTTATTTCTTTGGTCCTCCCAATTTTCTCATTCTGATCATCTAGTTTCTGATTGCTATTGTCCAGTGTCTTATCCAATTCTTCATCCAAGGATGTGATGTTTTTATCTATTTCACTCAAACCTTCCTTCAAGATTTGTCTGTATTCTTTTCTATCCCTTCTTTCCTCTTCCCTGTCTTCTTTCATTTCCTCGTGCCATCGTCGGTTATCCCCCCTTATTTCTTCTCTTAACCGTTGGTTATCCTCTCTTAACCTCTTCCAACCTTTCCCCCATCGTCTCTTCCATTTTCTTGTTATTCTCCTCCATTTTATCTTCCATCTTCTTGCTATTTTCCCTCAACTCTTCCTTCAATCGTTGGTTGTCGTTTTCTATCTTCTTCCTAGTTCATCAATTTTCCTATTGGTCTTTTCGATCTTACGGCCCAATTCTTCCTTTGTGGATTGGTTGTCCTCCTTCAATTCTTCTAACTTTTTCCCCGTTTCTTCTTCCATCTTCTTACTGTTCTCTTCAATATCCTTCCTTAATTCTTCCTTCGTGGATTCTATGTTCTTATTTATTTCGTTCAATTCTTCCTTGGTTGAATGGTTGTTGTCGTCCATTTTCTTGCTTAATTCTTCCTTGGTTGACCGGTTGCTGTCATCCACCTTCTTGCTTAAATTTTCCTCCATCTTCTTGTTACCTTCTTCCGTGGTTGAACGGTTGTTTTCCTTCAAATCTTCTATGTCCTTACTCAACTTCTTATTATTTTCTTCCATGTTCTTGCTCAACTTATCACTGGTTGATTTGTTTTCTTCTTTTGTGGATTCCATTTGCTTACTTAACTGTCAGAACATTTCCATTATCTTATCCATTTTGCTTTCTTCTGTGGTCCTAGACTTTCCCTTTCCTTGTCATGGACATGTACGTCCCCTGTTTGAGTGGGTACATCGGGTTGTTCCTCTGGTGGTGCTGGTTGTTTATGTTCCACTGTGGGTATTATTGTTTCTACGTCCTCCACTGGGGTCGCCTCCTTATCCTCCATATTAAGTTCTTTCTCGGCCTCCGCCGCTCTTTTCTTTGATGTGGCACGACGTTGCATCTTTCCTGGTTCTCTGGCTGGATAACCGTTGCCAAGCTGAATTAGAAATTGGACGAGTTATTACAGCCTTACAATCCCTAATTACAGCCCTTTAGTTGGACGCCAATTTTGTAATATAACTAAATAATAATATCTGTAAACTGTCTGTAGGAATGTTGATAATGTTCCACTTTGGAAACGACAATTTTGTAACGTTCCTTGTGTCTTCGTTAAGCCCCCCACTGTTGGGCTAGCCAATTTTGTAATAAATCAAAATGTATAAGAAATGTGTGTTAATGTTCTTACAATTTGAAATAAGAAATTTAAATTTATTTCAAATAAAAAAAAATTTTGTTTCTGAAAAAAAAAATATATTTTCTGTGTAATTTATGTTCCTAATATTTAAAAAATAATCGTGGTTATTGTTTGTGTTTAGAAATTGAATGGTATTATGTTTATTAGTGTAATAGTGTCACTTTCTGTAAATTTACTTAATGACAATCTGGTTAACTCCAGTCCTAGTCGAAAAACGGCTCTCTTCTTCTTCTTCGAAGCGTTCGTTATTTCGTATTTATCGCCCTTCGGTTAGTCTGTGTTCTCGATTAATTTATTTGTTAAGTATTTTTAAAGAAAAATTAAATCCAAATTGCATAACAGAAAGTTTATTAATAAATTATTTAAATTTATCGATAAGAATCGATATTACACAGCAGTATCGACTCACTCAGGGCCGGTCGATAAAAAAGTTTACATTGGTTATATATAATAATATAGTGTTCTTTGAACGGTTATTTAAGAATAGCCAGAGAAGGGTATGGACAGGAAAGTATAACACTTACAATGATAAACGCCTTAATACTAACAAATACAATGTTATAATTAATAAATAAAAGTTTATATATAATATTTAATTCAAACCAAAGCAGTAGAAATTCGTTTCTTCCCAGCTGGAGTGGTATGATGACGAGTCAAAATGGCCGACTGGCGCATGTGTAGTGGAACGTCTAACCATGACGAAATATTTGTTTAAATAAAGATGTCTTTTCTCCGTTTAAATGGTCTCAGCAATTGTGTATAATGGTTCTGGAGTTAACTGAGTGTCACTGGTGTATTGTTTAATAGTTCACTTGGTGTAAATTGTTGTGATTATGTCTATCTCACTTTGTCTGTATGTGTCGGGGTTTAACCTTGATTGTTCGTCTGTAATTTTATTGTATTGGTGTTATTTTAATTAATTAGGCGTGTGTGGTTCTGTTTATTGGTGATGCACTGTTCATAGTTTAATTTCACCGGTTCACAACTAAAAAATAACTCAAAATAAAAATTTATAAAAATTTTCACCGAACTCGGTTTACTTATAGTTCGCCATTATAGGTTATTTCAAGCAAACAATCTCGTTTAAGTACACTCTTCAACGGATAATAATGAACTGTTCTCATTTCCTTCGTCTCCTGAAAATCTTAGCCAATTTAATATATATTATACATTGTTTCAAATTATCTTAGCTTCCAATACATTTTATTCGAATACATTATACTCTGAAAATATTTTTTGTTATTAATTAACTGTATGAAATACTAAATACATATTCGGTTTCTTTATTCTATTCTGCTTATTTTGATACTAATTAATATAGTTTTACAAAGTTTTCATTAAAAAAAATTATATTTCGTACATTTTGGAAGGTAGGCTTAATTTTGTATTTCCTGTTCTCTAAGCAGATAATAGCCATTTTCTCTGATATAATTATTATTCTATTAAATCTGAAATTGATATAATTGTCTATTCTTACTTAATTTCTTGCAATTTAGTTTATTAATGATTGTTTTTAAATATAATTCATTTATCTATGACTCCTCCCCTGATAATGTCAGTTAGTACATTCCATTTTTATTTGTAATTTTACTTATCTGCTGACCATATCTTTTATAAAGTATTATTTACATGGTATTACTATATGTTGGGTTTATCTTACATAAATATTATCAGTTTAACTGGTTTATAGGACTAGATTTGTCAATTATTCTGTAGTCTAAATTTATTATATGGCCTAGATTTGATCTGTTGCTATTTGCAAAGTTTTTACTAATATAGTTAGTTTGTACCCTTTTCTGACTTTCTATTCTTATATAATTTATTAACAATTTGTTCCTTGACTATTATAACATTGAATATTGATTTTACAATTAAAATATAACACTTATTTACTATTAAATCTGGTACCTTGAATCATACCTTTTTTTGTGTACTGATTACACATAGTAACATAATAAAAACATTTTATAATATAGGAATGGTATCTACATTTAGATATTGCATTCGTAATTTAAATTAATAACAAAATAATATTTTATAACTATAATACTGCTTAATAATAAATCTTAATTGTCTAGTTAATATATGGAAATAGGAACATAACATATTGGTTCCATTAAATGGTTAACACTTTCTTAAACTATTTATTTACAGTCTTATCTGTATTTCCCAATTTTAAGGATGTATTCCCCGTTACTTTATGTATGAAACCCAAGCTCGCTGTTTATATTATTCATTCTATGGAATGTTCTAATAAATAGTGGCATTTCATTAGAAATATTATTCCTTGATCTTTCACCATATTACTTAAGTAACTATTATTATGACACTGTTCAAAAACACTTAAAGTTATTTACTTGCACGGTAACTCGTGTACCTTTTCAAAGTTTATTGATTATAATTTAATAACTTGCCCCTGTTTATTTATTGATATTATCACTAGTCCTTTTCTAGTTTTACAACATGAAATATTTAACCATGGGGGAACTGTTAAGGTTTGTCTATATAAACTACACAATAACTTTTTTGGGTGCACTGTTACTTAATACTCTAAAACACTTTTTGGTTTTTATCAGTTTTACATTAGTATATGGTTTTTTGGGGTGTTATACTTTCTTTTGGGACATTCATTTATTTTTGGGGTTTTTTGGTTTTCTCCCTATGGGGTTTCTATTTGGTATTAGTCGTTTCACTTCCTTTTTTCTAGTTGATCTTCACTGGTTTCTTATTCTTCAGTATATTGGTTCATTCTATATTTCTTCGTTCTTGGTTCTTCAGTACCATTTCGCTTTATATTCTTTTGTTTACTCTGGTCTGTTTTCTTTGTCTGGGTATCTTCATTGCCTGCTTCTATCCTACCTGGGTAATATTGTTATTCAATTTTTAGTTTTCTGGGTTTTTAATTTATAGTATAATTATATTATTTGCAGATTTTTTTCTTTATGCTTACTTTTCTTGTTATTATAATAATTTATAGTGCTTTTTAATTGATTTTCATTTGGATATTCCATATATTTGAGTTTTATTAATGATCATTTAGTAATTGATTTATGTGGATTATCTGTCATGCTACAGATTGCTCTCTTCCAGAAGTGATTAGTTTCAGATCATACTTAGTTTGTCTGAAATAATTGCGTATGATATTTATTTATAAATTATATTTCTTTACTTCCTTCACATTTCTGAATTTTTTCTTCTTTATTTTTGAGCTTATCTATATTTCATTATTAACTGGATTTTTCTTGATAGTAATAGTCATCTGAGGTTCGTTATTTTTTATTTTTCCATTTTTTCCTTAACTTGGTTCTTTATCCTTGGGATATTTATTCCCTAAAATTCCCTAACACGTTAGCTGGGGCAGTTCAGAGGGGGCACTGTAGGCTACACTACTCTGCTGGCCATACTACGTCCTTTATTGATTACAGAGGCAAATCATCTCTGATCAATACATAATAATACTGCTGGACTTATCTACAGACAGTTATTAATAAAAATTACATAAGAATAGTCCACCTTATGACTATAAAAAAAATTAAATATCTTTGGATACTTCACTTCGTATTTGAACAGATCTATTAATATTTCTATCTTAGTTAATTTCTATCTCAGTTATTTTTCTCAATGGTTAGCTCTGCTGGCATTTTATTTCTCCTTATGGTTGGAAGCTGGTTTAATATAATTATCACTTGTTATTCAGTTAAAGTTTTTATTTATTTTAATTCTCCGTCATACCTTGACTGTTATTACAATCTCCTCCTGGTCATTGGTAACATGTATTTTGTATTATATATATTTTTTTTCTTTATTCTTATGAATCGTTCCACTAGTTTATGTTCTTGCAATTACTCTTTTAATTGTCCTTCTTATAATTGACATTTATTTTATGATCATATTTTTTCTTATGGATTTATTTATACATAGTTTTTTCCTTCTTTTTCAAAATTTTATTCTGCTCTTGCTTTTTATCCAAATGCACTCTTTAATTATTAATTCCATGTGGTTATTGTCTCTGCTTATTTTGCTTAAAAGTCAAAATTCAAAAGTAGTTTAAATATTAGGTAGTAAGTATTGCTTACATGGTTTTTGAATTTTGACTATATGTCAAATTCTTCTTTTTCTTCATTAATTCAAAAGTCGTTTCAAAAATTAGGTAGTAAGTTGTGCTTACCTCGTTTTGGAATTTTTTTATATTTTAATCAAAATTCCTTTTCTTTTTTATTAATTCAATAGTTGTTTCAAATATTTGGTAGTAAGTTGTGCTTACCTCGTTTGGAATTTTGACAGTTTTAAACACAAAATTCACTCTTCTATACTTTCAATTACTCATAATATTTTTTCATGGAAATGGTTAACATATATTATTACCATAAAGATGGTATGAACCCTCTTCTTTTCTTCACTTCAAATGTACTTATTATTATTATTATTTTTCTTTTATATACCCAGGTGGAGGATTTTTATTTTTTCGCGTAGTTGTTCATATTTTCTTTTTCTTTGACATGGTTTTTTGCCGTCGTCGGTTATCATAACATCCGTCCCTTTTGTATAGGTGTGTAGTCTTTGGTTTAACCGTGGTCTGTAAGTTCAGTTACTCTCGTTGTCTGGATGACCATAGTCTTCATCATCATTCCGGTACTAGTGACATCTCTGGCCTTTGCCTTGTATTTCATTTTTCTAGCCGTTATTCCTTTGTTAGCTACTAAGCTTATTCGGCTCCCTCTATCATAGTGTTTTATACATCAGTACGTCTCTGGTCCATCAATGATCCATGATACCGTTGACACTCTACCATAGATTTCCATCCCTGTTGTATTCCATTTACCTCTGGTCCCTTCCCAGTGGTAAACTACTGTCTGCTGGTAAACAATCTCTGAGACTACCCTCAATCTACTTCCATAATTCCTGGAACTCACGATTTCTTCATGGTTGGTTATAGGGATATTATCCTTATCAAAAAACCATGGTTCATCATTTCCATTTCTTCCTTTGTTTTCCTTAATTTCTTTGGATGCCTTCTTCTCATTTCCTTTGGTTTCACTTCCATATCCTTAGTATTTTCTTTTTTTCCGTTCGTTTTCTTTTCAGGTAATACTATCACTGGTTCCATTGTTTTATTGTTTGGTATTTCTTTTCGTTCTGGTTTGCTATCATTTTTTATTTCTTTGGTCCTCCCAATTTTCTCATTCTGATCATCTAGTTTCTGATTGCTATTGTCCAGTGTCTTATCCAATTCTTCATCCAAGGATGTGATGTTTTTATCTATTTCACTCAAACCTTCCTTCAAGATTTGTCTGTATTCTTTTCTATCCCTTCTTTCCTCTTCCCTGTCTTCTTTCATTTCCTCGTGCCATCGTCGGTTATCCCCCCTTATTTCTTCTCTTAACCGTTGGTTATCCTCTCTTAACTCTTCCAACCTTTCCCCCATCGTCTCTTCCATTTTCTTGTTATTCTCCTCCATTTTATCTTCCATCTTCTTGCTATTTTCCCTCAACTCTTCCTTCAATCGTTGGTTGTCGTTTTCTATCTTCTTCCTAGTTCATCAATTTTCCTATTGGTCTTTTCGATCTTACGGCCCAATTCTTCCTTTGTGGATTGGTTGTCCTCCTTCAATTCTTCTAACTTTTTCCCCGTTTCTTCTTCCATCTTCTTACTGTTCTCTTCAATATCCTTCCTTAATTCTTCCTTCGTGGATTCTATGTTCTTATTTATTTCGTTCAATTCTTCCTTGGTTGAATGGTTGTTGTCGTCCATTTTCTTGCTTAATTCTTCCTTGGTTGACCGGTTGCTGTCATCCACCTTCTTGCTTAAATTTTCCTCCATCTTCTTGTTACCTTCTTCCGTGGTTGAACGGTTGTTTTCCTTCAAATCTTCTATGTCCTTACTCAACTTCTTATTATTTTCTTCCATGTTCTTGCTCAACTTATCACTGGTTGATTTGTTTTCTTCTTTTGTGGATTCCATTTGCTTACTTAACTGTCAGAACATTTCCATTATCTTATCCATTTTGCTTTCTTCTGTGGTCCTAGACTTTCCCTTTCCTTGTCATGGACATGTACGTCCCCTGTTTGAGTGGGTACATCGGGTTGTTCCTCTGGTGGTGCTGGTTGTTTATGTTCCACTGTGGGTATTATTGTTTCTACGTCCTCCACTGGGGTCGCCTCCTTATCCTCCATATTAAGTTCTTTCTCGGCCTCCGCCGCTCTTTTCTTTGATGTGGCACGACGTTGCATCTTTCCTGGTTCTCTGGCTGGATAACCGTTGCCAAGCTGAATTAGAAATTGGACGAGTTATTACAGCCTTACAATCCCTAATTACAGCCCTTTAGTTGGACGCCAATTTTGTAATATAACTAAATAATAATATCTGTAAACTGTCTGTAGGAATGTTGATAATGTTCCACTTTGGAAACGACAATTTTGTAACGTTCCTTGTGTCTTCGTTAAGCCCCCACTGTTGGGCTAGCCAATTTTGTAATAAATCAAAATGTATAAGAAATGTGTGTTAATGTTCTTACAATTTGAAATAAGAAATTTAAATTTATTTCAAATAAAAAAAATTTTGTTTCTGAAAAAAAAAATATATTTTCTGTGTAATTTATGTTCCTAATATTTAAAAAATAATCGTGGTTATTGTTTGTGTTTAGAAATTGAATGGCATTATGTTTATTAGTGTAATAGTTTCACTTTCTGTAAATTTACTTAATGACAATCTGGTTAACTCCAGTCCTAGTCGAAAAACGGCTCTCATCTTCTTCTTCGAAGCGTTCGTTATTTCGTATTTACCACCCTTCGGTTAGTCTGTGTTCTCGATTAATTTATTTGTTAAGTATTTTTAAAGAAAAATTAAATCCAAATTGCACAACAGAAAGTTTATTAATAAATTATTTAAATTTATCGATAAGAATCGATATTACACAGCAGTATCGACTCACTCAGGGCCGGTCGATAAAGTTTACATTGGTTATATATAATAATATAGTGTTCTTTGAACGGTTATTTAAGAATAGCCAGAGAAGGGTATGGACAGGAAAGTATAACACTTACAATGATAAACGCCTTAATACTAACAAATACAATGTTATAATTAATAAATAAAAGTTTATATATAATATTTAATTCAAACCAAAGCAGTAGAAATTCGTTTCTTCCCAGCTGGAGTGGTATGATGACGAGTCAAAATGGCCGACTGGCGCATGCGTAGTGGAACGTCTAACCTTGACGAAATATTTGTTTAAATAAAGATGTCTTTTCTCCGTTTAAATGGTCTCAGCAATTGTGTATAATGGTTCTGGAGTTAACTGAGTGTCACTGGTGTATTGTTTAATAGTTCACTTGGTGTAAATTGTTGTGATTATGTCTATCTCACTTTGTCTGTATGTGTTGGGTTTAACCTTGATTGTTCGTCTGTAAATTTTATTGTATTGATGTTATTTTAATTAATTAGGCGTGTGTGGTTCTGTTTATTGGTGATGCACTGTTCATAGTTTAATTTCACCGGTTCACAACTAAAAAATAACTCAAAATAAAAATTTATAAAAATTTTCACCGAACTCAGTTTACTTATAGTTCGCCATTATAGGTTATTTCAAGCAAACAATCTCGTTTAAGTACACTCTTCAACGGATAATAATGAATTGTTCTCATTTCCTTCGTCTCCTGAAAATCTTAGCCAATTCAATATATATTATACATTGTTTCAAATTATCTTAGCTTCCGATACATTTTATTCGAATACATTATACTCTGAAAATATTTTTGTTATTAATTAACTGTATGAAATACTAAATACATATTCGGTTTCTTTATTCTATTCTGCTTATTTTGATACTAATTAATATAGTTTTACAAAGTTTTCATTAAAAAAAATTATATTTCGTACATTTTGGAAGGTAGGCTTAATTTTGTATTTCCTGTTCTCTAAGCAGATAATAGCCATTTTCTCTGATATAATTATTATTCTAACAAATCTAAAATTGATATAATTGTCTATTCTTACTTAATTTCTTGCAATTTAGTTTATTAATGATTGTTTTTAAATATAATTCATTTATCTACGACTCCTCCCCTGATAATGTCAGTTAGTACATTCCATTTTTATTTGTAATTTTACTTATCTGCTGACCATATCTTTATAAAGTATCATTTACATGGTATTACTATATGTTGGGTTTATCTTACATAAATATTATCAGTTTAACTGGTTTATAGGACTAGATTTGTCAATTATTCTGTAGTCTAAATTTATTATATGGCCTAGATTTGATCTGTTGCTATTTGCAAAGTTTTTACTAATATAGTTAGTTTGTACCCTTTTCTGACTTTCTATTCTTATATAATTTATTAACAATTTGTTCCTTGACTATTATAACATTGAATATTGATTTTACAATTAAAATATAACACTTATTTACTATTAAATCTGGTACCTTGAATCATATCTTTTTTGTGTACTGATTACACATAGTAACATAATAAAAACATTTTATAATATAGGAATGGTATCTACATTTAGATATTGCATTCGTAATTTAAATTAATAACAAAATAATATTTTATAACTATAATACTGCTTAATAATAAATCTTAATTATCTAGTTAATATATGGAAATAGGAACATAACATATTGGTTCCATTAAATGGTTAACACTTTCTTAAACTATTTATTTACAGTCTTATCTGTATTTCCCAATTTTAAGGATGTATTCCCCGTTACTTTATGTATGAAACCCAAGCTCGCTGTTTATATTATTCATTCTATGGAATGTTCTAATAAATAGTGGCATTTCATTAGAAATATTTTCCTTGATCTTTCACCATATTACTTAAGTAACTATTATTATGACACTGTTCAAAAACACTTAAAGTTATTTACTTGCACGGTAACTCGTGTACCTTTTCAGAGTTTATTGATTATAATTTAATAACTTGCACTTGTCCCTGGTTATTTATTGATATTATCACTAGTCCTTTTCTAGTTTTACAACATGAAATATTTAACCATGGGGGAACTGTTAAGGTTTGTCTATATAAACTACACAATAACTTTTTTGGGTGCACTGTTACTTAATACTCTAAACACTTTTGGTTTTTATCAGTTTTACATTAGTATATGGTTTTTTGGGGTGTTATACTTTCTTTTGGGACATTCATTTATTTTTGGGGTTTTTTGGTTTTCTCCCTATGGGGTTTCTATTTGGTATTAGTCGTTTCACTTCCTTTTTTCTAGTTGATCTTCACTGGTTTCTTATTCTTCAGTATATTGGTTCATTCTATATTTCTTCGTTCTTGGTTCTTCAGTACCATTTCGCTTTATATTCTTTTGTTTACTCTGGTCTGTTTTCTTTGTCTGGGTATCTTCATTGCCTGCTTCTATCCTACCTGGGTAATATTGTTATTCAATTTTTAGTTTTCTGGGTTTTTAATTTATAGTATAATTATATTATTTGCAGATTTTTTCTTTATGCTTACTTTTCTTGTTATTATAATAATTTATAGTGCTTTTTAATTGATTTTCATTTGGATATTCCATATATTTGAGTTTTATTAATGATCATTTAGTAATTGATTTATGTGGATTATCTGTCATGCTACAGATTGCTCTCTTCCAGAAGTGATTAGTTCAGATCATACTTAGTTTGTCTGAAATAATTGCTTATGATATTTATTTATAAATTATATTTCTTTACTTCCTTCACATTTCTGAATTTTTTCTTCTTTATTTTTGAGCTTATCTATATTTCATTATTAACTGGATTTTTCTTGATAGTAATAGTCATCTGAGGTTCGTTATTTTTTATTTTTCCATTTTTTCCTTAACTTGGTTCTTTATCCTTGGGATATTTATTCCCTAAAATTCCCTAACACGTTAGCTGGGGCAGTTCAGAGGGGGCACTGTAGGCTACACTACTCTGCTGGCCATACTACGTCCTTTATTGATTACAGAGGCAAATCATCTCTGATCAATACATAATAATACTGCTGGACTTGTCTACAGACAGTTATTAATAAAAATTACATAAGAATAGTCCACCTTATGACTATAAAAAAAAATTAAATATCTTTGGATACTTCACTTCGTATTTGAACAGATCTATTAATATTTCTATCTTAGTTAATTTCTATCTCAGTTATTTTTCTCAATGGTTAGCTCTGCTGGCATTTTATTTCTCCTTATGGTTGGAAGCTGGTTTAATATAATTATCACTTGTTATTCAGTTAAAGTTTTTATTTATTTTAATTCTCCGTCATACCTTGACTGTTATTACAATCTCCTCCTGGTCATTGGTAACATATATTTTGTATTATATATTTTTTTTTTCTTTATTCTTATGAATCGTTCCACTAGTTTATGTTCTTGCAATTACTCTTTTAATTGTCCTTCTTATAATTGACATTTATTTTATGATCATATTTTTCTTATGGATTTATTTATACATAGTTTTTTCCTTCTTTTTCAAAATTTTATTCTGCTCTTGCTTTTTATCCAAATGCACTCTTTAATTATTAATTCCATGTGGTTATTGTCTCTGCTTATTTTGCTTAAAAGTCAAAATTCAAAAGTAGTTTAAATATTAGGTAGTAAGTATTGCTTACATGGTTTTTGAATTTTGACTATATGTCAAATTCTTCTTTTTCTTCATTAATTCAAAAGTCGTTTCAAAAATTAGGTAGTAAGTTGTGCTTACCTCGTTTTGGAATTTTTTTATATTTTAATCAAAATTCCTTTTCTTTTTTATTAATTCAATAGTTGTTTCAAATATTTGGTAGTAAGTTGTGCTTACCTCGTTTTGGAATTTTGACAGTTTTAAACACAAAATTCACTCTTCTATACCTTCAATTACTCATAATATTTTTTCATGGAAATGGTTAACATATCATATTATTACCATAAAGATGGTATGAACCCTCTTCTTTTCTTCACTTCAAATGTACTTATTATTATTATTATTATTTTTCTTTTATATACCCAGGTGGAGGATTTTTATTTTTTCGCGTAGTTGTTCATATTTTCTTTTTCTTTGACATGGTTTTTTGCCGTCGTCGGTTATCATAACATCCGTCCCTTTTGTATAGGTGTGTAGTCTTTGGTTTAACCGTGGTCTGCAAGTTCAGTTACTCTCGTTGTCTGGATGACCATAGTCTTCATCATCATTCCGGTACTAGTGACATCTCTGGCCTTTGCCTTGTATTTCATTTTTCTAGCCGTTATTCCTTTGTTAGCTACTAAGCTTATTCGGCTCCCTCTATCATAGTGTTTTATACATCAGTACGTCTCTGGTCCATCAATGATCCATGATACCGTTGACACTCTACCATAGATTTCCATCCCTGTTGTATTCCATTTACCTCTGGTCCCTTCCCAGTGGTAAACTACTGTCTGCTGGTAAACAATCTCTGTGACTACCCTCAATCTACTTCCATAATTCCTGGAACTCACGATTTCTTCATGGTTGGTTATAGGGATATTATCCTTATCAAATAAACCATGGTTCATCATTTCCATTTCTTCCTTTGTTTTCCTTAATTTCTTTGGATGCCTTCTTCTCATTTCCTTTGGTTTCACTTCCATATCCTTAGTATTTTCTTTTTTTCCGTTCGTTTTCTTTCCAGGTAATACTATCACTGGTTCCATTGTTTTATTGTTTGGTATTTCTTTTCGTTCTGGTTTGCTATCATTTTTTATTTCTTTGGTCCTCCCAATTTTCTCATTCTGATCATCTAGTTTCTGATTGCTATTGTCCAGTGTCTTATCCAATTCTTCATCCAAGGATGTGATGTTTTTATCTATTTCACTCAAACCTTCCTTCAAGATTTGTCTGTATTCTTTTCTATCCCTTCTTTCCTCTTCCCTGTCTTCTTTCATTTCCTCATGCCATCGTCGGTTATCCCCCCTTATTTCTTCTCTTAACCGTTGGTTATCCTCTCTTAACTCTTCCAACCTTTCCCCCATCGTCTCTTCCATTTTCTTGTTATTCTCCTCCATTTTATCTTCCATCTTCTTGCTATTTTCCCTCAACTCTTCCTTCAATCGTTGGTTGTCGTTTTCTATCTTCTTCCTAGTTCATCAATTTTCCTATTGGTCTTTTCGATCTTACGGCCCAATTCTTCCTTTGTGGATTGGTTGTCCTCCTTCAATTCTTCTAACTTTTTCCCCGTTTCTTCTTCCATCTTCTTACTGTTCTCTTCAATATCCTTCCTTAATTCTTCCTTCGTGGATTCTATGTTCTTATTTATTTCGTTCAATTCTTCCTTGGTTGAATGGTTGTCGTCGTCCATTTTCTTGCTTAATTCTTCCTTGGTTGACCGGTTGCTGTCATCCACCTTCTTGCTTAAATTTTCCTCCATCTTCTTGTTACCTTCTTCCGTGGTTGAACGGTTGTTTTCCTTCAAATCTTCTATGTCCTTACTCAACTTCTTATTATTTTCTTCCATGTTCTTGCTCAACTTATCACTGGTTGATTTGTTTTCTTCTTTTGTGTATTCCATTTGCTTACTTAACTGTCAGAACATTTCCATTATCTTATCCATTTTGCTTTCTTCTGTGGTCCTAGACTTTCCCTTTCCTTATCATGGACATGTACGTCCCCTGTTTGAGTGGGTACATCGGGTTGTTCCTCTGGTGGTGCTGGTTGTTTATGTTCCACTGTGGGTATTATTGTTTCTACGTCCTCCACTGGGGTCGCCTCCTTATCCTCCATATTAAGTTCTTTCTCGGCCTCCGCCGCTCTTTTCTTTGATGTGGCACGACGTTGCATCTTTCCTGGTTCTCTGGCTGGATAACCGTTGCCAAGCTGAATTAGAAATTTGACGAGTTATTACAGCCTTACAATCCCATTACAGCCCTTTAGTTGGACGCCAATTTTGTAATATAACTAAATAATAATATCTGTAAACTGTCTGTAGGAATGTTGATAATGTTCCACTTTGGAAACGACAATTTTGTAACGTTCCTTGTGTCTTCGTTAAGCCCCCACTGTTGGGCTAGCCAATTTTGTAATAAATCAAAATGTATAAGAAATGTGTGTTAATGTTCTTACAATTTGAAATAAGAAATTTAAATTTATTTCAAATAAAATTTTGTTTCTGAAAAAAAAAAATATTTTCTGTGTAATTTATGTTCCTAATATTTAAAAATAATCGTGGTTATTGTTTGTGTTTAGAAATTGAATGGTATTATGTTTATTAGTGTAATAGTGTCACTTTCTGTAAATTTACTTAATGACAATCTGGTTAACTCCAGTTCCTAGTCGAAAAACGGCTGTCTTCTTCTTCTTCGAAGCGTTCGTTATTTCGTATTTACCGCCCTTCGGTTAGTCTGTGTTCTCGATTAATTTATTTGTTAAGTATTTTTAAAGAAAAATTAAATCCAAATTGCACAACAGAAAGTTTATTAATAAATTATTTAAATTTATCGATAAGAATCGATATTACACAGCAGTATCGACTCACTCAGGGCCGGTCGATAAAGTTTACATTGGTTATATATAATAATATAGTGTTCTTTGAACGGTTATTTAAGAATATCCAGAGAAGGGTATGGACAGGAAAGTATAACACTTACAATGATAAACGCTTAATACTAACAAATACAATGTTATAATTAATAAATAAAAGTTTATATATAATATTTAATTCAAACCAAAGCAGTAGAAATTCGTTTCTTCCCAGCTGGAGTGGTATGATGACGAGTCAAAATGGCCGACTGGCGCATGCGTAGTGGAACGTCTAACCTTGACGAAATATTTGTTTAAATAAAGATGTCTTTTCTCCGTTTAAATGGTCTCAGCAATTGTGTATAATGGTTCTGGAGTTAACTGAGTGTCACTGGTGTATTGTTTAATAGTTCACTTGGTGTAAATTGTTGTGATTATGTCTATCTCTCACTTTGTCTGTATGTGTTGGGTTTAACCTTGATTGTTCGTCTGTAAATTTTATTGTATTGATGTTATTTTAATTAATTAGGCGTGTGTGGTTCTGTTTATTGGTGATGCACTGTTCATAGTTTAATTTCACCGGTTCACAACTAAAAAATAACTCAAAATAAAAATTTATAAAAATTTTCACCGAACTCAGTTTACTTATAGTTCGCCATTATAGGTTATTTCAAGCAAACAATCTCGTTTAAGTACACTCTTCAACGGATAATAATGAACTGTTCTCATTTCCTTCGTCTCCTGAAAATCTTAGCCAATTTAATATATATTATACATTGTTTCAAATTATCTTAGCTTCCGATACATTTTATTCGAATACATTATACTCTGAAAATATTTTTGTTATTAATTAACTGTATGAAATACTAAATACATATTCGGTTTCTTTATTCTATTCTGCTTATTTTGATACTAATTAATATAGTTTTACAAAGTTTTCATTAAAAAAAATTATATTTCGTACATTTTGGAAGGTAGGCTTAATTTTGTATTTCCTGTTCTCTAAGCAGATAATAGCCATTTTCTCTGATATAATTATTATTCTATTAAATCTGAAATTGATATAATTGTCTATTCTTACTTAATTTCTTGCAATTTAGTTTATTAATGATTGTTTTAAATATAATTCATTTATCTACGACTCCTCCCCTGATAATGTCAGTTAGTACATTCCATTTTTATTTGTAATTTTACTTATCTGCTGACCATATCTTTATAAAGTATCATTTACATGGTATTACTATATGTTGGGTTTATCTTACATAAATATTATCAGTTAACTGGTTTATAGGACTAGATTTGTCAATTATTCTGTAGTCTAAATTTATTATATGGCCTAGATTTGATCTGTTGCTATTTGCAAAGTTTTTACTAATATAGTTAGTTTGTACCCTTTTCTGACTTTCTATTCTTATATAATTTATTAACAATTTGTTCCTTGACTATTATAACATTGAATATTGATTTTACAATTAAAATATAACACTTATTTACTATTAAATCTGGTACCTTGAATCATATCTTTTTTGTGTACTGATTACACATAGTAACATAATAAAAACCTTTTATAATATAGGAATGGTATCTACATTTAGATATTGCATTCGTAATTTAAATTAATAACAAAATAATATTTTATAACTATAATACTGCTTAATAATAAATCTTAATTATCTAGTTAATATATGGAAATAGGAAAACATAACATATTGGTTCCATTAAATGGTTAACACTTTCTTAAACTATTTATTTACAGTCTTACCTGTATTTCCCAATTTTAAGGATGTATTCCCCGTTACTTTATGTATGAAACCCAAGCTCGCTGTTTATATTATTCATTCTATGGAATGTTCTAATAAATAGTGGCATTTCATTAGAAATATTTTCCTTGATCTTTCACCATATTACTTAAGTAACTATTATTATGACACTGTTCAAAAACACTTAAAGTTATTTACTTGCACGGTAACTCGTGTACCTTTTCAAAGTTTATTGATTATAATTTAATAACTTGCACTTGTCCCTGGTTATTTATTGATATTATCACTATACCCTGATTAACGAAAGAAAGTGACTGGCGGAGCGGCCGCGCGGCGACCGAGTTTGTAGTAAAAACATTCCACTTTATAACCTCGTGGAAACGTAAAATACAGGGCGAGAAATGTCTAATGAACTGTATTTTAATCATCAATTAAAGGCGTTTTTAACAAACTTTTCTAATTTTTAAAATCTCTTTTCAATAAATTTACATTGTGAGTTAAAGAAAAAAATACACGAATTTGAATTAAAAAATTAGGGTTTATCGTTTTTATTACATAAGAACTCAGAGGTTAAGCATCGGAAAAAAATTTCTTGTAGACAAATGGTAGTCCACCTTCTTTAGTACAATATATCAAAAATTGAGATTCCTACGATTAAAATTAACGACGTTATTAATTTTTTTCTAATGTCCTGTTAACTCAGTTGTTAAAAGTTGTACACGAATGAGATTTGCGTGACGCTCTCTTTAGATAACTAAATGTAGAAGACATATACAACTTACACCTTGTACGTGATAGGAATACTACAATGGATTAATATATAAAGTGAATTTCACAGAGAGCAATGCGTGGCGCTCTGCGGCGGAAGTACAGTCAGAACCTATTGGACCCATTTTATTCGCGCGCTACCGTCATTCCCGTACAGCGTCTCGGCCTCTCCTTTATGTCTACAAATAGCACACGCTTCCAGGAAAACTGAACCGTTATACGCACACTAAGGGTAAGGGAAATTTCCAGCTTTCAGTTTAGTTGATGTGGTGGTTGAGTGATGTCCGGTTGTTGGTTATCTTGATTTTAAGTGTTAGTTTCTTGTGCTTTCAAGTTATTTTGTGTGAATATACTTCGGTGGCTGAGCATGGAGCAACGTAACGAGGCTGAACCAAGGAAACATAGGGGAAGACCTAGGACTCGAACTCCAAAGAAAAGACAAACTTCGGGCCGAGGCGTACCTATGAAAGGACAGTCAAGAGAAATTGTGTGCAAAGTGCGGGAATATTTTGATAGAGAAAAGGCGAACAAAGGTCCTTTGATTCCGGTTAATAATGCAATACAGCGAACTGCAGATGCTCTGAAAATACATAAAAATACAGTTCTGCGAGTTTGCAAGGAAAAAGAATTGAAAGAAATACAAGATGACAGTAATAGCCAACTTTCAACTCCGGGCAAACAGAGGAAACGGGAGAAAACTGTGACAAAACTTGACACTTTTCAGGAAGACGCTATACGAAGACATGTATATCAATATTACATAAGAAAAGAATATCCCACTTTGAAAAAACTTTTATCATCGTTGGAAAATGAAGAGCTGTTTAATGGCAGTCTGTCTTCGCTTAGAAACGTGCTAAAAGGTTTAGGATTTACGTGGAGAAAATTTTCGGGCAGAAAAGTGATTATGGAGAGAAGCGATGTCGCTGCCTGGAGGTGTCGTTTTCTTCGCCAAATCAAAGACGAGAATTTCGATAATATAATTTGCCTCGATGAGACCTGGGTCAATGCTGGGCATTGTTTGAAACAAGGATGGACTGATGAGTCACTTCAGGGGACAATGTTAACACCTATAGGGAAAGGTGAACGATTAATAATATGTCATGCAGGTTCTTCAAAAGGGTTTGTTCCAAATTCCCTTCTACTATTTAAATCGAAAAAACCGGTGACTACCATGAAGATATGGATCACGACAAATTCTTCGGTTGGTGTTCTGAAACTTTGCTAAATAACCTAGAAGAGCCTGCAGTAATAGTCATGGACAATGCTCCCTACCATTCTAAGCAAATTGATAAAGCTCCCACAAGCAAAGATAAAAAAGCTGACATACTTGCATGGCTGGATAGGAAAAATATTCAATCTACAACCGACTTGAAAAAATCAGAACTTTTGGAATTAGTGAAATGGCACAAGCCCCAGAACAAAAGGTATTTTGTTGATGAATTGATAGAGAGCAGAGGTCACAAAGTGATAAGGCTATCACCTTACCATTGCCATCTTAATGCCATTGAGCTTATATGGGCTCAGGTTAAGGGGTATGTTGCCGAAAACAACAAAATGTTTACTTTAAAAGAAGTTGAACGACTGACTAAAGACGGATTTAATCGAATTACTGCTGAGAGGTGGGAGCAAGTAGTGGACCACACCAAAAAAGTTATTATCGATGCATGGAATAACGAAGGACTAATGGAAGAAGCTGTGGAGGAAATGATTATATCCGTGGAAGACAGCAGTAGCTCCGAGGATGATAATTGTTCAGAAGATGATAATAGTGATGACGATCCAATGGAGGGTATCAGAGAACTTTCGTTTGAAGACTACTAACTCACAGCTATAAGTGTTTTTTATAGAGTGTTTTAATAGTGTATTTTTATGATTTATACACATATTTTATGAGCGGATTCCATACAAGCTGAAGAACACTACAATACTTGTAAGTACCGTACTGTATTTATTATTTATTTGTCAATGCTAATAACAAGTAATTTACTAATTGTTTTTACATTTGAATTACATTATAACAGTAAAATACTGTTATAATTATGCAATATCTGGTAGACCGAGCTTTGCTCGGTAGTTTTAAACTGTAAACTATATTTCATAGTTAAATAATTAGTTATTGAGAAATTTGAATGGCATTAACAATTTCCCAGTAATTACATTGCACTTCAATTAGTAGTATTAAAGCTGATCACAAAACAAAAACAGTTTATTAACAAGAAAACAATAAATACCGTACCGCAAAAGAGTAATAAACAATCATTCAAGACTGTTATAAAAAGCATGTAGTTCAACTAAACCACAAAAGTCTGGTCAGATGTACGTTTTTGACAGATCTCCAGGTAGAAGATTAGATTAAATAAGTAGACAGATAACTAAGTATATACTTATAAGAGATTGGTGACTCGTAGTAAGTTGGCTATGTGTCAATGTGTGAGCCGTGAGCGTATGCACCACTTTCTTTGGGCTGTTACTGTACCTTGACTCGATCGCGCACCGTTGAGCGATGTTAGTTCTAATTTTCCTATATTAACTGATTGCGGTTATATTTCGTAATATTTGAAGGTTACATACCACTTTGTATTGATGAATACAATTTTGTTATGTTTATTGTGAAAAAACACAATGAAAAAAATTATTAATAACGGAGTTAACAGTACATTTGGAAAAAATTAATAACGTCGTTAATATTAATCGTAGGAATCTCAATTTTTGATATATTGTACTAAAGAAGGTGGACTACCATTTGTCTACAAGAAAATTTTTTCCGATGCTTAACCTCTGAGTTCTTACGTAATAAAAACGATAAACCCTAATTTTTTAATTCAAATTCGTGTATTTTTTTCTTTAACTCACAATGTAAATTTATTGAAAAGAGATTTTAAAAATTAGAAAAGTTTGTTAAAAACGTCTTTAATTGATGATTAAAATACAGTTCATTAGACATTTCTCGCCCTGTATTTTACGTTTCCACGAGGTTATAAAGTGGAATGTTTTTACTACAAACTCTGTCGCCGCGCGGCCGCTCCGCCAGTCACTTTCTTTCGTTAATCAGGGTATAGTCCTTTTCTAGTTTTACAACATGAAATATTTAACCATGGGGGAACTGTTAAGGTTTGTCTATATAAACTACACAATAACTTTTTTGGGTGCACTGTTACTTAATACTATAAACACTTTTGGTTTTTATCAGTTTTACATTAGTATATGGTTTTTTGGGGTGTTATACTTTCTTTTGGGACATTCATTTATTTTTGGGGTTTTTTGGTTTTCTCCCTATGGGGTTTCTATTTGGTATTAGTCGTTTCACTTCCTTTTTTCTAGTTGATCTTCACTGGTTTCTTATTCTTCAGTATATTGGTTCATTCTATATTTCTTCGTTCTTGGTTCTTCAGTACCATTTCGCTTTATATTCTTTTGTTTACTCTGGTCTGTTTTCTTTGTCTGGGTATCTTCATTGCCTGCTTCTATCCTACCTGGGTAATATTGTTATTCAATTTTTAGTTTTCTGGGTTTTTAATTTATAGTATAATTATATTATTTGCAGATTTTTTCTTTATGCTTACTTTTCTTGTTATTATAATAATTTATAGTGCTTTTTAATTGATTTTCATTTGGATATTCCATATATTTGAGTTTTATTAATGATCATTTAGTAATTGATTTATGTGGATTATCTGTCATGCTACAGATTGCTCTCTTCCAGAAGTGATTAGTTCAGATCATACTTAGTTTGTCTGAAATAATTGCTTATGATATTTATTTATAAATTATATTTCTTTACTTCCTTCACATTTCTGAATTTTTTCTTCTTTATTTTTGAGCTTATCTATATTTCATTATTAACTGGATTTTTCTTGATAGTAATAGTCATCTGAGGTTCGTTATTTTTTATTTTTCCATTTTTTCCTTAACTTGGTTCTTTATCCTTGGGATATTTATTCCCTAAAATTCCCTAACACGTTAGCTGGGGCAGTTCAGAGGGGGCACTGTAGGCTACACTACTCTGCCGGCCATACTACGTCCTTTATTGATTACAGAGGCAAATCATCTCTGATCAATACATAATAATACTGCTGGACTTATCTACAGACAGTTATTAATAAAAATTACATAAGAATAGTCCACCTTATGACTATAAAAAAAAATTAAATATCTTTGGATACTTCACTTCGTATTTGAACAGATCTATTAATATTTCTATCTTAGTTAATTTCTATCTCAGTTATTTTTCTCAATGGTTAGCTCTGCTGGCATTTTATTTCTCCTTATGGTTGGAAGCTGGTTTAATATAATTATCACTTGTTATTCAGTTAAAGTTTTTATTTATTTTAATTCTCCGTCATACCTTGACTGTTATTACAATCTCCTCCTGGTCATTGGTAACATTTATTTTGTATTATATATTTTTTTTTTCTTTATTCTTATGAATCGTTCCACTAGTTTATGTTCTTGCAATTACTCTTTTAATTGTCCTTCTTATAATTGACATTTATTTTATGATCATATTTTTCTTATGGATTTATTTATACATAGTTTTTTCCTTCTTTTTCAAAATTTTATTCTGCTCTTGCTTTTTATCCAAATGCACTCTTTAATTATTAATTCCATGTGGTTATTGTCTCTGCTTATTTTGCTTAAAAGTCAAAATTCAAAACATGCTGGATCCGCAAGTACAGGTTTCATAGCAGGTGCCAAACTTGTCTTTCGTGGCAGTAAGCATTCAGCTGCATCTGACTACCACACAGAAATGAATGCTGAAGTTTTTAAGACCTGGTTTGTTGGTATGTTGCGCTCCTTGGAAGAAGGCTCTGTCATCGTGATGGATAATGCCAGCTATCATTCTGTACAAATAGATAAACCACCATGTTCAAACTGGCGTAAAGCGGATATCATGGAGTGGCTGCGTAAGAAGAGAATTTCATTTTCCACAGCTGAAACCAGGGATGAACTTCTTTCTAAAGAAGAGATCCGAACGGCCAAGAAGACGTACGAATTGGATCAACTGGCAAATGAAATGGGACATACAGTAGTGCGCCTGCCACCATATCATTGTCAGTATAATCCGATCGAGCTGATATGGGCCCAAGTTAAACGGTATGTTGCAAACAAGAATACGACTTTCAGATTGGCCGATATTGAACAACTTGCACACGAAGCTTTGGACAGGATAACTCAGGAAGACTGGGAGAAGTGCGTAAGACATGCGGAGGCACTACAAGAAGCCGATTACTCAAAGCAGTGCACGAGAGACACCACAGTGGAGCCCTTCATCATACACTTACGTGTGAGTAGTGACAGCGAACCTGAGTCCAGTGAATCCGAAGACGAATACTGCAGGAGTGTTAAAAAGTGTATATAGGTGGTAAACGTGTCTATAGCGAAGCGTAGTATTTCCTATTTTTATTGAAACATAAAAAACCGTGTGTGCGTGTTTTCTTCAGGAGTGTTATGAATGTGCTCTGTGCTATCACTTTGCAAAGTGATAATTGTGTGACTAACCCTATTTAAGGTGAGTTTTTCAACATACTGCTTATTTATAATAGTCATAAGGAATTCTATAGTTCATAAAATAAGGAAAATTTTAATTATAAAATTAGTAAGGACAATGCATAAAATATAGAATTATAAATTTAAATTCTATATTTAAAGATTTAAGTTAAAAAAAAAATATATATATATATATAAATAAATAAGGAATTTTAAATTTATTTCATGAGACATTTGTATTTGTTGTTTATAAAATTATCCTTATTTTCTTAAGAAATCCAATTCGTTTCACGTTTATACATACATGTATTTTTATGCTACTTGTGCATGTAACATCTTATAGTATAGTTCTAATTTTTTTACTTAATTATTAATAAGCAGCGCAGGAAATAAAAATAGAATATTTTTCTGAGTCACGAATAGTGCGGTGTCTTCAATAATTAAATGGGGCAAGCTTAAGACACAGGATGCGTATAAAATTCGTTCAAACAAACTATAGCTGACGCGTCGAATTGAATGTTATGTATAAGATACGGAAATTAATTGTTAATTAATTATTAACAATATATTAATTGTGATGTAATTATTATTAAGAATTATTGACAATGTAACAATGTACTCTAATGCATGTATTACAAACTTTCTCACTTTGTTATATTCTTTACATTAAGTAGGCTTACTTACTAGTGTAGCATTTTTCGGAAGAAAGGGAAACTGTTGCTTAGTGGCAACGCTGTAAGTAAGCGGTGTGACCTTGACGATACTAGTTCCATGCAGCTGACTCTAAGCTATTTGATTCCATATGCAGGCTTACTTACAATATTGGATTTATTTAAAATTAAATACTACGTTTATTTCTTATATTATTTCTTATACCTAATGTATATTTATTACATTATTTACATCTTATATATTTCATACGTGCTTTCGTATGCTATCACATACCGCAGTCAGGGGTTGATACATATACTTATGCTAAACGTATCGTTGCAATATATATATTGTAGCATCACGAGAAGGTACAAACCAGGAAACTCAATTTAATTATCAAAAATATAGGGAAACTACTCAAATAGATAAATACTATGTAACTGAATGAGGAGTGCAATAGAGAATGAGTGATCAAAAGAGAACAACCAAAAATAATATAAAGGAAGAATTATAATAACTAAACCAATAAACCATGAATAATAAATAAAGAATACATGTTACAGATGCATGAATAAATTAAAAACAGGAATTAGCCTTGTAAACACACATAATAAATAACTGGACAAAACGGACATAAAAAAAGACTTGACTGGACGGTGTCTTTGACACAAAAATTACCCAAAGATTAGGGAAGTGATTTTATATATCTTGTTATAATATTGTAAATAGTAATGTTTTAGTCGTCGTAGTCCTTCAGTCTTCGACTGGTTTGTACCCTCCCCGCATATACCCGTGGTGCGTGTGGTACTGATTCTCACAGGTATATGGGACCTACAGTTTAACGCCGGATCCGAACGGCATAGTTGGGGAAGGTTTATACTAAGCAGGATACCTCTCGCTGGTTTGCCATTGCCTTGCGAGGGGGAACGGTCGTATCTAAATCAGATGGCCCCCGGCGGGAATTGAACCCGCGCCGACAGCGTAGCAGCGCCACACGCTAGCCACGACCGCTCCAATGTTTTAGTATGTAAGTGAAAAATGTATTTAGGGTTAAGAAAAATCATTTGTATAACCAACCTAAAAGTCAAGCTAGGTCTTTTGTAATTAGTTCATAGATAGTGTCATGGTAAAGACAAGATAATTATTTTTATAATTGTGTTTATTCGAATAGAAAAGTGATAACAAAACAGTGCAAATGACACAGTGTAAACAATGATAAAAATATAAAGTGTTGTGAACCAAGTATGACCATAAGGTGAAATGGCATGTATTTTATATGAAGTGAACAAATAATAAAATCAACTTTATTAGTGCAAGTGACAATATAAAATTAAGTGAAATAAAAGCATAAATGGGATTATGTAAAATAATCAGGAAAAGTAAGGTTATATGAAAAACTTATGTTTACTGGAGGCAGATAAAACAGTCCTGAGACCGAAAAATACACCAACAAACCAAGGCCTCTTATAGATGAATCTAAAATTGATTGTTACAAGGAAGAAAGCTTTGTCTAATGTTGGCGTCCCATGAAGAAGGAACAAACTGAAATAGTTGCCAATCCAATCAAGATTAAATAAGAAGAGTGTAGTAAAAAAGCCAAGTAAAGTTATAGAAATTATCACTAAACTAACGTACAAGTTGTGTTCAACCCACCTGGAGAAGAAAAATTGAAATTACTATCCTAACTGGTGTAATACATCTTGAATTCGGTGAGATCATTCCAAACTTATAACCATATTGACAAAGTATTAACGTTTTACACAACACTTCAATATAAACTAAATAACGAACACATTTAGTGTGACTACATTCCTAAACATATGATATCAAAAGTGAGTGACAAACTTATTTTGAACCAACAAAAGTGTAGAACTCATAGAAATTTTACTAAACATCCAATATTGTGCATATCACAAAAAGCAATATGGCGTCTATCATTTTCTTAACAGTGAAGAAGGGGGACGGCAGCACGCCATGTTGAGAAATAATGAACTATGAGATATAGCATAGACAATTCAAGTTTTAATTTATTTTCTTTTGTCAATTGTATTCCTAATGTTTGATAATTCATTATTTTCATTGTTTTATTAATGTTATATTTGTAATGCTTAATATTAAGTTGTAAAAATATTAAATTGATTTCTTTTGTATAATCACAAGAACTCACATACAACCATCATACACAAACACTTATTTACTACATTTTCACAGTTTTTATTCATGTTAGTTATTAGTATAATACTTGTTAGGTGAATTTATAATATTACTGAAGACGATTTTTTATGTTGTTAAAACCCTGAGATATAGGGTCCGCCAGTGAAGCAGGAAAATTACAAGTACCCAATTTTTTCATGAAACATTTATTATCAGAATTTTTTTTTACAGATTTGAGTTGAGTAAAGTATGCCATTATTTTGCTTTTTACAAATAACGCCGCTCAAGTGAGAGCCATTTCTGTGTAAACATTCTTCTAATCTTGACCGAAAATTTTCGATCACTCGACGAAGCAGGTCAGGTTGAATCCGTGCAATTTCTTGTCTGATATTCGTTTTTAATTCCGGTATGGTGTGCGGTCTATCAATGTACACCCTGCTCTTCAGAAATCCCCAAAGAAAAAAGTCGCATGTGGACAAATCTGGGGATCTTGCAGGCCACGAGATGTCGCCATATCTGGATATGAGTCCGTCCGGGAAGAGTACTCTTAAAGCAGCCATGGACACACGAGCAGTATGACTTGTTGAACCATCCTGCTGGAAAAAATTAATTTCTGGAAACCTAGGGAGCTGTTGCATCAAAAATGTTCTGATCATGTGTGTGTAGCGGTCTGCATTGACAGTTGTGGTGTTTCCTCTATCGTCTTGGAATAAATATGGCCCAATAATGCCAGATGATGAAACTGCGTACCACACCGTAACTTTCGGACTATGTAATGGCTTTTCATGCAACTCACCTGGGTTTTGATCATTCCAATATCGACTATTTTGTTTGTTTACATTCAAATGAAAATGTGCTTCATCTGACATAAACATGCAGTGAATAAAGTTTTCATTATCATTTACACGTCGCAATATTTTTTCGCTGAAAATCCTGCAGCCAGCATATCGCCATCTTTCAACTCCTGGATTACTTGAATTTTGTAAGGATGAAAAGATAAGTCTTTATGCAAAATTCGTCGTAACGATGTGTCACTAATGTTTAGTGCAGACGCATGTTTCATTGGAGAACATTGTGGACTACGCGTCAATGCTACTCGAACTCTCTCAATGTTTTCCTCTGTTCTTACAGACCTTGTTGCTCCTCTATGCTTTAAGTTTAATGTGTAACCAGTTTCTTCAAACGTTTTCACCCATGACATAATTGCATGAGCGGACGGCACTCTTCCATGTCGTGGAATATTGAAATGATTACAAAACAATCGTACAGAAGTCACACAGTCACCATTCTTTTAAAACGATTTTACGCAGAAAGCACGCTGTGCACCAGACCACTGCTCCATGTTTAACAAATGGCATTAAATGTAAAACAACAATTGAAAACCTCCACGCCCTCTCGTGAGCAGAAAATGAACTATTGGACTTTCAAAATTTCCCGCTTCACTGGCGGACCCTGTATAAAAATTGTTTCATGCATCCGAGAGCTAGATGGAGCTGAAACCTTAAAAAAGGGAAAACGATTTGTTAATAGAAAATAAAAAAAAGGGGAACCTGTTATAATAAAAAAGCAGGAATAAATATTTAATGATTCAGAGCAGCAAAAGAAGTGTGTTCTCATTTGTAGTATAATTATATGAATACCCATTTAAAGAAAATTAATTACACATTTGTTAGAGTATATTTTATATTACAAATTGGGATCCCAAGGACGTAGGGCATCGAAGGCTTTAAACGGTTAGTATAACCATAACAGTTACCTACACACATTATACACAGGATATTTAAGAAATATAAATTAAATAAATATTGCAAAATTGGCTTGCAATGTGAGGCCTTAAACAAGACTGTGTAATGGGGTAGAACGGGATGATTGGTTTAAATTTAATTGTGAATACGACACAATGTAGTTACCCACACAAGGCCTCAATCTGTAACAATAGACATTCCTGTAGGTGACGCCCATCCGCATGTTGGTCCAGAAAATGTGTCAACAAGCACTGTTAGCAGGTACTCTGGAATGTGAGCGAGCGCGGAAGTGCCCGTCTTTGCAGTTGAATTATCACGTACACGGCTAGTCGAGCAGTTACAGTGAATGTACTGTACCCAGTATTAAATATTTGTCGTATCACGTGGTCCCTCTGGGAACCAATCACATACCAAGTTGCCATGGATGAAGCATGCCTGATCACTGATGAAGCATGGATGAAGCATGCCTGATGAAGGCTCGCGAGCCAAAAATTTTATAAAACCGGTATAAAATGTGAAATAACTAAAGTAAAACAGTGCAGAATGTAACATTTGATGCAGTGAACCAATTTAAAACAGAAACTTTTCGAGATTAAAACATTTTTTGGACAAATAGTGGTGAAAATGCGGAGTGCAGCACATGGGCAGCAGTGACGCCGTTAAAGACATAAATGTATCAGGATCCAATCAGTTATGAAAATTTAAATCTATAGAGCTCTCTATAGTAAATGGGGTAAAACGAATGAATGTGAGTGTATGCAAATGCTGGGTCACCTTTAAATAAGATAGTATAATGAACCATTTGAATTTCAAGTATATTAAGGAAAGTTGTAAATTTTTTTTTTTTTTTGTCTTGGTTAAATTGAGCACGAGTCTCAAAATTAATATTTGTTAGATTTAAATCCGAATGGATACAGAATGAAATTTATATTTTATTTGCAAAATAAAAGATAGCATGTTAAATCACATGTCTAATAAAGGTTGAATTAATTAACAATGGCAATGAGAGTCGAGTACATTAATGACGCATACCCTAAATCACATTTATAGTTCACAGTTCGTGTGCAGAACTCTGGGCTACACAAGGTAAGTGTGTTGTATTATTAGTAGTTTAAATGTGGTAAAGAGTTTGTAATATCTCAACTATATCGACACAGGATAATATAATATAACAAAATTGGAACCAACAACTTGGGGTTCTACAAAATACGACTGTGACATTTGAAAATTAATTAACTAACAACGTCACATTATAAAATACAGTGGAACCCGTTTAACACAAAATGACGGGGACCATCTGTTTTTTTAGTGTTAACAGATATTTTGTGTTAACCAAAGTTCGTGTTAACGGACAAAAAGTGAAACAAAATGAGATACATAAGTACTGTACTGTAAATGGTCAAATTCTGAAGAGATTACTTACTGAATTGTGTAGTAAAATTAATCAATAAAGAATATTCGAAAGGTACTTTCATATGAACGTTTTATTTATCCTCCTGGACTATTATACATTAATTAATTTTTCTTAAAATGTAAAGTTATTGTAGTGACAATGGTCAATTCTTTTTAAAATAGTCCGTTATTTTCTTTTGTACAGAATTCTGAATTCTGTCTATAAATTAATAATAGACATGTCTTTAATTACGCTATTATTATTTTTATAAAAATACGTTCTTAAATTACCTTTAAACGCATTTTCTATTTCTATAAATTTATTTTCTAAAATTATGTGTTTTAATCTATTATTTTTTAAATGTAAATTATTATTATCAGATGATGATGATGTGGAAGAATCGGACGAACTAAATCTTGATTGTTGTGTATAAGACGGTCTAGGTTGAGGATCTCGTATGTACGATGGTTCGGGCTGAACATCTTGTCTGGATGAAGGTCCGGGTTCAGGTGTTTGAGTATTCACGTCATTAGCGATTCTTACAGACAATCTCTTTTTGAATGGAAGTTGTTTGTCCATTATGATCTAAAAAAGTAAAATCATTCATTTTTAAAAAAAAGTAAGTATTTACTGTTAAATTAGTTTAACAGTAAAAGAAATAATTCCAATACTTACCCTGTTGCTGTCATTATGATTGAATTAAGTCAGTTCTTGTTTCACAATTAGTACGTTTATATTGTTCCAAAGCCGAGTAATAATTTTAAAGGAACACAAAATCCGTTGATTTTGTTGCGAAGCGATTATATCTCCCTGTCTGTCCTGTAACGAATTTAATGACTATGTCTTCATACTGATGTGGAGGAATAAAATCATAGTATTTAAACGTTTTGTGGTAACAGCAGTAAAATACAAAACGTTATCTTAGTTAATTAACACTGTATGTAAATAGAAAATAATTTGCGATAACTCTGGGATGCTTAATCGACAGTATTCTTAATTATATTATTTTTTTGTTTTTACATTACAATCTGTAAATAACAAGTTTCACATGTATATCGTATGATTATTAATTACAGTTGTTTGTATAATTACATAAATGGAATTGAAACGCAAAAACTAATTATCATATTGAAATAATTGGCTTATGCAACTACAAAATAACAAGCTGATAATGATAACGGAAAATGTAAACAAGTCTCGGTACAGAGTTCTAATTATCATTCTCAAAAATATATATAAAGCGGATTGGATTTTACTGGTGTATGTACAATTCTTCGTTTCACACGACACATCGTACTGCTGCTACCTCAGGTAAGTGATTATTTTATATACATTAACACTGTTGATGGTGATAGATTTTAAATAGATAATGTTAAGTTATAAAATTAATACTTTTTTTGTTTTTATACAGATTCGTAGTCCTTCAGTTACAGATATTAGATACAGATATCATCAGCTTATTTTTTCATACTACTACTACTACTATTTTTGGTAAGTGGTTATTTTTTATTTAATATAAAAACATTAATGCTGTTGATAGTGATAGATTTTAAGTTGTAAAACTAATACTTTTTTAGTTTTATACAGATATTATCACTTATCTAAAAATGAACTTTTTCTTGTGAAAACTTACTTTTTTCGTTGGACGCGTTTCGGCGTACGTATCCGCCTTCTTCAGCTTTGAGTCAGACTGCCATCATTTCGTAACGGTTGTTGTGTGGAAAGTGTAGTGGGGGTGGTGTGTGGAGGAAGGGGATTGGCGCGGGGATTCAACTTGATGTTTGTTTTACGTAAAATTGTGTCAAAAAGTGTATGTGATTTACATTGTAATTGATCGTTAAGTATGTTGTTTGGTTGTGTTGTGTGGTGTTTATATATTTCGTATTGTTCAGTTGTGTTGAGTTTTCGACCTTTAGGAAAGTAATGTAAAATTTCAAGATTAGTGTCTATGTTGGTGTAACTGTGGTTTTCTGTGTGTATGTGTGTGGCGAATGCGGAGTGTATATTGTTGTTGGTTAGAGCTTTTAAGTGTTCAGAATAACGGGATGAAAAAGATCTTCCCGTCTGGCCGATGTAGAAACTATTGCAGTCATTACAATTTAATTTGTAAACACCTGTTTTGTTATATTTGTCTATGTCTGTGTTTGTATTATTGATGTTTTTTTATGGTATTGGTTGTTCTGTATGCTATTTTGTATTTGTGTTTTCTGAATGTGTTGGCGATTTTGTGCGTGTAGGAGTTGTGGTATGTGAGTGTGATGTATTTATTGTGTTGTGTGTTGATGGTATTTTGTGTTTTGTTGTTTTTGTTTTTGATGCATTTGTGTAGTGTGTTTATTAAATTAGGGTTGTAACCGTTTTTGATTGCTATGTATTTTATTGTGTTGAGTTCGTCGGTGTAATCTTGTTTATTTAAGGGTATTTTAGTTAGTCTATGGAGCATATGGTTGAAGGCTGCATGTTTATGTTGTGTTGGGTGGTTTGATGTGTTGTGTATAACCATGTCAGTTGTGGTTGGTTTCCTGTATATTTTGTACGTGTGTGTATTGTTAGTTTTGTTAATTGTTAGGTCTAGAAAATTTATACTATTGTTTTGTTCAATTTCCAGTGTAAATTTTAATTTGTGGTGTATAGTGTTTATGTATTTGTGGAAGTTTTCAACTTGTCTTGTGTTGCCTTTGAATAAAAGTAATATGTCATCTACATACCTGTGCCAGTAAATGATTTTGTTGGTGTATTTGTTGTTGTTGTTTATTATGTGGTTCTGTTCTATGTTGTGTATATATATTTCTGCTAGTATTCCTGATATGGGGGATCCCATCGGGAGACCTTCTGTTTGTGTGTATATCTTGTTATTGTATGTAAAGTAATTTTGTTCAGTTATTAGTTTGGTAAGTGTGATGATTTCTTGTATGTGTGTTTCAGGTGTGTTGTTTTGTCTGAGTAGTTGTTCTAGTGTTTGGACGGTTTCTTTGATGGGGAAATATCAGCTTGTTCCTCTCTCTCTTCATACGTTTATATCGTTCTACTACCGTCACTTTTGGTAAATGATTATTTTTATTAAAAACACTAACGCTGCTGCTGGTGATGTTACGTTGTACAACTAATACTTTTTTTGTTTTATGCAGATATTATCAGCTTGTTCCTGTATCAGCTTGTTCCTCTCTCTCTTCATACGTTTATATCGTTCTACTACCGTCACTTTTGGTAAATGATTATTTTTATTAAAAACACTAACGCTGCTGGTGGTGATGTTAAGTTGTAAAACTAATACTTTTTTTGTTTTATGCAGATATTATCAGCTTGTTCCTCGTTCCTCTCTTTTTATACTACAACTCCCTACTTCTTTGTGAACCTTATCTTCATACATCGAATTCAGTAAGTAGTTGTTAGGTAGTTTAACATTTTTTTAAAACATACGTTAATATTGTTCGATAATGTGATTGTTTTTGTATATAGATATTATAATCGCTGATGGGAGTATAATTTGTTTTCTGTATTACAGACACAATGGCAGTTCCAACTCTGTTTTTTGTCAAGTTATCTGATAACGCTTATCCTCCAGTCAAAATGAGCGCATCTGCTGCAGGTTTCGATCTCAGAAGCGCACATGATTGCATGATCGCTCCTCATGAAAATGCGTTGATTAAAACCGATTTGGCTGTTAAAATTCCAGAGTAATGTTACGGACGAATTGCACCATGTTCTGGGTTAGCATTAAAACATCATATCGCTGTTGGAGCAGGCGTTATAGATAGAGACTACCGCGGTAACGTTGGTATAATTTTGTTTAACCATTCTTCTGAAATTTTTTATATCCGAAAAGGAGATTGTATAGCACAGTCGATATGCGAACAAATAGTTGAACCAAAATTACAAGAGTTAACGAGTTTAGATTCAACAGCTCGCGGCTCTTGTGGTTTTGGTTCGACGGGAGGAACAAGCGTTAAAGATAACTATGATGAAAACTTATTGCTAGAAATAGAAAAATTTTTAACGGATTGCTAGATTTTCTTTTTTTCTTACAACATTATTCTTTTTTTTTTAAATGTTGTTAGAAATTAATTATGTTATTTTTTTCTGTTTCTAGTAATGGAACGCGAAGCTACTTCTTCTCCTTCAGCATCCGCCGGCCCATCAACTTATTTTTCGATTAAAGATTTAATCCAGTGTTTATATATAACCGGGCTGGTAAAAATAGTGCTGTGGGAGGAGGCATTGGAGAATTTGAAAGCGATCGTACTGGACCAACCTTCAATTATTATAAATTTATATCTAATTATTCAGAATGCGGTCATGCATATATTTGATGATGAACCATCAGAAATTGATATTTTCCGTAGGAAACAAAATGTCCTTAGCGGAAATTATTGATTATTTTAATTCACAAATTGACGACGAGCTTTATAACAGCAAAAATTTAGACTATGACAGTATTAAATTGTGTTACGAATTGATTAGTAGAAAGAAATCGGTCGAGACGATTGAACTCTACAAAAACAGCGATAGCGGTAGCGATACTCAATCAGATAGCGGAGATGATTTCGACAAAATTTTTAATTCTTTTTCGGACAAAAACAAATCCAAAAAATCAAAAAAAGTTAAAAATACAAAATTTGAGCAAAAATTTGAAATGTTAAAAGATGGTACAAAGAAATGTGTAAAAACACCAGGCGAGGAGGGTTCGTTTTTGATTGAAGTGAAATTGACGCAGACGCCTGATATCAAACACGAAATTTCCTATAACTGGTGGCAGAAAGTATCCAGAATAGTGACTGTTTTAGCGTCGTCGCCGCAAGACCCGCTGTTCGTAGTAACAAATGATTTATTCAAATTAGCGTTAGACAAAATTAAAAACGCCAAAGGTGTGGTGCACGGCTCGTACAAGACGCGGTATAAGCCGTATTAAAATAATGTAAGGTTGGTTGGTCGACTGTTGTAAATATGTATATATTATAAGTATTTAATTTTAATTGTATGCATATATAAATAATTTAAGGTTGTTTATTAAATTTAATTTTAATATATATATAAAAATAATATGTTCTACACAAGAACATGTACAGTAATTCTTGGTTACCTGTAAACTAAGTGTGTTCTTCTTATGTCATTTTTAATATATGTATTATTATAAGGTATAATGTGTTTTACATTTCTCTATTCAAAAAATTAATTTGTCTTTGTTATAAGTCTTTCCTATGTTATTTTTAAACCATATTTGATTTTACATAGAGCACATTTACAGCTGTTTTTGAACCGTTAACGTCTGCTTATATCGACAGCCTTGATGGATCAAGAAGATAGGATGAACGTATCATCAAAACAGGAGGACCGTCTTCTTCATAAATGGTTTTTTTCGCCAAAAAGGCTAACACCCGGAGAAATTGCAAAATTAAAAATGATAGTCGACAGATCAGACTCAACTATAAGACCATTTATTAAAGAGTTCATAAAGAATTTATAGTTTAGATCCAGTATCTTATTCATATGTAATTATTAAATATATAATGTGTTTTATACTCTATTCAAAATTTAATTTATCTTTGTTATAAGTCTTTCCTATGTTATTTTATATATATATATATATATATATATACATAAATAAAATATAAAGAAAGTTTGGTGTTTGTACTTTCACAAAATCCTTTCCTTTGTGCAGGTAATGGACCGTGATCAACAGTTCAACGCAAGTATGTGTGTCGTCGACGATGAATATAAAAGTCACACATGGGAGTGTATAGCTATGTTAGAACATTACCTTGATATCAAATCTTATCGACCAAGTCATAATAACAATAAAAATACCGATTTTAAAATTCCTGAAGGTGACCGTCGTTGTGCTATGTATAAAGATAAATAAAAAAATATAGTAGATCGTTTGTATACGGGTAATATACGATCCATAATACGGTGTGTATGTGATTCTATAAATTTATATAGAGATTATATTTTGAATCATGTATTAACACACGGTCACGAATCTAAAAATAATAATTGTGCTTGTGTCGATACCTGTCTGTCCAGTTCGAAAATTGACTGTGCAGACGGTAAAAAATTATTAAATGGATACAAAAACAGCTGTTATTAACAGATCGAATGTACTGCGAACGCCATGAGTGTTGTGTACATTTGCAATCAGATGATAGTATAATAGCGAACACCATATATGATACAAGTTGTAAGAGTATAATAAATGGTGTGTTATCATTCCGCTATACTGTCAATATACACAGACCGCAATAACCGTACATTATACGGTTCGGAATTGCATAAAGCCTTAGCAGCTTGGGTTCGTTATAACGAATGGCTGAACGACTGGAGTAAACGCAGTGTTGGTGCGTGACAGTAATAGGCTTGGTATTTACCATGGTTTCCCGGACTGATAATGTAATGTTCTAACATAGTAATAGTGAAGGAAAAAATGTAAAATAAATTACAAAATAAATAAATACATTTTAAATTTTATTATTCAATATCCAATTTGCTATATGAAATACATTATTTAGCGCACAATGATCAAAGTTATGTTTATATGGACAATCGACACATGCTACAGTCTGCTGTTTTAAGACACTTAATGATGGACACTTCAACACCTCGAGATCTATCATTTCAACCGACTTGTAGTCGAGCATGTTCTCGATGAGTCTCTGCTTTTCTGCTCCTTTAGTGTAAACACATTTACCTTCAGTAACGATGCTGTTTAAAATACTGTGAAGTTCGTCATAGCTGTGAATTCCACAATTCCAGCTGAAACCATGTAGAAATCTATTCAACCACTCCACTTGTTTTTTTCTATTTTTTGATAAATAACGATAATCGAATGGTGGTAAAAACAAAAAATGTTCTCTCACACCGATACAGTTGTAATTTTCTATTCTTTTGTGAAACTACGAATTAAGTCCCTAGTTCTGGGCGTCAAATGTGAAGCTACTTTCCTTCACATAAAATTAACTAACATACATTGTTAACATACATTGTATATTTGTCGGGCGCCATCTTGCCAACTGCAAGAAAACCATTTATGAGGGTTCTTTTCAGCGGACTAGGAGAGCAGAATGTGGTTGCTGAAATAATAATTAATTTAATTCATATTGGCAATGAACCTAAGGTTTATTTATTCTTTAATACACACAACAACAAAAAATAAAACTTCTTTTCCTACACTTACATACTATTGCCAACTTAACTATGAACTAGTGAAATGAATGTCATTAAAATTATTTTTCTTACATCTTTTTCATTATTAATTTGGTCTTATTTATTAATTATATTTCTTTGATTATATTTCACCAATAATTACATTTAATGATTATATATCTTCACAAACCAGCCTTCTTTGTTTAAATTTATCTCTTCACGCATACTCACGCACACACACACACACACACTTAATTTATACCCCGTGAGATCTCATATTAGATTTTATTTTATTTCCTTCTATTAAAAAATTGAAATGTTTAAAATTTTTGTCTAAAGTGATGTTTTCTCATGTTTACTTATCTGTTCATTTGTGTCCGGGCGATGTTACACGCACAACGTAACTAGCGGATCTATTGAGTTTATTATATTGATTTCACATTTTGATCACTGTAATAATCGTGCATTGTTTAATTAGACATTGTTCACATTTGTTGGTGTGTTGCGGGCCCGGCGGCGAACACAATAACTTCGCCCGAAAAAACCGGCGAGAGCCGGGCAGACGCACAGTGGTTAGCGTCTGGTCCGCTGAGATGTTGATAGCTGACTGAGAGCGAGCTACAGGCGCTATTTTATGAAGCAACTGTTGTAGGATGTGATCAAGTCCTATTGTTTTTTAGTTTGTATCCTTCCGCCAGCTGCATGTCACCGTTATGTAACTGACTTACTCATCAAGGATAGGCTCTGACGTAACGCTCGCCTGATGCTGGTTATATAATTTGTTTACTGTTGTTTTCGTCATTTGTTGACCTTGGTACAGCTTGTCGGCTATCAAATACGTTCATACTGGTTTTACAAAACATTGTTAAACAATTCTGCACAGTCAATGTTGCCACGGTTGTTTTCGTTTCAAAATAACAAATTTACCTCTCGGTTATAAAATTTATAATTTCTGTCCCTATCACTCAACAAGTTATTTATTATTATTAAATACAAATCCTGTTATTACCCCAGGTATGCCCAAAAATGCCCCGCTACAATACCCCCTCAATGAGATATTTTATGCCGAAGCATAAAAAATCTCATTGACACATTCATACTTGCTAAAGGGATCAGCCAGGATATGTCGCCACAACCCCCTGTACGGTTTCCAAAAAAAAAATATTAATAATGAACTCACCCTTGGTCCGGTGACTGTGACCGCATCTGCATGACAATACTGGACTTCTCTCTCGAGATCCCAACACCGTAGAGTCAGACAGATACTCAACGCCCCTGCTCTGACGCGTAGGCCAGCTCAGGTCCGCCGCCACAGCATCACCAAACACTGAAACAACAAATCAAAATATTAAATAGTGGCCTTATACAACACCATATCCCCAACTGATCTGTTCCCCCCTAGCGGTGCTGGTTTGCGCTAAGAAGCACTGGTTTTGTTTTTACTCACTTATTACTAACATGTATATATCAGAATACCTAACATAACTTAACATAAGAAAACACAGTACATTAATAATTCATTTTAAAATAAACAACTTACAATTAAAATGTTACACACTTTACATCGTTAAATTGACATATAAAATCAAAAAATTACTTTTAAACTTGATTTACTCTTATTAATTCGTTTCTCAAAATTACAAAAATTATTTTATTTTATTTTTATTTTATTTTTTTTTTTTTTCAATTATGGCCATCATTATTCCATTTCATTACTTTGGGTGATTCTACGTTATTCATTATTTCATTATAATTTACTTCATCCATTTGGCATTTATTCATAATCTTACCCCTTTTATTACTCTAATGCTCCCTTACAAAATCTCTAACTAGTATGACACCCCTCTATCAAAATTTTACTAACCCTTCTCTACCTCTAACTACTTACTACTTTAACTCCAATCGCCACCTTCTACTCTTAAAAATAAAAAAATACTCTCTAACCCTTTGTACATAGGATACGTGTTTCCTTCCCAAAACTCATTCCCTTATGTTGGTCCCTGGACTCACCCTAGGTAACCCTTTCCGGCGCCAATCGGTCCCTATCCCGTCCCAACCCTTGTTGCGGACTCCCCAAATACACTACCACTACTACAAAATTACCATCCCCAAAAAATCTCACTCTCATAACTTCACTACAATTACAACAAATTAACATCAACAAAATAAACAATATATCGCTCAAAACTCTACATAAAATCTCCATAACTACTGTGTCTCCACTTATACTTCTCAAAATTCTATAACATACATTAACTCAAAACAACATTGCATTATTTTCATTTCCACTATTACTTTAACTTTTACTTCGATTTGGACAAATCTATGTCCCACAAAATTCAACTTGAATTGACTCAAACATTTTATTCACACAATTACTATCACCCACTTCTATCTTTTACAACCTATTGAAAATTTTACTTATTACAACTATTTTTCATTTTATTTTAAAATCTATAAACAGTGAAAACATAATATTATATTTTTATAATACTTATTCCTAACATACTAATGCAATCAACACAATAAGACATAATAACACAATATAAGAAGTATTTAGTGCATCTATTTTTTAAATCCAAACAAAATTATTGAGTAGCAAATCATCATTACTAATTAAAATATATCAAATTTTTAATACGTTATCCCCTTGGATAACCTCCCAGCCACACACACTATTTCAGAATTATGGAAGACTGTGGCGCCTTTTCGCTTCCACAGAGACTGTATATTTTGGAGCAGGGTTTTACCTCTCCGTGTCTCTGCTTCCGCTGTTAAGTTTAAAATTGTTGAACATCAACATGTTCTCGTTAAATAATTATACACCCTTAAACGGATCTACCACCTGGCTCTGCTGTTCCTTCTCGAACAGAGTGGCAGCCGCTGTTCCATAAGTTGGTGATTCCCCTTTTATTACCCCCCATCAATTTCAAAATGCACCTTTACAACGATAACAGCTATGGCCAGTTATGGTCAGCGCGTAATCGTAATGTGCCCCAACCATAGCTGTTAAAGCTAAACCAATTCCACGGTCAGGGTTCGGTGAGGCCGTGACCGCCCGAAAAGTTGGGGAATCACAAGTAAAATTAAATTTACGAATTTATATTTAAATGACAATATTAATGTAGATGGGGTTTTAACCCACTTTGTATGGAAGCTTAACCATTATTAACATAAAATATTAAATACAAAATCTACAACCTCCCCCCATAGCAGTTCCACACTACACTGTTATAATACATCACATAACACAATACACAAATAGCAATACACCTGGATTATTAGCATCCATCAAACAAACAATTCTCTTTCAAATAATTTATATAAAATTTATAAACATTATTATTTAAAATTTTTCATTAACTGTTTTTATTTATCATCATTATTAATTTATCCTGTGTTGCAATCAGATTTTCAAAAATTCTAAATTTATTATTAACACATATTTTTAATCATTATGTTCCACAAAATTCCACAAAATAAACCATTTGACATTTATTTAGTTATTCATGATTATTAAATTAAAATCTCATCACACAATTTAAATTCCTTATAAATTCAAACACATAACATTCAATCACAATATCTAAAGATCTCAAATTATTTAATTCAATTGATTATTAAAATAACATATTTCAATTATTATCAACATTCTACAAATCATTAATTATTGTCTTCATAATTATTTTGTTATTTAATTAGAGTGCAAAAATATTAATAATATTATTATTATCAATACAACATTTTCTAAAACATATACACATTACATTTCACAATACACACAAATGAATTCACTATTATTTACAAAATATATGTCAAAACTGTTCAAGTGTATCTCACTTCATGTCCAAATCTGCCATGTCAAACACCCATAAAACAAAATGTTTAATTGTCTTTTATTGTCTTACAGTCTACCCTCCATCGTTCCAAATCAACCTTGGTTTTATATAACACTGTTGCTTTTTATTTACAAACAAATGGTTATTTTGTGTGTCATAACCAGAACAACCAAATTCACTCATTTTACCAGAATACTCATTAAACCAGTCTACGTTAAGTATTTTTGTTAAGTCTCCGTCATTACATTCAGTCACTATCGGTCTAATTATTTTTATCAAATCATTGTAATCATTATTATTCAAATATATTTCTAAGCCTTCTTTCCATTCATCATACTTTCTATTCAAATTATACAATTCTGTTACATACCATTCTCTATTTACCTCTCTCTCTTCATAACACCACATCACACTCTCACAATTATTCCGGACAGAGGGTACACAATTACTCCACAAAAATAAACACCTCAATTCATCTACTAATACGGGACTCTTGCCCTTCAACCACAACACTTGTGGACTCAATAAATCATCATAAACATCATAAATAATAAAGGGAAAATTTGCCCTCTGTCCCCACTCTACTACAACATTATTTTTTCTCTCTCTCTCTAACTCACTGACACACATTAACATTTTATAATCACTACCTTCCACCAACTCATCAGTACTCTCATTCTTTATATTTTCATCATTATTCTTCACCCCCACTATACTCTCAAAATTGTCTACTATTTCGTCATTTTTACATTTTGTCTTACTTAAAACATTGTTACCTAATTTCTCGAACTTCTGTTCTAACTTATTTAAACCGTTTCTTATTGTTTCGTGAGTGCTTTCTAAATGTTTATTCATTTCTTGTATCTCATGTTTCAATTCTTTATGCTGATTTTTTAATAACTCCTCAAAACTATCAAACTTTTCATTGATTTCGTTTTTCTGTTCATTAAACAGCAATTTCATCATCTTGATTAAATCATTATCTTGTATCTCAGCCATTTTAAAAGATTTTATTATAATACTCTTTATATAATATAATTCATCTCATACACACTAATTACCCTCACAATACTCATAAACACATAAACAAATAATGCACTACATACATAACCCTATCAAAACATAACCCCATACTTGCGTCTATTTTATGTACGAAAGAAAAAAAAAATTTATTCTACCTCAACAACCATTCTGTTCTCCTAAGTAAGCCTATATTTATATAATATTATTATATAAATCGTCCCTAAGTTCGGAAGCCAAATGTGATATATCGTTTTATTGATATTTATCTTTCTCGATAATAGGTTACTGTTCACTATTTATTAACTGAATTCTTCGAGCGCCATCTTGTTACCAACTGTAATAAGAAAATTACCAAGGTTCGTTTCAGCGAACTAGGAGAACAGAATTGGTTGTTTGAAATGACTACTTCGCTCTACTATACTCAAACAAACTCGTGTTTATTCATAATTTAGTTTTACTGTTGCATTTTAACGACGATGACAAAATTACTCCTCTTTTATACTTTTACTATTTTAACATTGACAGTGTACATGCTTTATTCTGACTACAACTTTCAAAACATTATTGATAATTAAACTGTTGAACACTAAAACAAATGCTGTAAAGAAATAATACTCAACTAATTTTTCTTAACTTAAACCAGCGCTTTTGTAATTACGTAATTCAAACTCACACATACACACTCACACACTTTCACATTAAACAAGTTATATTCCCATTAGAGCTCATATTTTAAATTAATTTTCCCCCTCTGTTCTTGTATTGCATGAAAATAATAAAATTTGTTAATTTACTTTCCTGTTATTACGTTGAAGGTACCCTCCTTCAATGTCTTCTCGTATACACACACTGATTTATTGCCGAACTGTCACATGATTATTTACTTATTAATTTCTCACTGTATCTATTCGGTTTCAAAAATACTGTTTTAGATGATCAAATCTTAAAAATTTTTTACATATTTTATTGTATGCGGGCCCGCACTTACGTTTCGAAACTTTATAGATACCACTCGCGCGAGTGATGAAGTTGGACTGGGCTGAGAAATAGGCGCTATTTTGTGAAGCGACTGTTGTGGTGTGATCAAGTCCTATTGTTTTTTAGTTTGTATCCTTCCGCCAGCTGCATGTCACCGTTATGTAACTGACTTACTCATCAAGGATAGGCTCTGACGTAACGCTCGCCTGATGCTGGTTATATAATTTGTTTACTGTTATTTTCGTCATTTGTTGACCTTGGTACAGCTTGTCGGCTATCAAATACGTTCATACTGGTTTTACAAAACATTGTTAAACAATTCTGCACAGTCAATGTTGCCACGGTTGTTTTCGTTTC
The DNA here is from genome assembly GCA_034769895.1 of Magicicada septendecula. Lineage (NCBI taxonomy): Eukaryota > Metazoa > Arthropoda > Insecta > Hemiptera > Cicadidae > Magicicada > Magicicada septendecula. The sequence goes on along the minus strand of CM068367.1, from coordinate 247,557,998 downwards.
AAAATAACAAATTTACCTCTCGGTTATAAAATTTATAATTTCTGTCCCTATCACTCAACAAGTTATTTATTATTATTAAATACAAATCCTGTTATTACCCCAGGTATGCCCAAAAATGCCCCGCTACACTTTGTACAAACAATTCTTTAACAATATAATTTTTAGCATCATCGAAAAAACATTGAACATCAACGATAAAACCGACCATTATTATAAAGCGCTAACACTACAAGTGATTATAAAATGTGCATGACAAGCAAATAAATATAATGTTAACAATCGATTCATTCTATCGATTTTCTTATAACACCAGACAAAGGCAGATATACGAGTAAATTATCAGATATTAGCAAACAGTATGCGGTCGTTTTTGGTGGAAAGTTTTGTGTTGATTCTATTTCTAAACGAACATCGACAGAACCGGTTTTTAAAAGGTTGCTTTGATAAGAACAATCGATAACAACTATTGGTGTATATAATAAATAATCATTCCTGTCCAGCACAGGTTCGTCCTCACTGCCGTCATAATACGACGATTGAAACCCTTCATACATCTCGTATAGCGTTTGTTTACATCCGTTTAAATTATCATACGGATAGTATTGTGAATTCAAATATAATTTAATATTATGCAAGTCGCATAAATCGAAATGAGAGGCATTTTTTGCTATGTTATTTTTTCTATCTGCTTGAAAACCTACAATTATATAACGCAGTTTTTCAGTCTGTGCTACTGTTTTTATCGTCCACGTTAACTGTTTAGTTTCTGGTAAAGTCGGGTATTCTTGCAACTCCCATCTACGAAATGCTAATTTTATAGGCAAATCTCTATCAACAATACTCAATAATCTGTGTCTATACTCATCGCTAACATAAATGTAAGGAATTCGCCAATTGATTATTGTTAATTGTAATTTAAACTTATCTACAGCGTTTAAAACTACAGTGTTATTATCAGATGATGATCGTATTAAAATCAGTTCTTGTTTCACATTTAAAATTATACATTTGTATTGTTCAGCAAAGCCGAGTAATAATTTTAAAGGAATACAAAACACGAAATTCGTCGAATCTGTTGTGAAGCGACTTTTTATATCTCCCGTCCATCCTGCATTAGTTATTTTCTTCATATCACCAGGTTTGAATGTTAAAATATTTTTCATTACTGATGTGATACCGACATTTTTAACACAATCTACTTCTGTAGCACATATTTCGTACCGTATTTCATCGAATAAAAATGCTAATCCGTTACTAATTAATTGAATATTTTCGTTTTTCTGATTGTTTTCACCCATTAATTTACCTTCAATATGTAAATAACTCTCGCAGGGAAGTGTATAGTGATCTTGTTGATGAACAGGAATACGTATTTCATCATTATTATTTAATGTAGTAGATGCGTAAGGAGTGTGCGTATGATACGCACGTCCGATGATGTTATTGTCATCGTAAACAGCACTATTTAACACGTCCAATATACTCATTGTTAATGAATACTTTATACCCTAACGACTCCAAAAATTTTCTATTAAGAGATGTTAACTGATTAGCATCCCGTATTTTACTGGTGTTATTTACGGGTTTAACTATTGTTTTATTTTGTCCATAAGGAAAAATTAGCCTCATCTCGTCTTTTTCTTATATGTAATCGCAAAGTAATCGTTTCTTCTCTAAAGTTTATTAACTTTCCGTCTTGATCTTCTAAGCGTATTGTGATATTATGTAATCTATTTGTATTCACTGGCAAGTAAATAACGTTTGTCGGTGATTCTACTAATTTATACCCCGGTCCGACTGTCGGATAAAATTCATGTAGTATATGAGATTCTCGACCGTTCTTCAGTGACCCAGCCACAGCGCTCCAAACTAATCGTATAATATCTGTATTTACAATGCTGATTGCCGACTGTGATGAATGCCATTTAAGCGGTTCGAGTTTGACAGTATTAGCGAATCCGAGAAGAGAAGCTAAAGAATTTGGTTTAGTGAAATCTATCGTTTCACTCGAATAGATTTCGCTTTTCAAAGTATTATTATTAGCACGTTTTAATAATTTTCTTTCTTATATTATTTTTTTGTAATTTTTATTTATATAAGTGTTTTTGTCCTCGATTTCATAAGAACCTGTAGGTAATTCAATCACTCCATCATCACCGAAATAAAACATATTATTTACATTTTCTTCAATATTCGGTATGGAATTGTATGTCATGAAATTAATCAACCCGAGTTCCTAATTTCCTTCGAGTTCGATGGGGGAAAATATATCAACTAAGTGACGATCCTACTCCGTTTCAGCTAAACATTATTACTAAGAAACTGTAAACACAGACATCCGCAATTAACTGTATTTGATCGTTGATAACGTTTATAATTATAGTTTATATTGACGGGTTGTTGCTCCGATGTTTGAAAATAACGAACTAATTCAATTGGTGGTCTTAAATTACCAAAACTATCGAAATAGTTTATCGTCTTATTTTATTTACGGTAACATACCCAATGTGTGCCTGACCCGCGTATACTATCTAAATTAACAATACCGGTTTCATTTTTCCGAATTTTTAACGGTAAAGTATCTTTCATAAAAACACCTCTAAAATTAGATACATTCAAGAGTTTAGCGTAGGAAAACAATTCGATATTGGTGAGAGTGTGTGAGGGAATCTTTATTTCTTCCGATTTTTTTTTTATTCCCACCGCCACCACCGGATTTTTTATACGGTCATAAGTATAATCCTCTCCCCCTCCTTTTTTTTTAGATTTCAAAATTTGTTTCTTATTTTTTTTTATTTTTTCTTTTCTTTTTAATACCGCCACCAAATTTACTTTTCGCTTTCATAATATTAGTTAGCGCCCAAGCAGCAGCTTTTTCACCAATAGACAAGTCTTGTGCTTTTACACGTTGCCAAGCTTTTTCTGCTAATTCACGATCGGCTTTAGAACAATTTTCAGTATCTCGATATATTGAGTATGTTATATCGTGTTCCTTACAAGCCGCATCTAATTTATTAATACCCGGATCTCCACGCTGTAATCGTTTACTTAATTTCTTACCCGGACCACAGTATTGATAACCAGGAACATGTAGCTCGATAGGTAAAATATTAACCGCTTTGTTCAGTAAATTTCCGATTAATCCTCGACCGTGACACACGTCTTCTGCACTCTTCTGATATACACGCATTTGTGACGGTAATAAACAATAATTTACAGATATATATTTTTTTTCCAATCTTCTATATTTCTGACGGGATTATCTTTCGTTGTTTTTACATAAATATCATATAATATACTATACACGTGATTGATTAATATATTAACAAAATTGTCTAATCTGTCTTCAACTCTCTGTTGAACTATATTAACTGTATCGAGTATAAATTGTTTGCTTACAGCATCTGTCGGAGCCGATGGATAACCTATGTTATTTAACCTATAACCTTCGAAGTTACAAATTCCATTTGATACGGTCGAAATTTTTGTATCTACATACGATTTAGTTGCTGCGTCAGTAAGTAATTTTGGATCAGCTAAATTAATTATATTTTTCAAAGCAACGTCGTACTGGTCATCAGTTTGATATAGTTTTCTTTTAAAATTTTAAAACTAACAGCATCTTTATCCGAAACAGCGTTACCGACATTACAGAGTCTCTTATTATCTATATCATAATCGCCTTCATCTGTTAAACGAAAACCTTCACCGGTAGGACCGCTAACAACGTTTATTCGCATATATCTATTGTAACGTCCGAATTTATCGATACTCATTTTGTAAATGACAAAATTAACGTTACTACATGTTATTTTATTATATTCGCTTCTCGCAATTCTTCGATAATTGATATGATTTCATTTTCATGTCCGGTATGACCAGTATTCTTAGATGCTATTAATAAACGTAATCTGTCGCATAACTCGTTCGGATCATCCCAATAAACATAATTCGGCTTATCACCATTAGTTAACGATAAAACACCATGTCCTTCATTACGTTTCAGTTTCGATTTAGTAGACGTTGAACCTGACATCAGATTTTTAATTATATTATTATATTTATATCCTTTATTACTCTTAACTCGATCAGAGCGACTCTGTTTATGAGCATTTGTCGCTTTTAGTATCAAACCGTACGTATTCAGATCCTCTTCTGAATATATAAAATCGTCAGGTATTTTCATAAAAAGAAGTTCATAAAGTCCAGGTGTACCTTCATACATCACATTATAGATAGTAATATTATTACCATCGAAATTAATAGACGAATTACCTATCTTTATCGAATTGTCGTCTCCAAAATAAACACCATAGGTATGATCGATTTCCTTATTTTTATCATTAAATAATTTACGTAAATATAATCTAGGTAATTTACCTATAACAGCGTTATCAATATAATAATTCGCTCTACTAAGACCAGTAGGTGTTGATAGTACTTCTTGTAATGTCGGCGGTGTTTCATATATTTCCGTAGCACCCTCGTTAACATCCATTTCAGGTGTACTAGTTATCGATCCAATTTTTCTCATTTTAATTGGTGTAATTCCTACTTCTTTTTGTTCTTCTATTTTATTTCCATGACATTTGTTTTTTTAAACGCGTTTCTATATCATCCATTTTTTCATCTGTATCGTAAAGCACATCATGTAAATTTATTAACTTTTTTAAAGGTCGAACTACTGGTTCTAATTGTTTCTCTAATTCCTGTTGTTCGCTGATAGCGTTTTGAGTCAAATTAGCGTGTTTCCGTCTAATATCTTTCCTAATTTGTTTGATCTCTTTCGCGAGTTGTTCACGTTTCGCCCGCGACGTCATCTTGTACAATAATTTATCAATCCTTATGTATCTATATAAATATCGAATCCAATACGATAACGGCCGCGACACATATCACTCTCTTTGTCTGTTACTAAAAAAAATGTTTACCACGTATCCATGCTTTATTACAAATGTCTTTAAAACAATCAAAACTCATATCCGTGTTAACATGATCGGCAAAAACATGTTTTAAATTTAGTTCATCTTGTCGAAATAAAACGATTAAATTCGCGTTATCTCGTATCAATTGTTTTGGAATTTTACTATACGACTGGCACAAATAAAAAACATCGATATTATTATGTCTCCCCATTGTAAAATAATTTCGTATATTATACTGACGTTCACAACCTATATCGTCAAAAATTATTACAGAATTAGGTTTAGCTTCATTTGGATGTATAACCTCGTCATTATCTGTAAACGTATGATAACCTATAAATGGTATTTTTGAAAACACTCTATTTAAAAACTTGTATTTAGGTTGATACAACGATTTTGAAAACATATATTTTCAAAACATAATCCGTTCGGATACAATAACAAATTAAGCATTAAATTAGTTTTTTCATGTCCGACGAACCTGTAATTAAACATCTAATATTATCTGATAATAATTTACTGTTTTTTTTCTTTTTCTTCATATCCCTACAATTATAAACAATCGTATCAATATCGCGAATATTTATTTTGTTTCTGCCGTTTAAGCGTCATCACTGACGTCTATTTTTTTTACACACGTTATTATATAATATTATTTCTATTAATCCAACTATCATGTGATTTATCATAACCCAACCAACGTACAAGTACTTTCTCACCTTTACGTTTTAAAATATTTTCAATTAAATATACGTCACCGAACTTTGTTTTACTTATTTCTTGTTCATAAAAACCACCTTCTAATATTACCTTTATCGTCCTGCAGTATATACGTTCTCGGTGCTGTAGATTTAACGTTGTAAATAGTAAATAACTCGTTTGTCCAGTTAGGAAGGTAGCCTTTAGCAAACACCTTTTTATATTTGCTAATTCTCACTCTATCACCGATTTTAAATTTTGGAGGTTTCTTATTGAACGTTAATTGTTTTCTTTTATTTATTCGTAACAATACTTCTTTTTCGTTATTCTTATTTACATCTACAGGTTTCATTTTAATCGTTCTGTGCACAGTATTATTGTAGTTTCTCAATAAATCGGGGAGGATATTCAACCACGTATACTTACTGTTAGTTGTAAACCATTTCCACATTTTATTTTTCAAAGTACAGTTGAACCGTTCGATAATAGAAGCTTTTTTATCTGAATGTATAGAATAATGATTTATATTGTATTGCTTTAACAAATTACGCACGCGTTCGTTGTACCATTCTTTACCTTTATCTGTTTGTAAATGATTCATTTTATTATTTTGTAATAAAATTTTAAGTACTCGCACATTTTCAGACGATTTTGTTTTCATCGGAACAGCGAATGCGTATGTACTGAAACAATTTATCATTGTTAATATATACTTATAACCTCTATTCGACTTTGCATATGGAATCATTTCTACAAGATCAGCTTGATATACATCATCAAGACCTTTGAGCTCAACACTACGAGTTAAAAAGTTTTTTCTAACTTGTTTATGTAATTTCGTTACTGATATTCTCTCTTACACTCATTATATATGTTGACGGTTCTAACTACGATAAGAAAATGAATAAAAAATAAACACAAATACATCAATGCCATTTTTTATTATTTTTAATAATAATTAATTACAAACAATCTTCACCTTTGTGAATTTTCACCAAAAAACAGTGTGGTGATACTTTTTCATGAACAGTCCAAGGATCATCAGAACATTTCCAACCGTTTAAAATGACTCTACACTCTATACATGATAATTTATTACCAACACCGGTATAATAAAATCCGGCGTTAACCAGTTTTTTAAAATTGGGTTCGAGTGTAGGCCAACTTTTAAATGATAATAACATCACTTTTTTAGTCTCTGCAATACATCTTTTCGCATTTCTATAATTATTGAAATTATACATTATACATCGCTCCATCTCACAATTCGGATTCGATAATTTATACATAAACTGAATATGTTCGATAGGTAAAGTTCCTCTTGTCTGAAACCCGCACAAAGAACACTGAACACTATCTAAATATCGTTTAAAAACAAAACCGGATACTAACAATTCATTTATCGAATGATTGATTAATCTTTCGCACAACAGCGCTTGTTTTGACATTGTTTTTTAGCCGACGTCTTCACAGCGACTGGTGGCGCACGAACTGATTTTGCTTTATACAATTTTTCTTCTTCTTCATGATCGATACTCAGTAATGTTTGACGACTACAGTTTTTTAATTTTTTCAATACAGCACCGTACGTATAACTATTCAGTAAACTGATTTTAATAATCTGTTTGTTCCTTTCAATTTTAATAACATTTGCTCGTGTAAATTCATTCACTATTAAACAACAAACTTCATTAAAATTTAACTCTCCATCGAGTGACGGACCGAAATAATATATTTGCCAATTAAATGCGGAAATACTGTTTTCAAATTTATCAGTCTTTTTTTTTTTTTAAATCGAAGATATCGATCTACAAAAAATAATTTAATTTCTGAATCATCATGGTTTTCAATCGACTGTAAACAACACAGTAATTTACTTTTATTTCTTTCAAAAATAGCGCACGGACATGGACTGTCTATAACGTCAGTAAACTTATCACTACAACAACACCCGTCTTCAGTCAACTTCTTTACTTCACAATAAAAAATAATTTCTTTTAAACAATCATATATTCCCTTCAGTTGACATGTTCGAAAATGATCGATCACCAAATTGTCTAAACTCGTTACTTTAATAATATTTGATAACCTTAATACGTCTTCTGAAAATTCGCGTTTTAATAAGTCGATTATACCGCTACCGTCCATTCTTTCATTAACATGTTCTCACAGAGGCTATAAACTAAATACTAACAATAAAATTTAACGAAACAAATGTATACTAAACATTTGGTCAGGTGGGGACTGAAAATAGTTCTTTATATATTCTAACTAATAAACAATATGGCGAGGCTTTCGCATGCTCAATCCAGGGATCATCTGCCTCCTCGCAATCACAAAGAACCTCTTTGCATTCCACGCACATTACGTCGTCTTCAATTCCGGTATAATAAAATCCTGCTGATTTGAGTCTATTGGCTGATGGTGAACGTTTTGGCCATGTATAAAATGTCAACTTCATCATTTATTCTGTTTCTTCAACACATTTTATCGCATTCTGATAATTAGCAATACACTCTTTTGATTTAACGAGTAACATTTGCCTCAGAAAATTCATTATTTACAAAATAAATCTGATGAAAAATCTGTACTTGTAAAGTTCAACACAATGTTGTCACTAAGGCCGCAACCCATTTACTGGCAGCGAAATTTAATAGACATTTGTTTAGGTGGGGACTGAAAATAGTTCTTTATATATTTTAATTAATGAAAAAAAAAATGATTTGGTTATATGAGGGATCGAACCTACGAACTAATAATACTGAACAAACCATTATAGGATACAATTAACGCACACGACCAAATCATATTTGATAAATAATAATTTTAAAACGATACTAAACGAATAATTCAAAATACAAAAATTACACATTTCTAGATAAAATTTGTTTACTATTATTTTTCCGCACTGTCTCTTGTACAATTTAATTAATATACAGTCTGGCGAAGCTTTCGCGTGTTCGACCCAAGAATAGTCGTTCTTCTTCCACTCACAAAGTACTATTCCGCATTCAACACATATTACATCGTCTTTCGTTCCGGTGTAATAAAATCCGGCTGATACCAGTCTCTCGACTGACGGACATTTTCGTCATCGAGGAAACGCGAATGATGCTTCCATCTGTTTCCGCGCTTCTCGAACACATTTTACTGCGATTGGATAATTTGTAATACACTCTCTCGATTTAGCGTAATCTTCAAATTTATAATACCTATCGCAAATCATTCTGCATTTCGGATATAAAAGTTTATGCATGAACTGGATATGCGTGATTGTCAGATATACTTTTGTTTTAAAACCGCACTTGCTGCATTTAATATTATCTGAATTAGTTATAAAAGCGAAACCTTCGTTTTCAAAAAAATCTAATACAATTTGGACGGGCGTAGCACGCGTTACAGACATCTTAAACGAAAATCTCGTATTAACTGAAATAATTCTATAAACGATTGTATTTACAACGTTATCCAAAACACGATCGCGATTGAAATAAACAAAGAAAGCGGTGGCGGCGGGAGGGGAGGGTTTTTTTTTAAACAACAGACGCGCTGAGGCGAATGATTATTTATTTGTTTACAAACAGACACGCTCCGTGTCGACGAACTCCGAATGTTTATGTTTTTAAGAAGAAGCATGCGGCGTCAACTAACGCTGTCCGTCCGTGTTTACGTTTTTTTTACTGCGTGTCCCAGCTTTACATTGTTTACGTACGTGTGTCGACGAACTCCGAATGTTTATGTTTACGTTTCTTACTGGGTCAGCGTGTCGATTACCGCGTTTACATGAGGGTCGACGAACGCCGACCGTTTATGTTTACCATTTTTTTTGCTGAGAACGATAACCCCGGAAAGAAAACAACGAGCACGCGGTCGCTTATCAGCGGCTATGTAGGTTAAGATGGCAAAAAATCGACTTATTAGCAACAACAAAAATGTAAACATAGATAAAAAATGTAAACATAAACAAACGGGGTTTGTTGACATGCTTATCAGAGGCTACGTAGGTTAAGGCCGGGGTGAGGAGGTCAAGGTCTATCCCAGGACCAACCTTTTACTACTACTCATGTAAAACGTATTGACACAACCAGAAGCAGTACGATGACTAAGCAAAATATTATGTTACGGTTTTCATTAGGCTGCCTCATTAGGTTTTATTAATACTTCCTCTAGGTCACAGCATTCCATTAGTAGCCCTGCCTGACAGACATGGTATTTGCAAAGTTCTGAAATTTTATGGATACACCTCATAATTTTACATAGGAATTTCTCCATAATGGATTTGTATTATACATGGAATGGGACAGTGATATATTAATCTGCAACTTCGTAGGAAATGTTGAGACTATAAACACATCAGTGCAGCTATAAAAGGATCTGAGTAAAAGTGAAATAGTTATTACTGTTCTTTATATCAAAATTCGCATACAGTTGGGAACAATCGAGTGTACATAAGAGCACTCCAACATTGTCAAACATCACTACAAGACTATCATACCTTCACTACTTACCCAAAACAGAAAATTTGTAACGGGACAGAATGGGGTGATAAGGAATTCTAATAATTCCAACCAGATCCAATTCAAATAATGTACAACCTTTGGGGAACCTCTGCTTTAACTAAGATGCATACAATGATTGCGAAACACCCGTCTGTGTTTGTCTCTGGAGTCAGCCTGGCCACACACATTACGCAACTACCTACAACTTGTGCTGTCTGTGAATTACAGTAAAACCCGTAATTGACACAAGCCAGTTTCATCAGGAGGCAACAGTCGGTCATCGTTGGGCAGTCGACGAGAAACTACAGAGCCGCGCGGGTCAGTAAAGTAGCGCGCGGTTCCAGTAACCAGTGTGCGAGCAATTATAGTCGGCCGACTAAATAACGAGTATCATTTTAATTTATACAGTGGTGATGAACTGTCACAACAATGGAGCAAATTTAATAGTTTAATCAAAAAACTCGTGGAGTGAACCAAAGGTTGAATAGACAGTGATTGTGCAACTCGCAGAGACACAAGCGGAATGGTTAAGTACAATCAATAACAAATTGACCAAACTTTTAAATCTTACAGTTTTAAAGTTGCAACTTTTAGAATACATAACCAATTTTTAACTTAAAACCATCAACAGAATTTAGATGCATATACGGGGATGACTAAAACAATTTTGAGATCTCAATAAATGGGGGAAAGTAACAATGTAAAGCAGAAAGAGAGAGAGTATGAGAGTGCGCATAGCTATAGAGTCCAAGTACTGGTTGACTAGTAAACGTTATTCTAAGTAACCTTGTTATTGCATTTAATAATCAATAAATTTTATATTTTTGGGAAATCTGTCTTGAAGAATTTTAATATTAAGGATATAAAAATTGATGGATTGTTGAATAAGAATAAAGAAAGAGGGCTTGTTAAACCATTCTGTGTTAGCATAATTATTTCGCTACTCAAATCCAAATAATCATTTCTGCAACAGTTTCGTCTATAGGACCCTGGAGGTGAACCCGAAGGTAAGAAAAGTCGTAAATTCTATAAGTGTGTAAAGAATTTATTAACTCATAAATCTGAATAGTTACAAATGGTGCACGAATTTAGGGACGGTTTATATAATTGATTTTAATTATATAAACTAGACCTAATTTTAGTTGCAGAGACGGATTATCTGGGAGTGAGGGCGCTGTTGTAAACGATTATAGATTGTGGTTAGAAAGTAGTAAAGCAAAACTATAAATTGAAGTCAAAGTGTGTACAATTGTATGTGTAAGCTATAATAATTTTAAAAAAGGAGAATAAGAGAATCAAATAAATGTAACTGGCGTTAATGAGTCAGAAATTCAAGCAATGACAGAGTCAACGGTTATGAGCGGGTTGGAGATTCATTCGACTCCAATCGTAGTTCAAAACAGAGAATTAAACGAGTCAGCTGTTATAGATGACTCTGGGATTCAGTTAACCCCAACCTCAATTAATCAAAATAAACAATTTGACAATAATGATATGATGAATATGATGCAGCTGCTTTTAGAGCAACAGAATAAGATATCTAATGATAATAATAAGAAATTTGATGCATTAAATAATCGATTTGATACTAAATTTAATGAAATAAGTAGCGACATTAATAAACGTTTTGATATTAATGACATTAAATTAAATGAACAAAATAAGAGATTTGATGCTAATGACGATTTTTTGCGTAAAATGTCTAGTGATGTTAATGAAATGAAATAACAACATAATGAACTAAGGGGTGATATTAATGTAAAATTAGATGAACAGAATGTTAAATTTAACGAAATTAAGGGGGGAAATGAAATGACAAAATATTAACATTAATGAAATAAACGAAAAAGTGACAGTCACAAAAGAATATTGATAGTAAATTAAATGAAATGAATACTAAATTGATACAACGGTTAGATAAGCTTGGGAGGAATATTGAAAATAGTGAAGGTACAGACAATAAGGTAAGTGATGACTTTAAAACAAGTGGTAATTATGATGGAGAAATAATTACGAATAATAATGGTGGTAGTTTAAATGCAAAACAGGTGACAATAGACAAGGTGAGTAACAATGTTAATGAGGTTAATTATGATGATGCTAACCAAGTATTTGAAAAGGCTGTATCTAAGAATGATACGGTAAATAGTGGTAGTGAGAATGAGTGTAAAATCAGTAGAGGTTAGTTATGGAGTGTTAGTGAGTAGAGATGGGCGATCCGCTCGTGAACTGATTCAAAGAACTGGTTCGCTTTACTGAGTGAGAGATCGGTGACTCGAAAAAAAAGAGCGGTAGCTCTTTGCTCCACGGAACACAAATAGGGAATGATTCACTGATTCACTTGCTCACTTGGAGCACCTCTCTCGGCGATCGCCGTTCTCGACCTTGTTTGTTCCTTTCCCACTCCACTCAGCAGTCGGTACTCCCACTCACAGCACTCACCGCTCTCTGACTAGTGGTCCCTGGTTAATTGAATCATTCGCTCTGCTCTTTGCGCTCAGCTCAGTTTAGTTCGGTATTATCTTTTTTATTTAATTATATATCAGGAGCTTGGAGGAGCAAGGGCGAATATGAAAATCATGGTGTTGGGAAATCGTGTTTCAAGTTTGTGAATACTCTCAGGATAGAAAGGGCGAATATGTATTTCAGTATTATAGAACGTAGATTCCAAATATTTTACACTTTTATTTATAAATAATTAACGATAAGTAAAATTACAAATAATTTGGTTAAAGGTCAAGTAAAACTCGTCAAATAATAATGTAAAAACAAAATTTTAAGATTATTCTAAAATTTAAATTAATCGAATGAAAATTTGAAATGTTAACTACTACCGGTAGGCTATAGTTAGCAGTAGCACTATGAATTAATATCAAATTCTTAGCAAATTACATACTACTGTGTAAAAAATGTAGAATCTAACATAGTCCTTGAAATTAAAATTAAATAATGAATAGTATGCATTATTGAAAGTATGTTTTAAAAAAAAAATGAAAGAAAACTAAAACACAAAAATAGAAACAATGTACATTTATGATTAACATACATAAAATGACTGCCCACTCAATGCGATACAAACAATAGGTAACAGATAAACTGCTGACTTCTCAACCACTGAAAACACATACACAGCAGCAACATATTTCCTGCTGACATATATGGGAAGAATTAGTTAGCACTGACACTTAAGAAAAGCATAATTATTTTTCAATATGAAATGCATAACCGTTTATGATGATTTTGTCTTTCAATAGTTATTTTCCTTTTGTATGTAAGAGAGTTAATTTTTAATTATAATAGAAGAAACATGTCTTTGACAAAAGAAAAATTTTCATTGTCAAATGTCATTCAGTTCGAATGCTGGTTATTTATTATTTAAAAATAAAATGATGAAAAAGAATTCTTGTTTAAAGGACACGATGTTGCTACATTTCTTGAATATAAAAATCCATGTCAAGCTATAATAAAAAATATTCAATAAACAATAACCTTTGAGTAAGTTCATAAATATCATAAAGCCGATTACATTAAATAAAAGCAGATTGTTCTGAACTTTTAAAGATGATTTGCAAAGAGATTTTATCCCTTTTTGACAGTCTAAGACGAGGAATTTAGAAAGTTTGTACATATGCTTTGCCTGAATTATAATATGCCCAGTCGCAAAACTTTGTCTAATTCCTTATTGCCTAGTCTTTTCAATGACTTAATAGTGAAAATTAAAAATGAATTGGCCATTGTAAAAGCAGTTTGCCTGACTTCGGACGGGTGGACTAATATTAACAATGTTAGTTTTTATGCGCTTACGGCGCACTTTATAGATGATAATACAAAATTAAAGTCGTATTTATTAGAATGCTCAGAATATGAAGATAGGCATACCGCGCAGAACACTTCCAATTGGGTCAACGCTGTTGCAAGAAAATTTGACATTCATTTTAAAATTGTCGCAATATTTACTGACAATGCGGCAAACATGAAATCAGCTGCCGCCATATTAAAACTGCAACACCTACCATGCTTTGCACATTCATTGAATCTTATTGTGCAACACGCTATTGGGTTGTCGATTCAGAAAACTGTTGACGAAGTCAAACAGACAGTTATGTATTTCAAAAAAAGTTCATTTGCTCAAAGTAAACTTGCCGAAATGCAGACGAATTTAAAAAAAGATAAACTGAAATTGAAACAAGACGTTCAGGCCAGGTGGAATTCCACCTTTGACATGTTACAAAGATTTTTTTAAATAAAGAAGCAATTATTTCTTCCCTTGCTATATTAGGCGTAAAATCATTTAATCTGACTGATAAAGACTGGGATATTATAAAACAGGCAATAGAGGTTTTAAAAGTTTTCGATGAGGTAACAAAAGAAGTGTCATCAGAACGAACTGTTTCTCTTTCTAAAATGGGAATTTTGATACGGTTAATGGCACATCAAATGAAAACTTACAAAGATAAAAATAAAGATTATTGTCTTGAAATAAATTTATTAGTCGATGACATACTGAAAGGATTGTCGGAGCAGTTTGGGATTATCTCTCAAAACGAACTAGTTACCCAGTCAACTCTACTCGAGTTAATTTATACACGAACATACCAATTAGTGAAACGTTGGAAATAGCAAAAAGTTTATTACTCTATAAATCCACATTAAACCATGAAACAGTCGATGAGCTAATCAATTTGACAAAGGTAATATTGGAACAAAATTATTTTACTTTCGATAACAAATATTATTTACAACGGGATGGATTGGCGATGGGATCCCCATTATCAGGCATCCTGGCAGAAATTTACTTAAACCACATTGAAACAAACGAAATATTATCAACTAAAAACAAACATTATAAAAAAACTTTATTTTACCAACGATATGTGGATGACACAATAATGATTTATAATGGCAATTGCAGGCAATTGGAGATGCTTAAAAAATAGATGAATACTATTACAAATAGTTTGCAATTCACATTAGAGACGGAAATGAATAATAAAATTAACTTTAATATTTACAGAAAACCAACAATCACATATCATGCTATTCACGCCTCGTCTTATCACCCTATTTCACATAAAATGGCATTTTTTAATTGTATGATTCATAGATTGCTGGCATTGCCCCTATCTACGGAAGATTATAAAAATGAACTAGACATTATTAAACACATAGCGACAGCCAATGGATATAAAAGTCACATAGTAGATAGAATAATTAATAAAAAACAAAAAAGACCAATAAATATTGATGTGTCCAAAGAAAAATTAAAAAATATATTGCAATAGAATATGGTGAAATTTTACATCATACTTTAAAAAACCAATTAAAAAAGCAAAATATTATTTTGGCTTCAAAGGCGAATAATAAGATTGAGAAAAAACTTACGTTTACAAACAAAAATAAACCTGATATATTTGACGGTACTGGTGTATATAGACTTAATTGTTCGGATTGCACACAGTTCTACATAGGACAAACGGGTTGTTCGTTCAAATTACGTTATAAAGAACATATCCCAAGCTCCAAGTCAAATGTAGAAAGATCTACATTTGGTGAACATTTAAGCTTACATGACCATAACATAAAGAGTATTGGTGATAATTTAGATATTTTACATAAATGTAAGAAATCACTAAGGCTAGACACTCTCGAACGGTTCGAGATATATAAAGCTATAAAGGAGGATTACAATCGCATCCTAAATGAAAAATCAGTACATACGAATAATATTTTGTTTAATAGAATCGATCATATAGAACGAGAAATCGGCTATATCAGATCGATAAAATTGAACGAAGGTCAAGCTGGTATTGATTAGTTTTACCGTGGGAGCATTCCTGTACAGGTTCGTGACGGCCGCATGTTATTTTTCATTCGTTGTTATTTCGTTTTAATATGTGTTAATTATTTATTATTTTGTGCAATGTATGTGTTGTTTTTTTATTATTTGAAGAGATGAATATACATCGATAAATGAATTTTTAACCTTAATCATATTGGAGCTGATGATGACACCATTGGTGTCGAAACTCGAGTAATTCCGTAATTAGGATTCAGAGAAATGCAACAGAAGGTAATTAACCTATTTTATAGTCTCAACCGTTTCTGGAAGCAAATAAAATGTTAAAAAAAAAAAGCAGAATGAATAGAATAAGAAAGGTGAGGTCAGAGGACCCTATAGTAATTTAAAAATTGTTTAAATATCAATTTGAATAACAAAGATTACCTAATATTTCTAATTTAAGTTGTCAAAATTTTACAGCAACTTACTAAAAAAACTCCCAAAAAATGTTTAATTTTGGACTTAAAAATTGTAAAACGAAGTTCACTGGAAAAAACTGAAAACAAAGTAAGATTCATTCTGAATCCGACCAATGATGATTGGTGAGCGGTGAGTCACGAAAAAGAGCTATACTTTGTTCACCGAGTGTTTGCAGAAAATATTTCACACGAATGACATTGACGAGGGTCGGATTCTATTGTTATCGGCAACATTCCAACGCCCGTTTCACAGCAGTCCGCCGACTCATATTTCCTGTTCGTCACGTTCTGTAGGTACTACAGATCAGTTCCTTCCCTGTTTTCACCGTAGAATAACGTGTCATTTGGGTCTGTTTTTACTGTTTAGTTATTATTAATAGCTTGGACTAAAACTGTACAATATGGAGACTCTTTCCCCAATAGCAAGGAACAAACGCGGCAAAGTTATACATAGTGCTAAGAGATTGTGTATAGTGAATAATTTTAAACATTTAAGTACAGAGAATCCTACCATAAAAAAGGACAAGGCCATGGAAAAAGTTGCTGAAATGACCCGTGTTAGCAAGCGGAGTGTTTATAGTGTTATTAATGTATATTTGAAAAACAAAACGTTAGGCTTGAGTTCACCAAAAAATAAAAAATCTAGAGTAGCGGCAGTAGATAAATTGGACGAATTTACAAAATGTGCTATTAGGAGAAAAGTTCACGAATTTTTTTTCAAAAATGAACAACCGACAATAAATAAAATTTTGAGTGCAGTTAACAACGATAAAGACTTACCGGATTTCAAACGGTCTACGCTATATAAACTGTTAAAATCATTGAATTTTAAATTTCATGAAAGAAGACGTAACATGTTTATCAGTGACAGGGATGATATAGTTGTATGGCGACGAAATTAACTACGCAAAATTAAACAGTTTCGTGAAGAAGGCCGTAAAATTTACTATCAAGACGAAACTTGGGTAAATGCAGGCCATGTCAAAAATAAGGTTTGGCAAGATAAAACTATTAAGTCGCCGAAAGATGCGTTTTTGAAAGGTCTGTCGACAGGACTACGAAGTCCGAAGGGGAAAGGGAGCCGCCTGATAGTTGTGCATATGGGCTGTGAAGAGAGCTTTTTGAAAGATGGATTAATGGTGTTCCAATCAAAGTCTACTGCTGACTATCACGAAGAAATGACCGGGAATGTATTTGAAGATTACTTTCGAGAACTCCTACCTTCCCTGGAAGATAACTCTGTTGTGGTGTTAGATAACGCACCATATCATTCAGTAAAGTGTGAGAAAATTCCGAACATGTCGTGGAAAAAAAATGAAATAGCAAATTGGTTAAAACAAAAAGGTTTTAATGCTGATAGTAGTTATCTAAAGAAAGAACTTCTTTATATAGTAGAACAAGAAAAAGGAAATTACGACAAATATGTTATTGATGAGATGGCCAAGAAGGAAAACAAGACAGTATTGAGATTACCCCCCTATCACTGTGAGTTAAATCCCATCGAGTTGATCTGGGCTCAAGTGAAAAATCATGTTGCGGCTAACAACACAACATTTAAGCTTGCAGATGTAAAATGGCTGTTGGAAGAAGGGGTGGAAAAAGTAACTGAAGAAGACTGGAAGAAGTGTATAGAGCACGTAAAGAAAGAAGAGGCGAAACTGTGGGAATTGGATAACTTAATAGAAGAAATGGAGGAGAGTGGCCCTTTGATTATAAATGTTGGTAATGATGACACTAGCAGTGACTCCGACTTAGCTATGGAATTGGAATAAACGTAGTTTCCATTGTTGTAAATAGCCCAATGTACGTACATACTGTAGTAGATAGGCTGATGTAAATATTGTAGTAAATGGCATGTTAGTATTATCATAGCAAATAGGCTTATTTTATATTTTAGTATTGTGATAGCAAATGGGCCTGCCTATGTTATAATTTTAGTCCGGGGTTCTCCGTACCACAGGTTTATGTGATCTAGGCCTGTGGAAGCCTCTTTCCCCTAGCATAAAAAGAGTGACCTCCGACAAGGTGGAGGGGTTGACGTTTCCCTCGGAGGCTTATTAATACTAACGTCCACCGATCACAAAACATCAATTTATTAGATGCTCGGTAGCCCGTGCGCCCCCCGCACGTCCGCCTGTGAACCGGCCTCTACCATTCGCCAGTGCCGTAATAGGCCAACATTTTCTGCAAACACTCGTTGAACAAAGTATAGTTCAGTCTAGGGAGCGAGCGGTTCTGATCCGATCCCTGAAAGGAACGGTTTTGCCCATCTCTATTAGTGAGTGTTATCGAGTTAGAAAGGGAGTATGAAGAGAGGTTAAATGTAGAGTGTGAACAGGGGGCAACTTTTTCTGGGGTTAAATTTGAAGAAGAAGCTTCACAAGTGTTATTAGAGAATAAGATGTTCTCAGCAGTATATTTGGGTGACAAGGTGTCGGCAAATAGTCCACTAGGTTATTTTTGTGTACCTGGTAAGGCCAGATGGTGTTTGAGTAATGTTGTTGTATTGCCTTCTGTGTGGAGTGAGAATGTGAAATTGGGTTGGGAAAGTGATCATTAAGAGAGAGAGTGATAGAGTTGTTTAAGTTAAAGAGAGGTCATAAAGAGTTAGTGGAGATTTTAATCAGAGAGGGAGGGGATAAAATCAATTTACCTAGTAATGAAACTGAGGTAACTGATGATATTGATGACTTACCTTGTGTAGTAGTAAACAATGATTATATCGATATTGAGGATGATAAACACTTACCTGTTGTGAGAATTAGTGTAGTAATAGCAGATGATGGCTATAATGATGAAAATATAAACTATTTAATTGTGACAAATGATACCGAAGGAGACTTGACCATACCCGATGTAGACACGGCATATGATAAAATAATAAAGGGGGATAACCCTGGGAATTATTATTATGGTACAATGGAAAAAAATGTATATGGTTATTGTATTAACAATTGTACAGCTAAACTGAATCGAAATTGCACGTGAGCTGTGCAGATGGGAGTGAGTGAGACGGTAGTAGTATGTGAGTGAGGAGGACGAAGTTTACGAACTACGTCATCTACGTACACTCGTTTCATGTTGACAATGTACAAAATTTACTGTGTTCAGAGTTTATTTATCCCGTGCTGAACGTAATGTCTTTATAGTGTAAGATCTTGTAAAGTTTTAGGAAATTATACAGCAAAATACAATTTCTAATTTAGGAAGTGAAACACAAGTAAATTTTACTCAACATGAGGAAAATAAAAATGTTCTTACCTCCAGCTGAAGTGTATTGTTTTTCTTTCGCCATATCAAACAATTAAAAATTTTAAACACTATAAACCGTTTCATATGTCCACATTACTAAATAAAAAAAAGAAGTTATAGTTCAATTAACTCTTTCATTAATAATATTAATAATCAATTAATACACTAATTTTAAGTATTAAAATGAACTCCCGAAATATCACTGTCAGTATCTGAATTCTCTTCTTCCGATTCTTCTTCACCTAGATTTATTATAATATTTATTCCGTATCACTGCAAAATTTTTTGTGGATTGCCTTCATCGTTGGCACCCTCTTTCCATTTATATGAAAATTTAAAACTAGTCTACGTAAAACACATCGATCGAAGTTATCCAGCACAATTTTTTTATTTCTATTTTCCAATTTCTTTTTAGGTGTTGAAAAAGATGTCGACCCACCGCACTCAATTTTTCGCGACACACCGCCAATCGTTTTCACAATCCGTAAACTTACACCATGTAACGGTACAATCCTATGAGATTTTGTAAATTGAATCTGTTCAATTTTAATTCAACGAAGAATATATGGTGAATAGATTATAGCGTCGAGACTGTCGCGGCACGGCACAGGAAGTTGAAGTTAGCAACTAGGGTGCGACTTCACAAACAAGAGCGCACACCCCGGCCAACGTTCTCACAAAAAACGGCACGTACATACACTCCAGCGCCGAACCTGTGATGGGAACAAAGCAATACAGAATACACGTTGATGGCGATGCCTAACACCTGGGCGGTTAGGCAACCAACGCACACAGTCAGACGCCGCAGTTCTCTACAACTCATCAAACGGTGCAGACGTAATTTCACAGTAGCCTAGGAAAAACTTTGGTAGACCGAAAAAGTTAAAAGTAGCTCTACCAAAGAGTGTATCTTAATAAAACGACAGTAAACAGTGGTTCAACCGGAGGAACAGTGTATAAAAAGAGTGGAGTAAATGAAAACTGGGAGTTAAGTGAAGAAGATGGAGTAGACATAGTGCGCAATACCGGGGACTTCATACAGTTAAGTAAAAGTGAAATTTATAATAATTGGCCAAAAGTTTATAATAAACAGTAAATTCATAATGAGCTCAATAAAGGGGGTTTATTCGAATACGTAAAGAGTGAGAGCGTGTGTGTGTGTGTGTGTGTGAGGGAGAAAGGGAATAAAGGGGGAGAAAGAAAACGTTACTGGTTTGTATAATCTATAGAATTTATAATATTGTAACCCTATTAACTAAATTATTGGAAGAGTAAAGAAGTTAATTATTATAGTAAATAAAACAATGTTTCAATCGTCATAAATATGTGTTAGTTGTAAGTTATTACGTCATTACCATTTCCTAGTGTTCTGTACTGAAAAATTCATCTAACATTTCCGGGAATCTTCTCAATTGGGGGGAAGTCAGATTGCAAAATTATCCCATTTTAATTAAGGAAGCGTATAAAAGTTTTACACATTTTAACTTTAAAAAATATGTTGGCGGCCCTGAACTTCTGTTGGTGTTTTATAAAAAGGTAAGTCAGCAAGAAAAGATCGCAGGTAAGGTTCTGGCAGTTTTATTTTTATTAATTTATTAATAATTTGATTGTAACTTAACAAATGGCGACTCTGCCAGGATCCAAGTATAACTTTATACGAGGTAGACCTATTTTAAGCACAGAAAATAGGATTTGGGTAACGGCGTAAGTTGTGAAATTATCGTATATAATTATGCTGAGAAGAGTAGATTATGTTTGGGTAGTGTAACGCATGTGCTTATTATGGTTACGTTTATATGTTGATAAGGACTGTAATTATGATATAGTAGGAGGGTGGTAATTTTTAAGGGTGTCATATGTCATATAAATAATTGTTGGTTAAAATATAAATAATTTTTGTTTAACATGGCACAAGTAAACGAAATAGATTTTGTATGGGACGAATGGGAAGGTGAATTCAGAGGGATTGTGGATAGCATGACGGACGATGAGTGGGGTAATTTGGATGATAATTTGAGAAGAACAAGAAGAGGGAATATTCGCCGAAATTATAAAACATAGTGAGGATAAAGGTAAGATAGTTGAAGTGATAGGAGTAGAGAATAAGACAGTGAATAGGCCTAATGACAGTGTAGTGGTGGTAGAAAAAGAGTATACATTAAATGACCTACTTAACCTTATTAATAAACGGTTTGACGAAAGTGACAAAAAGTGGGATAAATTGTTGCGGAAACTAGAGACAGATCAATTAAAGGAGAATACAGAAGGTGAATCAAAACAGGTCAGTGGTAGTAATGGGGTTAATTATAATGATGAGAGTGTAGGGGTGATAGAAAACGGTAATTATGGTGGTAAGTTATACGCCGATGAGAATATAAACAAGGAAACAACAGTTAACAAGGTAAGTGAAAACAATGGAAAAATAAATGAGAATGAGGTTAGTTTATATGCAAAACAGGTGACGATAGACAAGGTAAGTAATAATGATGATTCTAATAATGAGTTAACAAATAATAGCGTTAAGATAATTGAAAATGTGGTGTTACAGAGTAAGGTGTTTAGTAGTGAGAGTAATAATGAAGATTTTGTTGAGGTAGAGTTTAATAACGAGGTGTTAGCGAGTACGGAGGAAAGAGAGAGGATGGGTTTACAAAGGGCAAATTTTCCCCGTGATTTAATTGGAGTAAAGACTCCAATAGTGAGTTATGAGGACAGAGTTTCCTCCCGTGGTTATAGAGACAAGGTGTCTCTAAGTAGGTCCCCTTTTGTGTATCATGAGTTCCTTGGAAAAGCCAAGATGGGTCATGATAACATTGTGTTACCCTTTGCATGGAATGATAAGAGACAAAGATTATTTATGTTATGATGAGATGTATTTTGAGAGAGAGAGAATAATCGAGATGTTTACATTAAGTAGAAGCTATAAGGAGTTAAAAGAGAAGTTAAAATTTGAAAAAATAGATGATATGAAAGACTTACCTTGTTATGAAGATAGTGCAGAAATAAGGAATGATAACGTTGATAATTATATTGAATGCTTACCTGTGCATAGACGTGGAGTATTAATAATAGATAGGTTAAAATGCTTAAGGGTGATAGATAATAATACAGACGGTGACAAGACCAAAACTAATGATGTAGACAGGTTATATGATTTAATAATAATGTGGGATAGTCCAGTAGATTATTATGTGTGTTTTGCGGAACAAGTTGAAATATTAAAGAATTATTATATAAATAATAATAATGAAATGAGTGTGAGTAAAGATGATAATTGTTATGTAAAAGTAATACTAATATATGATGATGGGGGTTAAATAAAAAGGTCAGTGAAAGGACATTTTAATTATTTTAATTTATGGTGATGACCTAGCTAACTAATGAAATGAGGTGTGGTAAACAGAAAAATAATGACAAGAAATTGTAAATAAATTTATAGTGAAATTAACTGTGTTTGTGTTGTAAAATGTATTTTATGCAAACAATGTGTGTATGTAGTAGAAATTGATTTTAATAATAAGAATATTTTATCAGATTAAATAAATAATGAGAGTTGGTAATAAATGAATTGTAATTGTTTTGGAGTAAGGTAATTAAAGTAATGTTGTTTTCAATAATTAATTGAATTAAATAATTTGAGATGAATTAATTGATTAATTTAAAATGTTGGAGAAAGAAATTCTGATAATGAATTTAAATGATGTTTCTGAGATTTGAACTTTAAAATAAATAGTAAATGAAGAAATGTAAAATGTCTTTAGTTGTGGAGTCATATGATTGTTATGTTTCCGAAGGTACGTACATATGATTGTACGTGATATTTGTGGTAATGAATGTTTATATTTGGAATTAATGACAGTAATCATGTGTTTATTAGATGGAGTGATTGACCATATGTAAGTATGAAGTTTATAATGCAATTTAACTAAAGTAAAATGTTTAATGTTTGAATAATAAATTTTAAATGAGTTTTAAAGGTTTAAATTAAATGATGAAACTATTTTGAGGTAGTTATGAGTTTTCTAATGTAATTTTCAATGGTCATATTAATGTAAAATGTTGTAAAAGTTAGGGTCTGGGTGATAATAATTATTTCAATAAGGCATTTGAGTCAGTCAAAGTAATTTTAAATGGGTGTTAGAGAAAATAAGAATTTTTGGAATAAAAGGTAATACAGAAACAGGGTAGTAGTAGGGACACAGTAGCGATAGTGCATGTATGTAGAGTAGTGAGAGTGAGGTAATTGGGGAATAAATAGATGGTGAAATTTTGTAAAGAGGGTGGTGTGGTAAGGAGTCCTCAACGAAAGGCGTTGTGGCGGGAGGTGAACCATAAATGAATGTTGGGGGAGTTACCTGGAAGGGCCAGGAACTAATAAGGGAATGAGTATACGGGAAGGGAACCCACATCCTAGGTACAAAGAGGGTATCAGGTATTTGGTATGTAAGAGGAGAATGATTTAAGTGGAGTTGGAGAGAAATTAGGGAGGTAAATATTTTTGAGAGATTGGTGTCACCCTATGTAAATCTGTTAGAGGGAGTAAGTGGGGTAAGGTTATATTTAAACACCCATTCAATAAATTAGATCATTATGAATAACTGAGAATCACCCAAACCAATTGATGACGAAAACGATTAATAGAAGTTCATAACTGAAATGTAATAATAAAATGTAACAAGGTAAAGAGTTAATAGAATTTAAAACTAAAATTAAGCTGCAAGTTGTGTGAATTTTTGGTCAAATTTGAATTTGAAATGTGATGTAAAACGAATGTTAATAATAAATTTGAACTCTGGAGAATTTAATGATACAATAAATGATAAATAATTAAAGGTTGATATAAAAAGAGTTAATAGAAAGTTCAAGTTGTAATGTTTATAATTTTATATGCAAATTTAAAGGTCAATTATGTTGTATATTATTATGTATTATGTTAATGTGTAGGAATCTTAAACATGAATTATATGTTGTTTTTTAAAGTGATTCCCAATTTTCGGGCGGTCACGGCCTCACCGAACCCTGACCGTGGAATTGGCTCAGCTTTGAGTAGCTATGGTCAGGGCTCATTGCGTTTCGTTCTGCCTAAACTGGCCAAGGCTTGTTATCGTTGTAAGAGGTGAATTTAGAAATTAACCTAGGGGGGGTAAATCAGGGGAATCACCAGAACTATGGAACAGCGGCTATCCATCGAATGGGATGGCAGACCATTTAAGGGCATATACCTAAGTTTAGTAGGATTTCTGGTGTCCTCGGACATCAGTAATACTGAATGTTTTGTAAGGCCGAAGCAAGGACAGGAGATGCCAAAATTCCTCCTTATAACTTCAGTTCTTGTGGAGGCAACTGGGCGCTACAGTCCAGGGGGGTCAATAGAGCGTGTGGAAGGATGCTGGCCATGTTACAGACCAGGTCATTAATGTAGTATTTTGCAAGTAATGTTGCAAACGTTGAATTTTGATAATGAATTTAGATTTTTTTTGAAGTTTGAATGGAATAACCAATGGTAGATGATACAAAATATTGAACGTAAATGCAGAGATGACATGATGATATAACAATTGGAAGATTTAAATTGAAAATTGGAATTAAAAGTTGTGTAATGTTGGTAATTTCATGCAAATTGAGATGTTTATATTAGGTTGAATTGTGTTTGCCATATATGTGAAACTTTAAATGTTTAACTGAATATAAGTATATGTAGTGTATATTGTAAATAGAATACATAAAGATACAACCAGTAATTTGCTAAAAGGTGAACCAGTACGAATAAGGGGAAACGAGTAAGTTAAGGATGTGGTATGTTGAAAAGCCAGTAATTGATATTTTTTATTGAATGTTACAGAGTTTGGTGATACTGTGGCGGGTGCCTGCCTGATTTTTACCGTGTTGGGATCTGAAACAGAGAAGTCCAGTAGAGTCATGCAGGTGCCGCCAGTCACCCGACTAGGGGGGTAAGTTACTCATGATTTTAGTAAGGCTTAAAGGGGGGTCGTTGGCGCTATATCCTAGCTGGTCCTCTTAGGCTCTTTTAGGCAATGAGAGTTTTTCTGTTTCGACAGAAAACCTCTCATTGGGGGGGGGGGGTATTGTAACGGTACAATCCTATGAGATTTTGTAAATTGAATCTGTTCAATTTTAATTCAACGAAGAATATATGGTGAATAGATTATAGCGTCGAGACTGTCATGGCACGGCACAGGAATTTGAAGTTAGCAACTAGGGTGCGACGTCACAAACAAGAGCGCACACCCCGGCCAACGTTCTCACAAAAAACGGCACGTACATACATTCCAGCGCCGAACCTGTGATGGGAACAAAGCAATACAGAATACACGTTGACGGCGACGCCTAACACCTGGGCGGTTAGGCAACCAACGCACACAGTCAGTCGCCGCAGTTCTCTACAACTCATCAAACGGTGCAGACGTAATTTCACAGTAGCCTCGGAAAAACTTTGGTAGACCGAAAAAGTTAAAAGTAGGTCTACCAAAGAATGTATCTTAATAAAACGACAGTAAACAGTGGTTCAACCGGAGGAACAGTGTATAAAAAGAGTGGAGTAAATGAAAACTGGGAGTTAAGTAAAGAAGATGGAGTAGACAGTGCGCAATACCGGGGACTTCATACAGTTAAGTAAAAGTGAAATTTATAATAATTGGCCAAAAGTTTATAATAAACAGTAAATTCATAATGAGCTCAATAAAGGGGGTTTATTCGAATACGTAAAGAGTGAGAGCGTGCGCGTGTGTGAGGGAGAAAGGGAATAAAGGGGGAGAAAGAAAACGTTACTGGTTTGTATAATCTATAGAATTTATAATATTGTAACCCTATTAACCAAATTATTGGAAGAGTAAAGAAGTTAATTATTATAGTAAATAAAACAATGTTTGAATCGTCATAAATATGTGTTAGTTGCAAGTTATTACGTCATTACCATTTACTAGTGTTCTGTGCTGAAAAATTCGTCTAACGTTTCTGGGAAACTTCTGAATTGGGGGGAAGTCAGATTGCAAAATTATCCCGTTTTAATTAAGGAAGCGTATAAAAGTTTTACATATATTAACTTTAAAAAAAATGTTGGCGGCCCTGAACTTCTGTTGGTGTTTTATAAAATATCAGTATGGAGAACCATACATGACTTCCATGTTCTAAGATTTATATTTAAAATCATTTTCGAAATGAAATATTACTATAGAAATACTTCTTTCTACTTACTGCTTCAGCCTTAACCACAGTACTGTGGTCACTAATGTATACCACCTCACGTTATCGCACTCGATTTTCACTGGTGATGGAAGTCGATGGCATTGCTGAAACGTCTGGTTTTGTAGAAAACATTTGACTACAGCCAAACATCCCGGGAAGGAATTTTAACAAAAACTACTTCTTTGTTGCAGATAACGTTGTACAATATATATAAAAAATTGCATAAAATTAATGGCTTGTATAAGTTAATGTTTGAACTCCATTCAGTAGTGCTCAAGTTTCCAAAGTTTTAATATTATGATGTCCGTAATTAAAACATCAGAGCAGGTTTAGTGTGTATGAGGGTACACCGTGGACAACAATTTTCAACATTTCCTATTGAGCGTTGCTACAGTGTTCCTAGTTGCAGCGTTCCTATCAAGCTGCAAATCTACAGTGTATGTTTTACAGAACAAACACGCGAAAAAGAAGGAGCGCTCCGAAGTCGCTCATGGACCCTCAGCATCTTGCAGAGGGTTCATTCCCTAAAGACGAAAAGTCTGTCTATGAATCATTCCTCTGTAAACACGTGCAGTTACACTGCCCAGCGATCCACAGGAAGCAAATTGCGATCCACGCTGGACACTTTTTCGGCTGGCACGCGTTATGTTGGTATGGGTTTCGGCACTTACCATTTAAAAAGCGTGCAAATGTAAGAAAATAAACATGAGTGAGGCCAGAAATAACGCGAATTTTGTGTGTGTATGTGTCTTCCCTGCCTTTTATTGCGGTCGTCATAATAATAAAATGGAAACGTAAACATTACATAACTGAGATATGCTTGCCTGCCACGAACAATATATTATTTTATACATGTATATTAACTCATACATAATTTACATTAAAATGAAAAAATTATAATTTTATTGCCTGGCAACAAAATTATTTTATTTTTAACGATTACCATTGTTTTAAAAAGTTTAAATGAATTTTCAAGTACTTTACTGTTGTTAAAACGTAAAAGGTTGCTGGTAAACTACCCCTTCCCCTTAACCGATCTTCACCAAAATCGAAAGTCCTTGAGATCTCTACAATTCAGGGACGTATGCAAACAATTATTTGATTCTGTTTGAATTTGCGGCTGTTATCGTTTGCCATAGAAAATTACCCTTGATAAAAAAACGTTGCAGGTAAACTACCCCTTCCCCTTAACCGATCTTCACCAAAAACAATAGGTCTAGAGAACTCTACAATTTAGGGCTGTATGCAAATAATCTTTTGATTCTGTTTGAATTTGTGGCTGTTATTGTTTGCCATAGAAAATACCCTTGTTAAAACATAAAACGTTGCAGGTAAACTACCCCTTTTCCTTAACCGATCTTCACCAAAAACAATAGGTCTTGAGAACTCTACAATTTAGGGCTGTATGCAAATAATCTTTTGATTCTGTTTGAATTTGTGGCTGTTATCGTTTGCCATAGAAAATACCCTTGTTAAAACATAAAACGTTGCAGGTAAACTACCTCTTTCCCTTAACCGATCTTCACCAAAATCAATAGGTCTTGAGAATTCTACAATTCAGGGATGTATGCGAAACATTTGATTCTGTTTGAATTTGCGGCTGTATCGTTTGCCAAAAAAAAAATTACCCTTGATAAAAAAAAACCGTTGCTGGTAAACTACCCCTTTCCCTCAACTGATCTTCACCAAAAACAATAGGTCGTGAGTACTCTACAAATCAGGGCTGTATGCAAAAAATTATTTGATTGTTTGAATTTGCGGCTGTTATCGTTTGCCATAAAAAAAATCTACAGACAGCAGACACACAGACACTTTTCGAAAAACGACTTTTTTCATGTTTTGAGTGTAGTACAATCAGAATATGCAATAATCTCGAACACGATTTTTTTTGCCATCACCATACTTCCATTTCCTTAAGGAACATGGAAGTAAAAGGTAAGTCAGCGAGAAAAGATCGCAGGTAAGGTTCTGGCAGTTTTATTTTTATTAATTTATTTATAATTCGATTGTTCCTTAACAACCAGTAGCTGCTGCAACGCGTTCCTGCACTTTAGCCAAAGGTATAACTGTCACACCTTTTTTTGCCTAGTTTTGCATAAACTGCAATACACAACTAATAATTTCCCAGCTTTGTCCACTCAACGTTTTGTGTTTCACTTTATTCTGAATTCCACGTTAGCATCCATTTTATACGTTATCTATGAATTAAATAACGATATACTTCAGATATACAGTATCTCAAGCATATACAGTATCTAAACACTTACGAGTAAGTGTAAGTAAGTAAATATATATAACACAATAAGGAAGAAAACTATGCAAATTATATTTCTAACGCCCACTTAAATTTTGATACGACTATACATCCACTGAAACACACACCACGGCAACACAACTCAAGTGCGGTTCATGTTTCCCCCACTCTAGCTCTAACAAAAATTTGTCACCGGGCACACAAGGCCGATTGCAGTTTCGTTCTCTGTTAGCTGTAATATAATGAATTTAAATAAAAATGAATTGTGGGGTAATAACATAAGATTAATTTTCGATGATGGTGGTTAGACGTTTAATGTTAATGAACACTTAATTATTTGAGTTAATGATAATTACTTGGCTTACTTAGGCAAGGAGGTGGGGTAAACAATAACAGGATATGACGAAAATTGTAAATAAATTTGTATTGGTGTTAAATGTATTGTGTTAAGGTTATGTTGATATTGTGGTAGTGCATCAGCTGATATGCTGTTGACATGTACATTGTATTTTGTATGATCTATGTTTATAGTGATGACGGAGTTGATAACAACAATAATATTCTATTTTGATGAATAATTGCTATAAGTGAATTTTATGATGAATTTAATAAATTGAAAGTGTTTTGAATAATGTAATTAAAGTAACTTAAATTGTTGAAATTCAATTAAATTGGAGTTGGAATTAAATTAATTTAAAATGTGAATTTTGGTAATAAACTTAAATTTATGTTGATTTGAATGGGATAATATCCAAACGTTTAATAGAAAAGCGATTTAGTTGGAAATTGAAATTAAAATGTCATGTTTGTAAACTCTATGTAAATTCAAAAAGGAAATGTTTATGTTAATATCATTTTAGTAGCGTTTATGTTGAGATAAGGTATTGGTGAAACAAGCGGTTTATGTAACTGATGATGTAAATAGGTAAAGCTGAAAACCCTATATTATGTGTTTAACTGTAGATTCCCCGTTTAAGTGCGGTCACGGCCTCACCGAACCGTTACCATGGAGTTAGTTAATCTATAGCAAACCATGAATAGAATTATTGTAACCGGATCATGGTTTGTCTCTTGTCAACCCGGTGTGTTGTGAATTTTAATTGGGGGGGGTAGTTTAGGGGAATCTACTAAAATTTTTGGATCAGATGCTAGGCACCGAAAGAGGTGATAGACCGCTTAAGGGCTCATTAATAATTACGGTAGTAGGATTACTGGTACTAAGTAGACCAGTCATACCGAATTTTATTGCAATGCCAAAGCAACGACGGGGTGAAATAAAAGAAAAAATGTTCACCCCTTCCGCCTCGGTCCTTGTGGAGGCAACTGGGTGCCACAGTCCAGCGGGGGGTAATAGTGTGTGTGGATGGGTGCTGGCCACTGTTACAAGCCAGGGCATTGATGTGATGTCAGTGCGTGTGAATGGGCAGATATCGGCTTGTCCGTGAGGTCATTTGCACAATTGTAACGGGGTATCAGGGGGTAAAAAGGGGGGTTAAAAAAAATGTATTTGGTGTATGTAACATGTATTTGATAGCAAGGTTGTTATTATTCACTTGTATTGTATATGATGGGTGGTATATATATTGTATTTATGATTTTGGTGGGGAAAAATGTCATGATAACAGTATATAATTTGTAGGGGATTTACATGTGTTAGATGTAAGCATATAGTAAGGTTATGTTGTCATGTGGATACTGTATTTTATGTAGTCAAGTTACCAGGTTGTTTGAAACTAATGTTTAATGTTTATAAGGTAGAAATATTGGTAGTCAATTTGAACGTTTTTGATTGGAAGGCTATATAAAAGGCTAACTGAATTTTATTATGATGTAATTGAAATTGTTGTAAATTATGTAATTAAATTAAGTTGAGGTAATTAATTTCAGTTATTTAAAAAAAAAAAAATCGAACCAGTATTTTGTTAACGACAAACCAGTACAATTAAGAGGAAACAAATTGGTGGAGGATATGGTATAGTGAAATGCCTTTTAGTGATATTTTGATTGAATGTTTCAGAATCAGGTGATCCTGTGGTGATGTGCCTGTCTGATTTTATGGTGTTGGGATCTCGAGAGGGAAGTCCAGTAAAGTCAGATAGGTGCAGCCACAGCCACCGGACTAGGGGGGTAAGTAACCAATGATGTTAGTAAGGAATTAAGGGGGGTCGTGGCGCTATATCCTCACTGATCCTCTTAGGTTTTATGCAATGAGAGTTTTTATGCTTCAGCATAAAACCTCGCATTGGGGGGAGGGTAATGTAACGGGACAGAATGGGGTGATAAAGAATTCTAATAATTCCAACCAGATCCAATTCAAATAATGTACAACCTTTGGGGAACCTCTGCTTTAACTAAGATGCACACAATGATTGTGAAACACCCGTCTGTGTTTGTCTCTGGAGTCAGCCTGGCCAGACGCATTACGCAACTACCTACAACTTGTGCTGTCTGTGAATTACAGTAAAACCCGTAATTGACACAAGCCAGTTTCATCAGGAGGCAACAGTCAGTCATCGTTGGGCAGTCGACGAGAAACTACAGAGCCGCGCGGGTCAGTAAAGTAGCGCGCGGTTCCAGTAACCAGTGTGCGAGCAATTATAGTCGGCCGACTAAATAACGAGTATCATTTTAATTTATACAGTGGTGATGAACAGTCACAACAATGGAGCAAATTTAATAGTTTAACACATTCAGGTCGATGCCCGAGTCCAGCTCGAGCGGGCAGTTTATTGGCAGCAGACGACGCTCGGCTGTCACTCGAGCGTACGTTTACAAGGTTATAACTTCTTTCCCTCCAGCTGTATTCGATTGCCGTTTTCACCGTTTGAAAGATCGATTCTTGTTTTAGTTCCAAAAAAATTCACTATGTGCAGCACCAAAGTGAATATTTGTGGCAACGAAATTTGTGAAGCCTTGTCATAACCTTCGTGGTTGATGTTATACGTGAAAATGGCTGCTTGTCGCGTGCCGGAATATCTAACAGAAACACAAATTATTGAGTATTTTGTGAACGATAGTGGTTCAGAAGTGAGTGACAATGACCCGAGTTATGAACCAGAAGACTGTGTTTCAGGTAATAAGTGTTTTTTCTTTTTGAAAATACAGTTGAAACTTTCATAACAAAACATAACCTTTTGTTTTGTTTACGTTTGTAAAATACGTTGAATTCCATTCATTATTTTATTTAACAGCTACATTTTCTTTTAAATATATTAAAATAAATATATTACAGAAATAGGTAATGACAGCGATTATAATGATGCTGAGGCTGTTGAAAACCCCCTAATCAGAACACTCAAGATGTTGACGTCTCAGGTTAGCAGTCACTTTCGTATGCTTTATATATTCTAA
The DNA here is from genome assembly GCA_034769895.1 of Magicicada septendecula. Classification (NCBI taxonomy): domain Eukaryota; kingdom Metazoa; phylum Arthropoda; class Insecta; order Hemiptera; family Cicadidae; genus Magicicada; species Magicicada septendecula. The sequence continues at coordinate 247,525,554 of CM068367.1, read as the reverse complement.
CAGTTAGAAATATTACTTTTTCTTAATAGATTCCTAGTAATAGCTTGGTGATTTCTTTGTTGTTTAGAGCCTGGTCCGTCAACAGCTCCAGTTAGAAACCGTAGACGCAGAGACACATTATGTCATAATGATGGTTGGTCAAGTGATGACAATCAACCTACTCTTCCAGTTTTTGATGAACAAACTCCTGTAAAAGTTCCGATAAATTCAGAGAGTAGCGAGTTAGACTGTTTTCTAACATTTTTCAGTACAGACAGCATAAAGAAAATCAAAAGTGAGACTAACCGTTACGCTGGTTCATGTATTGAAAGAATGAAATGGCAAAACAACATTAGGCCAAATTCATTGTGGGGTAAATGGAGTGCTGTCACGGTTACTGAAATATACCACTTCTTTGCTATAGTTCTATATATGTGTAGTACAAAAACCAGCTATAAACGACTACTGGTCTACTGACATAGTTTTGCAGCCAGTTTTTGCGAAGTCTCTCCTTTCTAGGGATAGATTCAAATCCATTTTGTCCATGCTACATCTGAATGACAATAGTTATTATGTACCAATAACTCACGTCAATCATGACCCTTTACATAAAATTAGACCTTTTTTTGAGTTTTATACCAGCATGTAGTAGCTCGTTTTACCCTGGCCAGAACCTTACTATTGATGAAGGTATTTGTCCTTTTCGTGGTCGAATTCACTTTAAAGTGTACATACCAAGTAAACCAGAAAAGTATGGAATAAAGTTGTATATAGTTTCTGATGCTACTACTGGGTATCTTCTTAACTGCGAAGTTTATTCAGGGAGTGCTAGAAATAAGAAAAATGCAATACAGGATCTTGTAGAAAGGCTTTGTAATAAATACCTTGGTAAAGGACATACAATTTATATGGACAGATTCTATACCAGCCCCTAGTTTTTGACTATCTGTGGCACAATAAAACATTAGCTGTTGGGACTGTAATGCAAAGAAGAAAAGGATTACCTGAAGTGTTTAAAACAAGTAACTTGAAGAAAGGTGAAGCTGTGTTTCAGCGCAAAAACCATCTACTTGCAGTGAAGTGGCGTGATACACGAGATATGTTTATGTTATCAAGTAAACATAAATCAACTTCTTCTTTTGTCACTGTGAAAAATAAAGGTGGAAACATACAAAAATCAAAGCCTGATGTAGTAATAGATTACAATATGTACAAAGCAGGGGTTGATCATGGAGATCAGCTGGTTGGTTATTATCCCTTTCACAGAAAGACAATGAAGTGGTGGAAAAAATTATTTTTTCATTTATTTTCAAGAGCCATAGTAAATAGTTTTATATTGTACAAACAAACACATCCTGACAAAAACTGCCAACTCAGTTCATTTATTATAGCTCTAGCAAAGGCATTGGCAAATAAAGGGGGTATGGAAGCAAACAATGAAGTGCCACCGTCATCTGCAGCCTGATTATCAGGCATTTTCCAGTTAAAATTCCTCCGACAGCAAAAAAAGCAAATCCTACCAGATACTGCAAGGTGTGTTCTGATAGAGGAAAAACACAGGCTGGTAAAAGGATCAGAAAAGAAAGTAGATACTACTGCAAAGATTGTGGTGTAGCTCTGTGTCCCGAATTGTTTTCGCTTATTTCATACAAAAGCCAAGTATGATGTGTAATTAGATTTAGTAAACAGTTTTTAATTATAAATTTTTATTTTGTAACTTTATTACATAATTTTGTTTTATAAGAAAGTGACTATACTGTAATGAAAACAACTAAATGGTTATAGTAATACTAGCTGAAGTACCCGTTCTACGCCTGGGTGGCGAGCATTTTTATTAGCACATATTTAATTATTTATTGGCATATATTAAATAATTTAATTACATATTGGCTATGAAATTTAATTATTGGGCGAAAACTTCTTTGTAGACCACATTTTTGGTGTAAACTCTGTGGTCTTTCTTTACGTTGCCTTGTTGGTCAGTTCCTAAGACTTTTACCTTGACTTGCTGAAAGGACTTTGTTCTTGAAAATGCAACATAAAGTTGTCCATGACTGAATACTGGAGATGGCAAATAAATACCAACTGAATCCAGTGTTTGCCTTTGGCTTTTGTTGATGGTCATAGCAAAAGCAAGTCTAAATGGAAACTGTTTTCGTCTTACTGTAAAGGGAAGGTCAGGGTCACTGGGTGCAAGAATAACTCTTGGAATACCCTGGTACCTTTAAAAGATCCGGTCAGGATTTCACAGTCGATGACTTTTGACATTGTCGAAAGCCCTTCTTTGCCCTGGGTTGAGCATTTGAAACTTTTCTTTGAACACAGTTTTTTCGGAAATTGGATCGTAATATTTTCCACAATGGATTGGCTCGTCATAGCTGCCAACTGGAAGTTCTAGGCCAAAATCTACCAATGACTTTCCATGTGTTTGAAGGACAGATTCAATTTCTTTAAGCGTCAAATAGAGCTTTTTCTCCATCAGGAAAGCGTCTCTTATAAATAAATAAATCTCCGCTCAACAGTCCGTTAAGGACCAAGGCATACCGCGCGGCTTTTGTGTTAGTGTGACGGTGTATGGCTAGTACTACGCGCCACCAGCCGCTAGTTGCGGTATTCACAGCCAGGAGGCGGCGCTGTTATCTCAGCGCCTACTCAGTTTGCCTCACGACGCTGAGTGCACGCCGTACGGAACCTCCGCCGGGAATTGAACCCGGGACCACAAGCGCATCAATCACCCGCGTTAGCCACTAGACCACCTGGAGGCTCAAGCATCTCTTATAGTCTTGCATAAGATTGTCCTTATGTCTGTCGAATAATGCTGCTGCATCCGACGGCTCACACGATACAAATAAATGCAAACAACTGCCTAAGTTGTACTGGCATTTGATGGGTTGCGGCTTCTGTTAGACAAGTATCCCATTCTGAGTCATCATCAGTTAATCCCCTTGCAATGCATGCTTCTTGAAAAGTTGCAAAGGGGATAGGATTTCCTTCGACCATTCTTACGTCCTCGAAAGATGTTGCTCCTCTGGTGAACATTGAGAAGGCGAATTCGGAGGAACCATTTTTCTATATCCGTGGGACTTACGGCAAACATTCTGCCAATTGTAGTTTCATGTCCTCTAAGACGTGGTTTCCATTTAGAATTTTTGTCATCCCAGGTTTTAGTGTTTGGGAATTTCAATATATAAATACTCTCGAGCATTAGGGTCTTCCTGATTAAGTTTAAACCAAGCCAGAAGTTTGGACTTGGTGGCTTTTTGCTGTACAGCTTCAGCTTCCTTGCCTGGTATAAAACATATTGTATGCTTGTCCTAAAGGTGGACATTTAATCTTTCCACATGATCAGTATGGAGGTGCATTTTATATTCCCTGAGCCTCCAGCATGCTTCAGGTGCACTTACATATCGGGTCTCCAAGTAATTTTTTACTTCGTCCCATTCAAGCATTTAACGCTTTGAATTGAGCTACAAATCTCTACGTTAATGTGGGCGTTGTATTTCAGAGACAGGTATGGGTTGTATGGCACCATCTGTTATCCACTTTGTTTCCCCCAAGTTCAAAAAGTTACCATCATCTTGGCGTTGATATTTTGGGTTAATAATTGACATTGCTGTTGGTCTCGGCACAGAAATCTTTTGGGAATTCTTTTGTGCATTTGTCGTTATCCATACACGGTGCGTTTGGATTTAATGGACCACATGGGCCGTGTATCATACAGGATTTTACAATTTCATGTAGCCTCAGGTGGGCATCTTTATCAGGGAGTTCTGCACAGACAATTTTGTCAATTCTTTCATTCTCCCAGACTTTGTCTTCCGGGGCCATGAATAGCAATATGTACCCATGTGGTAGACCACGTTTTTGGAACTCGATCACGTGGAGCATAGCCCTAACCCGTCCAAATCTATGATGTTTGGTTAAGTCTTTAAGTAGCAATTTCAGTTTCAACTCAAACACTCTTGCTACTAAATCAGGCCGGTCGCATGGTTGCTGACTGGGAAGTAAGTTTTCCCTGATTTCCCTCTATTTAGGATTGCACATGAATGTTACAAATAAGTCAGGTCTGCCATATTTCCTGACCATGGCCATAGCATCTTGGTAATTTTGAGCCATATTTCTTGGACTCCCTTGGAAGGTTGAAGGCAATATAACTTTCTTTCCAGGCAATATGTTAACGTCCTCAAAATTGTGGTTGTTCACAAATCGGTGAAGAACATCATAGTCTTCAGCTCTTACTGTTTTCATTTTTTCGAAACCAATTCAAACGGTTTGCCTCGGTCTTGCAATAGGCATCAACCATGAATTAGTGAGTCAGCTTTCCTGCGTTGAGGAACTCGTTAAAGTTTCCATCACAAATGGCAAAATGGTATGAAACCATTGAAGCTGGGACACATTTCCTTGACCAACAGCTTTCTTCAGATCTGTGGTCCACCCTGAATCCCCATATGGGAAAAGCAAAGGGTAGCACATTGGGTCACAGAGTCTACTCAGGATGGATATATTTTGTAAAATTCCGCTTTTCGGATAAATTGTAATATCCCGATTTTCTGGGGGTGCACCATCTGCACTGTGAAAAACGGCAGCAATTCTCCTCTGGCAGTGGGAGCGTTGGTTCTGCCGGGGAGCACATTATTTACTCTTTCTCTCATGAAAGTCATGCTATATTCAATTGGCGTTCGGGTTTTCCCGATTTGCCTTTAGCATTTCGTCTTGTTCAAATTTGAGCATGTTCTTGTATTCTCTAGAGAACGGATTGATATCTCCAAGAAGTTTTTGGAGGTTCTCCATTACGACACGAATGCATCCATTGTTTGCTTGATTGTTCATTCTTTCTGTCTGGGCCAAATCCAAAATGTACAGTTGGAAATACTTTGGTAATTCACCTTGATTTGGGTGTAATGCAGATGTAGCGTGATAAATTTGCCCATGGATTCTGTAACAAAAAGGACCTGAACGTCTGGTCACTGATTGGTCAACTTGTGCTCCCATTGAGGCAAAGGCCATTGCACTGTTGTAGGATCTTATGTTCCATGAAATTTGGATCAGATCCATTCATGTAATTTGTAATGCAGGGATGCATTCGTATTTCATCTAATGCAATGGTCCCTTTATGGCAGCAATTTTACATTAATTCATTTTTGAAATGCGTGGCATTGCAAAATGGACATTTAGCGTCCACTGGGCCAAGATAACTTTCTTCAATTTCGTCTTCATTGAAGTTTTTGGGAAGCAAAGCGGTGTTGCGGGATCGGACATATCTACTCAGACGTCCTCTTTGATGTTGGCGTGCAACCCTTTGTCTTTCAGCATTTGCCTCGCGCTCTTGTTGAAGTTGAAGGGAGGGGGAGGGAGGGAGGGAGAGAGAGCATAGCTATAGAGTCAAAGTACTGGCTGACTAGTAAACGTTATTCTAAGTATTTAACTTAAACGTTACTCTAAGTAAACCTTGTTATAGCATTTAATAATCAATAAATTTTATGTTTTTGGGAAATTGTCCAAGAATTTTAATATTAAGGATATTAAAAGATTGATGGATTGTTGAATAAGAATAAAGAAAGAGGGCTTGTACAACCATTCTGTGTTAGCATAATTATTTCGCTACTCAAATCCAAATAATCATTTCTGCAACAGTTTTGTCTATAGGACCCTGGAGGTGAACCCGAAGGTAAGAAAAGTCGTAAATTCTATAAGTGTGTAAAGAATTTATTAACTCATAAATCTGAATAGTTACAAATTGTGTATTTTAGGATTGTTTGAAAAATACTTGTGAAGTGTTTAATTCGACATTAGTTGTACATGAACACAAATCACAAATGCCCATGCACAAGACACAACAAAAATCATTGTAATTACTTATGTAAAGTAATATTATACAAAAGCAGGTATGAACAAACGACTTAAAATTCGTGCCATAAAACAAACTGTAATTTGCACTACACAGAACCACAAGCTTAGTGTAGGTGTGTTAAAATCTGCATAAGAATGATGTTTTCATAAAGCTAATTAGTTCATCACTCAGTAAATGGATGGACATTAATGTTTATTAATAAATAAACATTGAAGTGATTAAAAAAAAAAAAAAATAAAAAAATAACATAAACAAGCTACTACAGTGAAACGTAGATATAACGTTCTTCTGCGAACCGGCCAAAAAGTGCTTTATATCGAGGGTCGCTTTATATAAAGGTCCCAAGTTTAACTATTCAATTTGCCTAAACCGTGAAAAATGAGCTTTACATCAAGGGTCATGTTATATCACAGGGGTGTTATATCGAGGTTCCACTGTATATAACAGTGAATTCAACCAATTCGAGCTTAATAAATAGTTTGTAATTAAAATTTTCAACATTTTCTATTTCACCTGAACACTGATGACAGTAAGACACACAAGCAGTGGAACAAATTACATACTTGTAACTTTTTACTTGTAATTATGGGCAAACTAGAGTTAGTATAAAAAAATTCTGAAACACAAAACATAATTCATTACTTCTATATTGAGTTTGTGGTTGGCAACCACAAGGTCGCAAAACTAATGACTCTGCTTAAATCTCAGTCTGGACCTTTTGATGATAATTGGGTGACTGATTCTTATCAACGTGTTTGAATTCCAGCAGAGGGGATCTCCGCATGAACATATTTTCCTTTGGTGTAAGGATGCACCAAAATATAATAGACGATGAAAATATTGAAAAAATGTGCATCGAATAACAAATATATTACTTGTAAATATGACGAAAACAACCCACTCATGAGTTTACGTCACAAACATACGGATACTTGCTATAAGGTAAAGAAAAATGTTTAGACATGTAGGTTTGGATATCCTTTACCTGTGATGCCGAAAACTATGATTTTAAAGCCGTTAGAAGAAGAAGAGAAGACAGAGCATGTTAAACAAAATTCTGTAAAGGTAAATAAGCTTATGTATAGTTTTTTTATGAAAGATAATGATGCGTCATTTGACAATATTCTTTTGAAATTAAAATGTCTGAAGATTATTATATTAACACAGTTAGATATGGACAACATATTCTATTCAACATTTTCTATTTCACCTGAACACTGATGACAGTAAGACACACAAGCAGTGGAACAAATTACATACTTGTAACTTTTTACTTTTAATTATGGGCAAACTAGAGTTAGTACAAAAAAATTCTGAAACAACACAAAACATACTGCATTACTTCTATATTGAGTTTGTGGGTTGGCTAAGAAATAAAAAATTCCTCACTACTTCCTTGTCAGTCGTATGTATATCTTTCAGATTTGTGAAAAATATCACTACATGAAACTCTGGGAATGTTTTACCACGTTGAGATATTACCATTGTGTCATGTATAATTCTTGTGTCCATTTATGATACAATACATGTAACTTAAGCTTGTGGTGTAGCAGTAATGAAGAGGGAATGAAAAAATGAGGCTGGAAGAGAATATAAGGAAGTAAAGAGATTAGCGTGGAATGAAAGAAACTGCAGGCCCACCGACCAATAAAAGAAAAGTTAAAAAGTTTACATATGCATAGCAACACTATGCTTTCTGCTCATAAGAAAGCACTGCTATAACAGTCCACTGTGCGTACGAAGTACACAAGAAGAATGCCAGGAATCTGGCTAATGTCTACTGCAGAAATTATGACCATGTTATGTTACTCAGGTCCCAGAGCACTACGAGGATCCATATTATTTTATAGATGGACAGTATAGATACTAGCTGATGCTTGAGCCTCATGTTCACATAAACTATCAACAGACCAGATAACAAAACTTACACTTTACAGTGTGTGTGTTAAAAAATTTCAACATTTTTTTAAACACTCAATTAACATATTTTCATCTACTTCAGAAAAGCAGTAAGGTACTACTACAGTAATTTTTCATGTACTCACAAATAGATGAGCATTAGCTGATAAGGAAAATAAAATGTGTACAGTTATATATTTGTACTTTAAAAACAATACTTTTATTTAATTAACATAATTCCACCTTATTAAAAAACGTGTACATAAAATGTTAAAATTACTTCCTAAAGTATGATGTAGTTACAACTCACACAGATGAAAATATTAAAATCCACTGAATTAGGTTCAGTACGGCCTATTCCTGTCTCTTCCTCCACGGTCACTAAAAAAAGTAAAAAATTATTAACAAGTATAATTAACAAAAATAATATAACAGGTATAATAATAAATATTGTATAAAAACGTTATCCTATTGAGGCTGTTAAGATTATTTTTATTTCAACACTTCCAACCAGTTGATATTTGACTACTTCAAACCTGACACTTCTTAATGTCATGGGCACAGATTGTAAAGACATCATCTTTTACGTGCAAAGGATTTATTGATGTTTGATATACAAGATATAAAAAATAATTTGTATGTATATTAAAGAAAATCTTTAATCCAATGTATAACCAAGTTTGTTTTGTTATACATATAAACCAATTCAAGACTAATAAAAACTGGGTTTTGACTGTCAATAAATTTTACCATTATTAGTCAAAATGTTTACTTTTTGAAAATATTCTTAAAGTTGACACTACCCTCTTCACAGTAGTCCTCATCATATACAATGCACTTATGCCACATTTTTTCAGTCTATAAAACATTTGTGAAATTCTCATTTTCGTATAGCCTTCAGTTCACTCGCAATCCTGCCTTTACCTCCTCGATGGTCACAGAACACTGTCCATTCATTTTTTTGGAATAAGAAAGTCACATGGAGCCATATTTGGTGAATAGGGTGGTTGCTATTACAACAGTGTTATTTTTTGCCCAAAACATGCAAATTAGTAGTGAAGTGTGAGCTGGTGCTTATCATTGTGTAAAATCCAAGAATCGTTTCCCAACAGTTCTGATCTTTTTTTCCTGACGTTACGAATTCATAGTAGACTATGCACCATTGTAATCAAAGAAAACCAGTAATCACAATCGATCTTACTTGGTGCGCTTTTTTTTATCTTGGCTCTTCAGGAAGCTTCCATTGGGACGATTGAGCCTTTGTTCCAATATCATAGCTGTACATCCACGTTTCATCACCTGTTGTTTGAGAAAATCTAGGCCATCAGTGACTTCAGCTAACATTTGCTCATCAAATTATTTGTGATGCTGCTTCTGCTGAAAATTTAACCATTTTGGAACAAATCTGCCTGCTACTTATTACATACCCAAAACAAGTCAAAATTTGACTTGTACAATAGATTAACTAACTCAGAAGTTTCTCTTATTGTGATCTGGCGATTACTGAGCACAATATCCTTTAACATTTGCCATTAAAAACTTCTCTGTTTTCTTCTGTAGTTAATGTGGTAGGACATCAAATTCTCTCGTCATCTTCAATGTCTTCACAGCCCTCTTGGAAACATTTGTACCACTCATAAACCCATGGTTGAACATAACATTCTCCTCTCAAAAGCCTTTTCCCAACATTTGCACTATTTCATTTTAATGCAAATTCTCTGTTCTGCCATTTTGAAAATACGAAAATCACTAAACATGCTAAAATGTGTCATCAATGTTCACTTGTTAAACACCAACGGAGCGCACACATCATAGTGTGGTACCATGAGAAAAAACAAACGGAAAACGTTTAGCATGCAAAATTAAGAAATTCTCATTTTTACTTGCATGTTCCATAAGGAAATGGAAGTATGGTCATGGCAAAAAAAATCGTGTTCGAGATAATGGCAGATTCTGATTGTACTACCCTAAAAACATTAAAGTCATTTTTTGAAAAGTGTCTGTGTGTAGAATGTTTTCTATGGCAAACGATAACAGCCTCAAATTCAAACAGAATCAAATAATTTTTTGCATACAGCCACGAATTGTAGAGGACCCAAGGCCTATTGTTTTTGGTGAAGATCGGTTAAGGGAAAGGGGTAGTTTACCTGCAACGTTTTACGTTTTAACAAGAGTAAAGTGCTTAATTTTGATAAATAAAGTATCCTGAAAAGAAGGTCATAATAATCCACTGTAGAAAGGTAGATGAAATATCTATAAATGAAAAGGGTAGTTGAAGGGAGGAGGGGGTAATTTATTTTATAAATTAAAATGGTAGTTGATGAGGGAGGAGGTAAATTTTTATAGGTCTTACGTGTGTACTACGTTACTGACAACAAAGTAGTTTCTATGGAAACATTTCATTCACTTTAACAAAAGTCTATATTTTTCATTTTAATTTAAATCATGTATGAGTGAAAATATATCGTTCCTGGCAGGCAAGCATATCTCAATTATGTAATGTTTACTTTTCCAAAGTTTTATTATTGTGATTACCGCAATAAAAAGGCCGGCAGCACACGCACGCACGCACACAATTCGCGTTATTCCTGGCCTCAATCATGTTTATTTCCTTGTTTGCACGCTTTTTAAATGAAAAGTGCCGAAACCCACACCAACACAACGCGTGCAAGCCGAAAAGGTGGACAGCGATTTGCTTCCTGTGGATCACTGGCCAGTGTAACTGCACGTGTTTACAGAGGAACATTTCATAGACAGATTTTTCACGATCAATGATTGATTTAGTTGATACAAAATATAAAAAAGTTATTAAAATAATCAAAATCAGACTTTTGATCTTTAGGGAATGAACCCTCTGCAAGATGCTCAGGGTCCATTACTTAGTAATTAAGTAAGAAAACATTTGTTATGGTATGAGCCTATCAAACTATATATAGGTCTGCGAACGTTAAACAGTTATCGTATGTAATCTTATTACTACACACTATAAGTAATATAAAAAAAGGAATTAAAACAATATTAAACCCATAATTACCAACTACCTAATATAAGAAAGGTGAAAATAATGAAAACAACATTATTAATGTTAAAAAGCAATTTATAAGTTTTTAGAATATTGTGAAATAAAAGTGTTTAGGAAATATATCTTATTATAATATAAACATTGAGTAACACAGGTAATTTATATAAAACATGACCCATAAAACATGTGAATCCAAGAGCTTTACCGAGTTAATCTATAGAAAATTTAACTGAATTGTTTGATTTGATTAAAAAATCAGAACACATAATTCAAAGCTGAACATTTCTAATAAAATACTTTTCATTATTTCAGGAACTTTCCTTCATTAATAAAAAGTACACAGGACTTAATATAAAACACTGAAACTGAAGGCCAGAAGAATTGTAATAAGAAAATAATTTATAAAACTAAACAGCAATTTGGTGAGAGTGTTCTATGTAAATACGATTAGGCTAAGACATACATTTGTTCACTCTTATTAAATTTAAAGGAACTAAAACAGTGAACTGATATATAACAAACACTATAAACATTATGAATAGTATTTTCTCATTGAACTATTTTAGTTTGTTCTGATTAGATTAAATTCTTTCTTTTGTATAATCCACAGAAACCATGACACAACACACATACCCAACATAACATCAATGAAACTGATTAATTATTTTGATATTTTCTATAATATGTTGTGTTATGTATGAATTTGACTGTACATTGACTGTAATTTTTTATTAACCCTGAGAAAGTTCTTATTTTATTAAATCTAAAGGAGCTAACGAATGAAGAGAAAGGTATTGCATGTCAATGAATTTTAATGTATGTTACAATGTAAAGAGTAGGCATTTGTGTGTGTGTGTGTGTGTGTGTGTGTGTGTGTGTGTGTGTGTGTGTGTGTGTGATAAAATATAGTTGAGAATTAAGACAAGACTGAACAAGAGTTAATTTTTATTTCACTTTACATAAAATTATCACCAACCACTTGGGGCTCTACAGGATATTGATTACATTGAACAGTTACATTTACATTTATAAAATAATCACATTACACCGTTCACACCTGTTGTGCACCAAAACGGTTAACCAGGTAAAATAACCAAATTAGACAGTTTATATATTAAGCATATTACACTTTTTTATTTATGTTCTTTTAGATGCATGCTAATTGTTATCAGAGTCATGCCTGTGAACAATTTAAAATTTACATTTACTAGTTTATCCATCCTGTGTGTAAATTACATCGCTTTTCGAATTAGGCCTATACGCCCCATCACTCCGTGAAGTTCGTCAGAACACTAAAAATAAGATAATACGAAGTATAGTTTAAATGACCTGCATACACAACACTTATAAAAACACACGCATAATTAAAGGCATCACAAAGCTAATAAAAGAGATCTACACGAACACTTCAGTGAGAGTAAAAGCCAAGGACGAATTATCAGATAATGTACCTGTAACAAAAGGGATCAGACAAGGGGAATTCCGTTAAGTTCCATACTCTTAAATGTATTTATGGATGAAATTATTAAGCAGGTAAAGCATAATTAGTAGATTATTTATAGTTAATAATTTGTTTTTTTATAGGCCCTAATTGAATTTCTGTGGAAAATAAAGAGGTCACGCAAATTATTCAACGAATTTGAATAGCTGGCTTTTTACAATGCCAAGAACCAAGCAACGTTCTAAAGATTCTCTTAACAAAATACGTAAAGTGCAACGTCGAAATTATCCAGATGATAAAGAGAGAAAAGTTAAAAATGGGCGAATCGAAAAGAAATGCATAAATAAAAATGTGATTAAACCTTCCGGTTCAAATATAAACATAATATGAGAGCAGAAAGTTAAATATATACAAATCAAAAGATTAGATTCTTTTTTTTAGAGAAAATGAACGAATAAAAAATAGGGAAACATGAGAGAAAATAGAAAAAAGGAAGAGTATGCTAGAAAAGAAAATTAAAATGAAAAAAGCCGTAAAAAAGAGGTTAGACAAGTTGTTATATACCATAACAAAGAAAGAGAAAGTGAGAGAATGAAAGAGGTTAGACAAGATGAAGAGTATTGTGAAAAAGAAAAGGAAAGAGAAAGGGCAAGAAAGAAAGAAGTTAAGCTAGATGAAGGGTCTTATGAAAAAGAAAGAAAAAGAGAAAGAGAGAGAATGGAAACCGTTAGAATCAACCTTGATTATGCTGCAAAAGAAAAAGTGCTCAATAAAAAAAAAAATGAGAAAGTTGAGAGAAATTTATGATTATAGGAAACGAGAAGCGATTTATGATAAGGTTAACAAGAAAAACAAGACAAAATGATATTTACAGGTATAGAGAAAATTTTGTGAAGCAACTACATACCTGCCAACTTTCCAAAAGGCCAATCAATAAAAATCCCGCGCGTCAAAATACGTCTGAACCCGCGCGTCGAAACACGCAAGAACCCGCACGTCAAAATGCAGTTTAACAACACAAAATGCATGCATATTTTTCACTTCAGATAATTAGAGTTCTATAGCATTAATACAATATTCTAAAGGGCAAAATATTTAACGTGAATTAAACGACCACAAGTACTTGTAAAATTTATCAATGAAATCCACTTACCCAACGTTATTCGTAGGCTATGCACACAACCGAAGAAAATTTTGCAGAAAAGAGTATCTTGCTGCACTTCAAACCAAAAAGATAATTATATACAGTACACTGAAGTTGTTTATATTATTTACAATCACATGCACTTCCTTTAGTCCGATTTAAGGGATAAACTTGTAGCTTGTTTAGCTTTCTTTAAAAAGTCTTTAGAAAAAGTGCTTTTATGACATGGTTCAAAACTGTTAGTCTTCAAAATGGAAATGGCTTCCAGAATTCCATTGGCTATAGATGACCTGAACTGAGTCCTATTCTTCTTAACTAGGCTATAAATCCGCTCGCATTCTGCATTACTGTGCGGTATTGTAAGAATAGACAACATGAATCTAGAGATTCTGTCGAATTTATGATGTCCATCAGCTTCAAGGATGTTTGACACCTGAGCCCATTTAGAAACAACCGAACCCTGTTTACCTTCAACAGAAGACAAGTCATCTATCTGAAGGTCTGCAAACTACCTTTGGAGTTAATTGACAGCATCATCTCTTGTTTCATTTCCTTTCCGCAACAGAATAATGGGAAACTTCTCCAAAAAGAAATTAACAGAAGAAAACTGAGCTTCTTCGATGCTGTCAAGTTTTGCAACCTGTGCATGCTTCAGGACATCACTCCTGAAAGGGAACTTATTGACCATGTAATCACAGGCAGTACAGAAATAGTTTCTGACAGATGAAAAAAATAGAGATTTGTCTTCATCTTTCAGTGTCTTAACCAAGTTCTGGGTTTGAATGCCAATAATCAATTCCTCGTCAACTTTCTGGTTCTGGATAGGGTGATACTGGACATCAAGCAATGCAGAGCCTTTAATTACACTTGGTTTCACAAACTTAGTGAGCGTCTGTTTCAACAGATCCATCATTAAGTCGAATAATGTGAATATGCGGGGAAGCACTCTGAAGGACTGTATTAACTCTTTCAAATGATGGGATAATCACATGCAGAAAAGTGCAAATAGCCTTGTTAAGGCCCGAAGAAAGAAACATGAACAGCTTTTCTTCGAGAGATGTAGTGGGATTCACGTTTCGCAGAACTGCTGTGTCACATTTGGAAGAACTTTTGGCTTCAGATGAGGAGGAGCAATCGAGAAGTCTCTTTTTTTTTCTGGTTGTCATCAGATCTACTGCGGCCTGCTTTAGGAATGGTGAAGAATGACAAACTGGCAGAAACGTTTGGAGCACTCACTACTTCATCCTTGAAAAACGAAAGAAGTGGATCCCACTGATCTAATAATCTGTCTAAACACCTGCCTAAGGATAACCATCTTGTGCACACGTGCTTCAACAATTTCTTTATTTCTTTTCCATGCAAATTTGAAATTTCTGAAGCCGTTCTTTTCTCTTGGCACTCTTCTCCAGGTAATAGAAAAGGTCAACAAGAATCTCATCGATTCTGAGTGGTAAACTTGCTGCAGCTTTCTCAGCAGCTAAATTAATGAGATGGCAGCTGCAACCAATGCCAAAAATATCTGCATGAGCTTCTTTCAGAACTGCAAGAACTCCATTTTTCTGTCCAATCATAACAGGAGCATTGTCCGAACAGAATGCAAGACAGTTTTTAATTGGTATTTTGTGGAATTCCAATTGCGATAGTAGCACCTTACCAACGTTGCGTCCAGTCGAATCTCCTTCCAATGCTGGTACCGATAGTACACTACTTGTAACATTTTCTTGCACAGCATCATAAAATGTAACCACTATCGGATACAGCTTCGAACTAGTGTCATTGCTTCCATCTGTGGACAAACAAAATGGTCCATTCCGTAGACGTGTGACAATTTCTTGGGTTGTACAACGTGCCATTTCGTTCAAACACACATTGTTTTCGTGCGACCACAGCCATACGTTTTAGCAATTTCCGATGTAGGGAACATCCTTCTGAACAAGGCTCCTGCATGATCAGCTGCAGCCAGTGGTATGTTCTGCTCTATTAGAAAAGAAGTAAACAAACACTCGGCTTGAATAATATCGTAATTACTATCTCCAGCTTTGGTAAAGAAACTATGTATTTTCTGATTCTCTGCCTTTGACTTCAAATTACTGAGATGTTTAGCACACTTAATATGATTTGTAATGTCGTTTTTTGCCGCCATGTGCTATATTAATATCACACGCACATATGGTACAAAACGCAAATTTTTCTCCTTTTCTGGATTTCAAGATGCATGGGAATTCCAAAGAATAGGATTCCCTGAACACCTGAAAATACTGTTTTTTCGTGGATTCACTCATTATTTCTGATAAACAACACAGTCATAAAGCGACAAACACAATTCACGTTATCCCACAACTCACAACATAACCTTTGTATCGAAATAAGTGAAGACAAAAGTGAAGCAAAAATAGCAACAAGCACAATTCATGTTTTTTTCAAACTTGTAGCATAACCTCGACTTCCCAACGCGTTGAGAAAAATACGACGCAAAATAAACGATGAGCACGATTCACAAGGTCTTTCCCCAATTACAACACAACATATTCTCAGCTTCCAAACACATGGTGCAAATAAAATGAAGATAAACAAGCGACGAGCACAATTCACGATTTCTTTAAAAACAATTCCAGCACAACCTTTGACTTTCCAACACGTTGCGTAAAACATGAAGAAAATGCAACGAGCGCAATTCACACGTTATTCCGTAACTATAATATACAATCTCAGCTACGTAACTTGCATCCAACCACGCCAAGTCAGCGAAACAAAGAATACTTTAACCACGCTTCAATCGGAGCGGCTTGCGAACCAACTAGTTGATCTTGCAACTCAAATATATCGATATAGAACGACTGCATTTCAGCCGGAAAGCATTGTATTCATATAGGAATGTATTCATGGTCGAAAACTGTAACGACCGGAAAATGCGATGTATCGAATACTCACGGGTCACACACATCGAGATAATATATTATATCGATGGTAACACAACATGTACCTGTAGCATGCGGAAGCTCGTTCTGGCGCGAATTTTGAAAATAAGGTCTTCGTACGTAAAATGGTAAAATATCGTAGTTCATCTGTAAAGCCCTAAAACACACGCTATTCCGTAAATTTTACGGAAAAACCGTAAAAGTTGGCAGGTATGCAACTACATACATGTAATAGTCAGCAATCAATTGAACAAATAGAATTTCTGAATTATTTTTTCACATTCTATTGTTCGTTTTGATGTGGAAAAAATTAAAAATTAAATAGAAGAAAAAGTCAATGATTCTGAACTGTTTATGAGAAAATTGTGAACGTAGAACCTGCAGATTCAGTATGTAAAACTTGTTACAACAAATTAATAAAAGGTGAAATACCTAAAATGGCTACGTCTTGGGGAATGAAATTTCCCGTAGTACCTGAGTGCATAAAATGTCTAAGCAGCTTAGAAGAACGTATGGTGGCACCAACATTAAATTTTATGCAGATACGACCTCTGAAGGGATCTGCTTTAAACCCTCAACTGGGAATGAAAGGAAGCGTTATTAATATAATGATTGAGCTTGACGAGATGCTTCAAGTTTTACCTAGGTGTTTTAACAAGATGGCAACAATACAAGTAAAATTAAAATGGCATATTGTCCATAAGACTGATTACATGTTTGAGAGAATAAGACCAGCAGTCGTATGTGAAGCTCTCAAATATTTAATAAAGACACCACTTTATGTAAAACAGAGTACAAATTTCTGAAGAATATTTGTCAAGGTATAAAGGTAATTTTGAAGAAGAGGTTTATTTCATTACTGAAAAGAATGATGGGGTAGAAAACGAACCAGCAGAAAATAACAAAGATAGTGATGTTGATTTTCAGTATGATTCAGATGAGTATGATGATGAGAATGAGCAGGTTTTAATTGTCGACAGAAATCAAGAACTAGTTGGAGAAGAGAGCTGTACTAAGATTATACTTCCAGGACAAGGATTACATCCCATTCCTTGGCATAAATTTCCTGATTTAGATGAGCTCTGCTTTCCATCAATTTTTGTTGGGCAAATGATTAGAACTCATCCGAAATTAAGCTATTCAGAAAGGACTAAGTCAGAGGCAAGACAAGTAGATGAGTAGATAGACGTAGTTGTGTGTCAGAATGATTGTTATTTATGGCAAAATGTAAAATGGAGAGAAGTTGTTCATCAAACATTAACATGTGCCTAAGAAAATTAAAAAAAAAAGACGCTAACATCAAAGTCAAGGATGTTTTAGATGGTAAATTCATCAACAAAGCAATGAAGAGTGATGAATGCTACAAGGTTTTGTCTAAAATACGCTCCTCCCCAGCTTACTGGGAATCTAAGAAGAAACAGCTACTGGCAATGATTAGGCAATTAGGAAAACCAACATTTTTTTATTACAGTATCAGCAGCTGAACATAGCTGGCCTGAGCTACTGAAAATGTTATTAAAGTTATCGACAGGAAAAAACGTATCAGATTTAGAAATTTTAAATTTAAATGACTACGAAAAGACACCGTTAATTAGAAATGATCCTGTGACCTGCGCTCGCTATTTTAACCACAAGGTCGCAAAACTAATGACTCTGCTTAAATCTCAGTCTGGACCTTTTGATAATTGGGTGACTGATTCTTATCAACGTGTTGAATTCCAGCAGATGGGATCTCCGCATGAACATATTTTACTTTGGTGTAAGGATGCACCAAAGTATAACAGACGATGAAAATATTGAAAAAATGTGCATCGAATAACAAATATATTACTTGTAAATATGATGAAAACAACCCACTCATGAGTTTACGTCACAAACATACGGATACTTGCTATAAGGTAAAGAAAAATGTTTAAACATGTAGGTTTGGATATCCTTTACCTGTGATGCCGAAAACTATGATTTTAAAGCCATTAGAAGAAGAAGAGAAGACAGAGCATGTTAAACAAAATTCTGTAAAGGTAAATAAGCTTATGTATAGTTTTTTTTATGAAAGATAATGATGTGTCATTTGACAATATTCTTTTGAAATTATAATGTCTGAAGATTATTATATTAACGCAGTTAGATATGGAATTGATAGGGATACAGTTTTTTTGGAGAGAAATTCATTGTCGGTAGCTATTAATTGTCACAATTCAACAATTTTGTCGTTGTTTTCTTCAAATATGGATCTGCAATTTATATTGGATCCTTACAGTTGTGCATCATATATTATTAATTATATAAGCAAAGTAGAAGCAGGTGTATCTAGGTTGTTAAAGGAAGCGGCTTCTGATGTGAAAAATGAAAAAATGAATACAAGAGAAAGGTTAAGTAAATTTGCAAATGTGTTTCTAAATAGCAACCTAATGTGTGCTCAAGAAGCTGCTTAGCATGTTCTGGAATTACCTCTTTCAAAAAATAGTCGAGCCTGTATATTTCTTAACACTAGCCAGGTGAAGAAAGGCTAAACATGTTAAAATCGAAAGAAGAGTTACAAAATATGGATCCGGAATCAACCGACACAGCTTTATCAAACATATTCTCAAGATATGCAAATAGGTGTAATAATTTAGAGACTATTTGTCTTGCTGATTTTGCAACAGAATATAAATCAAACAGACGTGTAAAAAAAGAAAAAAATAAAGATGAGGACTTTGAATCAGAAGAATACATAGACTGTGACAAGAGAAAAATTTTACGTTACAGAAGATACAAGCTAGGTCAAGACGAATACAATTTTTATCGAGAGCAAGTACTACTTTTTTTACCATGGAGACATGAGAAGGAGGAAGTTGAAAATATTGACAGTAAATTTATATATGAACAACACGTAGACATTATCAATACAAACAGAGGGAAATATAATATGATTAATGAAGATGAAATGGAGCTTGCACTTGAAATTGCACATAATCATCGACTTAAACACGAAGACAGAGATTATAAAAACTTGTTAGATAATGAACTTCCAGAGGAATTTAAAATAAACAAAGTCCAAGATGGGAGCAAAGCAGGAAATAGTAGTGATAATGGTAAATTTAAAATTATCGTTCCTTCCATAGAAAAAATAGAAAATTTGTTTTTCAATCTGAGAAGACTCAATAGAGGCCAGAAACAAATTGTAATGCATGTTTTTAAAAATATGAAACGTGAAAACTTAAAACCTGTAAGACTGTTTCTCTCTGGAGCTGCTGGTGTTGGTAAAAGCATGGTTATTAACGTGCTATACCAATTAATTACTAAATATTTTGATGAACAAACAGGTGTGAAAACAAATTCAATTAAAGTTCTTCTAACTGCTCCGACAGGTAAAGCAGCTTTCCTCATCAACGGCGTAACCATTCATTCAGCATTTAGCTTGCCAGTTACACAGTACGGTGGCCTCATGCCTGAATTAAGTTCTGACATAGCAAGTACATTTACAGTGAATCTGATAGACTTAAAGTTATTGATTATTGATGAGAGTTCTATGGTGAGATCCCAAACACTTTCAAGAATTGATACTAGTCTATGTCAAATAATGTGGAAAATGAGACCTTTGGCGGTGTTTCCCTTCTTATTGTAGGTGATTTATATCAGTTATCACCTGTAATGGATTCTCCCATTTGGAAAGCACTGACGGTAAATGAATTGAGCATTTTTAATGATAAAAATCCACTTTGGTCAGAGTTTTCATTTTATGAATTAAATGAAATCATAAGACAGAAAGGGGACTCAAAATTTATAGTGACACTAAATAACATAGCTGCTATTGTCATGAATGAAAATATCGGTATGGAGAACCATACATGACTTCCATATTCTAAGATTTATATTTAAAATCATTTTCAGCCAAACAGCCAGGCTGTGTCTTACCTGCCTTTTTATTGCTGTATTAAATGAAAAATATTATATTACATTAAAATGAAAAAATTATAATTTTATTGCCTGGCAACAAAATTATTTTATTTTTAACAATTACCATTGTTTCAAAAAGTTTAAATAAATTTTCAAGTACTTTACTCTTGTTAAAACGTAAAAGGTTGCTGGTAAACTACCCCTTCCCCTTAACCGATCTTCACCAAAATCGAAAGTCATTGAGACCTCTACAATTCAGGGACGTATGCAAAAAATTATTTGATTCTGTTTGAATTTGCGGCTGTTATCGTTTGCCATAGAAAATACGCTTGATAAAAAAACGTTGCAGGTAAACTACCCCTTCCCCTTAACCGATCTTCACCAAAAACAATAGGTCTTGAGTACTCTACAAATCAGGGCTGTATGCAAAACATTATTTGATTCTGTTTGAATTTGCGGCTGTTATCGTTTGTCATAGAAAATACCCTTGTTAAAAAAACGTTGGAGGTAAACTACCCCTTTCCCTCAACCGATCTCCACAAAAAACAATAGGTCTTGAGAACTCTACAATTTAGGGCTGTATGCAAATAATCTTTTGATTCTGTTTGAATTTGCGGCTGTTATCGTTTGCCATAGGAAATACCCTTGTTAAAACATAAAACGTTACAAGGTAAACTACCCCTTTCCCTTAACCGATCTTCACCAAAATCAACAGATCTTGAGATCTCTACAATTCAGGGCTGTATGCGAAACATTATTTGATTCTGTTTGAATTTGCGGCTGTTATCGTTTGCCAAACAAACAAAATTACCCTTGCTAAAAAAAAACCGTTGCAGGTAAACTACCCCTTTCCCTCAACCGATCTTCACCAAAAACAATAGGTCGTGAGTACTCTGCAAATCAGGGCTGTATGCAAAAAATTATTTGATTCTGTTTGAATTTGCGGCAGTTATCGTTTGCCATAGAAAAAAAATCTACAGACAGACAGACAGACACTTTTCGGAAAACGACTTTTTTTTCATGTTTTGAGTGTAGTAGAATCAGAATCTGCAATAATCTCGAACACGATTTTTTTTGCCATCACCATACTTCCATTCCTTAAGGAATATGGAAGTAAAAGACTTTAATTTATTGAAGAAGAGAATAGTTCAACCCGAAGAAGTTCCTGAAATGGAACCCGAAGACTGTATCCCGACAATGAAATGGTAGAGAAATATAACCAAGAAAAAATTAGAAAATCTGAAGAGAAACCTTTTATTTCCATCGCGCAAGATACAGTTTTAGGAAACATACTTTTACAGACAAAAGATAGTTTGTTAAAATCAATTAGGAATAAAAAGGTAACAGAAATGCAGGGCATATCGAATGAAATTACTTTTAAGGGGTCAGGTACATGATCACATTTAATGTGGATGTTGGAGATGGACTAGTGACGGCGCGTGTGGAATTTTACGATACTTGACAATCGGAGAAGAAAATATTATTTTGATATGGTTGGAGTTTCCAGTGGGAAGAAATGTAGGTCTAAAAGCGAGACAGAAGTTTAAAGACTATGCGGCTGCAAGTGGAATAAATGAAGAACTAATACCAATTGCAAAGAGTACAGCAATTATAACTCAATGGGTAAAAATTGTTGCCATCAAATAATGAGGAAACAATCTCCTGTTGTGCCCGCAGAAGCTCTTACAATACATAAGAGTCAGGGACAAACTTATGAAACAGTTTGTTTGGATTTTCGAAAAATAAAGAAAGTGACAAGACAACTGTTATATGTCGCCATGAGCAGAGTAACTTCTTTGAAAAACTTATATATATCTTAGGAGAAATGAACATGAAGTATTTCCACAGTGGAAGTGTAAGTGACTGAAGAAATACAGACTAAGAAAAGAAAATGTTGCAACTCTTTGCTATATAACGATTTGAAGAACACAGTTGGAACAGTCATTGTGTACTATAATGTGAGATCTTTAACATTATACCTTGACGATATCAAGACAGACGACTCGTACTGGTACTCAAGAGCACACGTCTTAATTCTTTCAGAAACTAGAATGAAAGGCTCAGCGGATTGTGATTCCAACTTATCAGATTAAGTACTCATCAGATAAAAATCCAACAACAGGACAGAGAGGTCTCATGTGCCTACCAAAAGAGAACATTGATTTTAAATTATTGGAGACAAACATTTTAACCGAAAAGAAGAGAACAGTTGACGGTATGTACAAAGGACGCATTGAAATGATAGCTGTTCATTTGAAAAATATTTACTTAATAACGGGATACAAATCACCAGGTGCAAGCATTAGTATATTTTTTGACGTTGTAATGGTACATTTATGGTACAAAATTTGTAATTACCCTAAATATGGTATAAAAAACCAGAAATATTGTATTCCTTCATTTGGTCAAAATTAGACAAACATTTAATAACTTTTATGAATATACCGTGAGTGGACTATATAATATTTGCCAGGATTCTGACCGATTCATAGCAAAAAACGTGAAGCATCACAAAAAACAGTATGTCATTTGTTGCGATAAAAGCGACGAGCCCTGAGCGGCCAAGAATTTGTTTTTGTAAACAACATAATATTGTCAACAACTGAACAATGAGGCAGTGACATAGATTCACCCCACCTCAGAAATATGTAACAAAGACTCGATGTCATTTCATCAGAAACAGTGATCGCAGCCGGCCGGCAGATCGTTCACGCAAAGTGAATTTTAACTTTTGAACCACTAGAAGTGGTTAATTAACTATATAAAATATCAAAAAATGTTGTGACGGGCGTTAAAAGTTCAGCATCGTATAGGTGTCATCGGCCGATGGATCGTCCATCAAAATCTAGCGTGTAGAATCGGTCCGAGGAGTTTCCGTGGATCGACACGACGGTGTGATCATAAATCGGAGTAAAACTTACCGATTGTGCGGATAGGACGATCCTAGATGTGCGAGGAGGCCTATACGACTATTTGGTGAGAACGTTCCAGCAACACATATATATATATATATATATTTTATTTTCAAATCAAACCTATTTTCAATCAAAGAAATGACCAACACAAAATTTCCAAAGTAAATTCAAGTCTTTACAATTTGCAAAATGAGCTCGTAAAAGAATTGTACCAGGGAGGGAGGGAGGGAGGGAGGGAGAGAGGGAGAGAGAGAGAGAGAGAGAGAAAGAGAGAGAGAGAGAGAGAGAGAGAGAGAGAGAGAGTGACTAATATAAGTGCTGGGTTGTGCGTACATACACATATATATATATCTTTACATTACCATTGTTTACTATATGTTTATTAGATGTTTAGATCAACTAAAAAGTTCAATATTAAATATGTTGGTGTATTTGTGTATTTCATAATACGTCGGACTACGCCCCGAGGCGTGTTTGGCGTATGATCGAGTCTAAAATTATATAATTTTTTGTTAATAATAAGTTTTGTTTTATTATTTCATTTCAGAGTACAGAGTATTTATTTCAGATAACACTTCCTGTTCAACAACCTCGTTCGCTTAACACGAAACTTGGCCCGTAAAGTAAATAATATCAGCTGTTAGTAATTCCCAATATGGCGCCCGATAGTAAATACAATAATTACTGTTATTGTGTATTGTTAAAATACAATTATATAAATAATAACAAATTTGATTAATAACAACGTTGTAGATGTATGATTGCTAAGTTAACTGGAAACACACAAATTTTAATGGGAGACTTCAACATTAACATAGCAAATATGGAAGATTCAGCAAAGATAAAATTGAACATAGGCATCTGAAAATTGCACTGAAAAATAAAATATACACCACAGATATGAACACTCAAATTGACATAATTTGTACATATGCCAAGAAGTATTTAGCAGGAGTATATGAGAGTTATTTCTCAAATCATAAACCAGTTTTTATAGAAGTAGAAGATTGTGTTCAAAATTTGCCAGTTATAAATAAGGAATCTGAAAGAATACAAAACAAATGTAAAATCATAGATGTTGAAGAACAACACGGGTCATCATTGAAGAATCTATTATCATTACAGGAATTACAGGTGAATAAATTTAAGTGTACATCAGAAATTACATCAATTGAAGATATGGCGCAAGAAATAGAGAAACATTTTCCAAATCATGGTGTAGTGTATTATCAGACAGGTAGAGCTATTAACATTTACAAACATGATTAGCTATCTCCCAAGCCAACATTATCTGCAACTGACTTTGACGCTTTAAAGAGACAATGTATAGGCGCCGTCAATGGCTGGCTAACAGACAACATTATCGATGGATTTTTTTTCAGTTTATCCCAGGAATATGATCATTTTTCATACGGAGATTCTATATTATCACAATATATAATGAGTAATTTTGATGAGGAAACAAGAGAACAGTACATAACACAGAATTTAAGAGTGATGAACAAATCCCATTATGCCATCCCAATAAACATCAATAACTCTCATTGGATAGTCGCTTCCATTCGCTTAGATTTAAATATATATTACATTTTAGACCCACAACAAAGCTGTATATCAAGTACATTATTAAGCAGAGTAAAGTATTTCACAGATAAAATTTTATAAAATTAGACCAGCCATCTGAAGAAATGTTATATGTATCACAAGAAGCAATAAGACAAACATATAGTTATAACTGTGGAGTATTCGTTTGCTGGTTTGCAAAACAGTTTGCTTCTGATGGTAACTTAATGACAAACTGTTTGAACCTGATAACTACAAAGTTGAAATTTTTAAGAAAATTACATCTTTCTGTTAAAGAACAAAAGACAAACAGACATGCACTCAAAATACAAACAGACAAAATACATCAAAATATTGATGCGAAACTCGGTCCAGCTGTGACACGTTCTCCCTACCACTCTGTAGTGTACTTCCAGTGCAGTCTCGTCTACTTACATGCTGTTTGCATTCTGTGTTTTCGTTGACGTGTGATTGTTGGAAGGTTGTAGATCTCTATAAAGTACAACTTATAATTTGAAGTTAACAAGACGCCAACGTATTGTGTAGCATACAACTGTAAGAACTATGCTGTTAACAACTGTGGCCTGTCATTTCACACGTAAGTAAAACTTTTATCAACAACATTATGACTTAAATATAACAAAGGTATTTTAATCATTCTACTTTAAATAGTATTGATTTATTATTGATCTCACACTAGCAGTCTACTCTGATTAAAATAATGTTTTTTTTCCTGAAATTATTAAAACTAAAATAGTAATTTATTTTTGTCGTCTACTTTTCACATGTTTAGGCTCTTTTATTGTGTTGAAAATTGGAAAGAAAAATTACCATATGCCTAATATTGTAGTTATTTTCCAATTGTAATAGAAAAAAGGATATTTTTGAAAATTAAGCATTTATGTAAAAAAAATTTGATTTTTTAAATTTAATGCAGGTTTCCAAAAAGTCCAGAACTTCGAAGCAGGTGGATAATTGCAACGAAGAGAAAATGCTTTACACCATCGGTGCAGTCCATACTTTGTAGTAAGCACTTCAAAGACAGTGAGTTTGAAGTCGGAGGTATAATCAGAAAATTAAAAAAAGACGCAGTCTACTTTATTTGACTTTCCACCTCATTTGCACATAAAGCAACCTAAACGTAGAAGGCTTATTAAGAAATTTGAGGTACAGCTTTCTGTTTATATAAAAATATTTAAGCCAATTAAGTTCATAACTAAACTTTTCATTTTTTAAAAAAGGGCTGATGCAGAAAATTTTTAATCTTTACAGTCCATTTTGGTTACTTATTTGGACACTGTTAAAATTAATAGAAAAAGAGAGTGTAGTGATAAAGTATCTTGTTTTCTGAGCCTTTGGGTTTTTTAACTATTTTATCAATCTTAAGAAATATATGAAGTAAAAATTGAATTCTATAAATTTAAAACATAAAAATTTCTTTAAAAATTTAAGGGTACTCAATTTCAACCCAAATACTGAAATTTCTATTTAAAAGTGTACATTCTGTTTTAGAATACTGGAAAAAATGAAGTTCAACAGGAATCAACCCCATCTGTCAAATTTGATGGCATCCCCATCGTTCAAAAATCTTCTGGTGCTTCAGGATAGGTCAATCTAATTAATTTGTCGAACTTGCTTCAAAATCTTGAAGACTCTCCCCGGAACGTTGTCGTCTTGTTCTCAACTGAGCGTAGTACACATCTCGCAAATGTTTATCACCATACCGTAATTCTAGAGCTTTTATCAACTCGGCATAGAAGTTCTGCTGTCAGGTGGGACTTTCTGTAGTAGTTCTGCCGCGGGTCCTTTTAATACGAGAACGAGTGAGACTGCCTTATCTTTCTCTCTGTCCAATTATTTGCGCACGCAGCAGCTTCGAATTGGCGTAAATACGTCGCCCAGTGTGTGCTTCCATCAATGGTTGAGGCCTTGACATGAACTGTCCCAACCGCAGGTGAGGTGACCTTCTCTATTGACTTATTTTCTGGTTTTTCTCTGTCTTTATCATTGGTACAGTCTGTTCAGAAATTTGTTCATAAACTGCTCAACTTTATTTTTAATTTGCTCTTTTATATTCACCATAGAGTTTTCTACTGCAGATATTTTTGTTGACATAGCTTCTTCCAAACTCAAGACAGATTTTTCTACTACAGCTATTTTATTTGACATGGATTCTTCTACGTCAGATATTCTGGTAATTTGATTGTTAAGCTCACCTCGTAGGAGACCCAATTCTGCTGTAGTATATTCTTGCATCTGCTTTTGCTCTTGAATTAACGCTTTGATGTCATCTGCTTCCTGTTTACGTTTTTCATCCTTTCGTTTTTCTGCTTCTTCCGTCTCCTGTCTGCGTTTTTCATCCTGTCATTTTTCTGCTTCTTCTGCCTCCTGCCTGCGTTTCTCATCGTCGTTTTTCCGTCTGCAACAGCAGCGCCTGTAAATTTTCCATCATTTGATTGGCATCCATTGTTTGTCGATTAATTACGAATTACACTAGTCTTGTATTAAATGTCCAATGTTTCCACTTTTAACCATTCTATCCCAATTCTGACACCGCTGTTACGACGGTCTACTTGATCGTACAATGGAACAAAATACAACACACCAGTGAAAATTCGCCAAAAACTGAAAAATTTTGAAATTTTTTTATTAGCTTATTCTATTCTACAGACCTTCCTGAGCACGTCCATATATATATTATTAAAGAAATCTTTCATTTTCATAAAAAAATATTGGTATGGAGAACCATACATGACTTCCATATTCTAATTTATATTCTATTCTATTTTATATTTAAAATCATTTTCGAAATGAAATATTACCACAGAAACTACTTCTTTCTACTTACTGCTTCAGCCTTAACCACAGTACTGTGGTCACTAACGTATACCACCTCACGTTATTGCACTCGATTTTCACTGATGATGGAAGTCGATGGCATTGCCGAAACGTCTGGTTTTGTAGAAAACATTGGACTACGGCCAAATATCCCGGGAAGGAATTTTAACAAAAACTGCTTCTTTGTTGCCGATAACGTTGTACACATATATATAAAATAAATGCATAAAATTAATGGCTTGTATAAGTTAATGATTGATCTCCATTAAGTAGTGCTCAAGTTTCCAAAGTTTTAATACTATGATGTCCGTAATTAAAACATCAGAGCAGGTTTAGTGTGAATGAGGGTACACTGTGGACAAAAATTTTCAACATTTCCTATTGAGCGTTGCTTAGAGTAAAGCTGCGAATCTACAGTGTACGTTTCACAGAACAAACGCGAAAAAGAAGGAGCGCTCCGAAGTCACTCATGGACCCTCAGCATCTTGCAGAGGGTTCATTCCCTAAAGACGAAAAGTCTGTCTATGAATCGTTCCTCTGTAAACACGTGCAGTTACATTGCCCAGCGATCCACAGGAAGCAAATTGATGTCCATTTTTTTGGCTTGCACGCATTATGTTGGTGTGGGTTTCGGCACTTTCCATTTAAAAAGCGTGCAAATGTAAGAAAATAAATATGAGTGAGGCCAGAAATAATGTGAATTGTGTGTGTGTGTGTGTGTGTGTGTGTGTGTGTGTGTGTGTCTTACCTGCCTTTTTATTGCTGTAGGCATAATAATAAAATGGAAATGTAAACATTACATAACTGAGATATTTTATGCTTACCTGCCACGAACGATATATTATTTTATACATGGAGGAGTTCAGTGACATACACACGTACAGAAGAATTATATATATAAAGATATTAACTCATACATAATTTACATTAAAATGAAAAAATTATAATTTTATTCCCTGGCAACAAAATTATTTTATTTTTAACAATTACCATTGTTTGAAAAAGTTTAAAAGAACTTTCAAGTACTTTACTGTTGTTAAAACGTAAAAGGTTGCAGGTAAACTACCCCTTCCCCTTAACCGATCTTCACCAAAATCGAAAGTCCTTGAGACCTCTACAATTCAGGGACGTATGCAAAAAATTATTTGATTCTGTTTGAATTTGCGGCTGTTATCGTTTGCCATAGAAAATACCCTTGTTAAAAAAACGTTGCAGGTAAACTACCCCTTTGCCTTAACCGATCTTCACCAACAATAATAGGTCTTGAGAACTCTATAATTTAGGGCTGTATGCAAATAATCTTTTGATTCTGTTTGAATTTGCGGCTGTTATCGTTTGCCATAGGAAATACCCTTGTTAAAACATAAAACGTTACAGGTAAACTACCCCTTTCCCTTAACCGATCTTCACCAAAAACAACAGGTCTTGAGAACTCTACAATTCAGGGCTGTATGCGAAACATTATTTGATTCTGTTTGAATTTGCGGTTGTTATCGTTTGCCAAAAAGAAAATTTCCCTTGATAAAAAAAAACCGTTGCAGGTAAACTACCCCTTTCCCTCAACCGATCTTCACCAAAAACAATAGGTCGTGAGTACTCTACAAATCAGGGCTGTATGCAAAAAATTATTTGATTCTGTTTGAATTTGCGGCAGTTATCGTTTGCCATAGAAAAAATATCGGTATGGAGAACCATTTTATTTTTAAAATCATTTTCGAAATGAAATATTACCATAGAAACTACTTCTTTCTACTTACTGCTTCAGCCTTAACCACAGTACTGTGGTCACTAACATATACCACCTCACGTTATTGCACTCGATTTTCACTGATGATGGAAGTCAATGGCATTGCCGAAACGTCTGGTTTTGTAGAAAACATTGGCCAAATATCCCAGGAAGGAATTTTAACAAAAACTACTTCTTTGTTGCCGATAACGTTGTACACATATATATATAAAATATGCATAAAATTAATGGCTTGTATAAGTTAATGATTGATCTCCATTAAGTAGTGCTCAAGTTTCCAAAGATTTAATATTATGATGTCCGTAATTAAAACATCAGAGCAGGTTTAGTGTGTATGAGGATTCACCGTGAACAAAAATTTTCAACATTTCCTATTGAGCGTTGCTTAGAATAAATCTGCGAATCTACAGTGTACGTTTCACAGAACAAACACGCGGAAAAGAAGGAGCGCTCCGAAGTCACTCATGGACCCTCAGCATCTTGCAGAGGGTTCATTCCCTAAAGACGAAAAGTCTGTCTATGAATCGTTCCTCTGTAAACACGTGCAGTTACACTGCCCAGCGATCCACAGGAAGCAAATCGCTATCCACGCTGGACACTTTTTTGGCTTGCATGCGTTATGTTGGTATGGGTTCGGCACTTTCCATTTAAAAACCGTGCAAATGTAAGAAAATAAACATGAATGAGGCCAGAAATAACGCGAATTTTGTGTGTGTGTGTGTGTGTGTGTGTGTCTTCCCTGCCTTTTTATTGCGGTAGTGATAATAATAAAATGGAAACGTAAACAGTACATAACTGAGATATGCTTGCCTGCCACGCACGATATATTTTCTCTTATACATGACTAGCAGAATACCTGTGCTTCACTACGGAGTTTCACGTTGTACGTAATGAAAAT
Organism: Magicicada septendecula; assembly: GCA_034769895.1. NCBI lineage: Eukaryota > Metazoa > Arthropoda > Insecta > Hemiptera > Cicadidae > Magicicada > Magicicada septendecula. Next base: position 247,495,457 of record CM068367.1, on the reverse strand, counting down.
GTTAGTTTAATTAATAAAGTTTAATTAAAGTAGGCTTCTTAAAAATAAATAGCTGTTGCCCACAACTTCGTTCGCGTGGTCTTCAATTTAATGCGATAATATATTTAGAACAGAATCTATTCTATTGGGTTGCCATAGTAACCAGATCTAATAGTTTTTTAAGACCGCAAAGGACCCCCCAGAGGATCGTATCGAAAAAAACACCTGTCCTATGTTGGTTCTCCCGTTGCGTAAAATATTTGTGCCAAGTTTGGTTGAAATCGGTCCAATGGTTTAGGTGGAGACGTGAAAGACCCCCCCCCAAAGGATCGTATCGAAAAAAAACACTTGTCCTATGTTGGTTCTCCCTTTGCGTAAAATATTTGTGCCAAGTTTGGTTGAAATCGGTCCAGTGGTTTAGGAGGCGATGTGGAAGACCCCAAAGAACCCCATCGATAAAACACCTATCCTATGTTGGTTCTCCCGTTGCGTAAAATATTTGTGCCAAGTTTGGTTGAAATCGGTACAGTGGTTTAGGAGGAGATGTGGAAGAAACCTTCGCGGACATGCGCACAACTCACCGAAGTTTCATCGCAATCGGATGAATGGTATAGGAACGCATACGGGACAAACAAAGAAACATTCATTTTTATATATAAGATGTAAACTATACCACTTACTTGACATAAACCGTGATAGCTAAGCTAATGTACAACATATATGTATTAATTATACACATAAATGTTCCTCGATAGACACTCTATCTATTGGCGAAAACTTGAATAAAATTCGTTCAGTACTTCCTGAGATTAGCGATTTCAAACACAGAGAGAAAACGGACCGACTTTACTTTATACTATGTACAGATTTACATTAAAATGAAAAAATTATAATTTTATTGCCTGGCAACAAAATTATTTTATTTTTAACAATTACCATTGTTTGAAAAAGTTTAAATGAATTTTCAAGTACTTTACTCTTGTTAAAACGTAAAAGGTTGCAGGTAAACTACCCCTTCCCCTTACCGGATCGTCACCAAAATCAAAAGGCCTTGAGTCCTCTACAATTCAGTGACGTATGCAAAAAATTATTTGATTCTGTTTGATTTGCGGCAGTTATCGTTTGCCATAGAAAATACGCTTGATAAAAAATGTTGCAGGTAAACTACCCCTTCCCCTCACCGATCTTCACCAAAAACAATAGGTCTTGAGTAACTCTACAAATCACGGCTGTATGCAAAAAATTATTTGATTCTGTTTGAATTTGCGGCTGTTATCGTTTGCCACAGAAAATACCCTTGTTAAAACATAAAACGTTACAGGTAAACTACCCCTTTCCCTTAACCGATCTTCACCAAAAACAATAGGTCATGAGAACTCTACAATTCAGGGCTGTATGCAAAACATTATTTGATTCTGTTTGAATTTGCGGCTGTTATCATTTGCCAAAAAAAAAAATTTCCCTTGATAAAAAAAACCGTTGCAGGTAAACTACCCCTTTCCCTCAACCGATCTTCACCAAAAACAATAGGTCGTGAGTACTCTACAAATCAGGGCTGTATGCAAAAAATTATTTGATTCTGTTTGAATTTGTGGCAGTTATCGTTTGCCATAGAAAAAAAAAATCTACACAAGACAGACAGACACACACACAGACACTTTTCGGAAAACGACTTTTTTCCATGTTTTGAGTGTAGTACAATCAGAATCTGCAATAATCTCGAACACGATTTTTTTTGCCATCACCATACTTCCATTTCCTTAAGGAATATGGAAGTAAAAATTAACATCTAGTAGTACGTGTAAATAGTGAAATTTGCCCGATTTTATGATTTTTGTCATTATTATATAATGTAGTGATTATGACTAAAATAAGTTTTATTTTGTAGCAGTACATTGTTTTTTTATTTCAATCTACAGTATTCATAATAATGGTACACTTTTCACCTGGTAGTCAGCGGATTCCCCATGTCAGCTGATTCTGTCTTCAGCTGGTTTTGTTCAGTAAAGTGCAGGTTATGTTATATTTTCTTAGGCCTACTTGCAATTGAAGTGGTTACCAGTGTCTTTTTATAAGTGTAGTGAAAAATGGGAAGAGTAAAAAAATCTAAAAGGAATTTGTCACTTAGAAATAAGAAAATTATTGCAAAAAGATGGGAAGAAAAAAAGGAAAGAGTAAATGATGCAGAGCCAGGTACAAGTAGGGTTATGTCCCAATCTGCATTATATTATAATGGTGTTTTTTCTATTGCTAATGATAGTTTGTCTGAATCATCAAATAGTTTACTACAAGACAATAAGCAGACAGGATTTGCTTTATACAATAGTTATAATACAATTATCCCTGAGAATAATAATGATGCACCAGAATATATGTTACCTGATAAAAGACATTTTATTCAGTTACTGTCACAGTTTCCTTGCCCTGGCTGTCTGTCTAAAACTGTGGTTGTAAATGAAGCAGTTGTTAAAGGCTATGCTAATATATTTCAAATATCATGCTCAACATGTGATCATAAAATAAAATTTGAAACATCAGGCCGTATATCGAAGCATGACTCCTTGAGGCCGCCTTATGACGGTAAATAGAAGAATAGTCCATGCTTTTACATCTATGGGCAAAGGTCATAAGGGTCTTGATGTATTCAGTTTATTTTTAAATATGCCAGTGATGAACAATGAAGCCTATAATTTACATTGTAGGAATATTTCTAGAATAAGCGTAAAAAATGTTGAAACCTCTTTACAACAACCAAGGACTGAAGTATGGAAAGCTTATACTGTATTGGACGACACAGACAATTCAAAACCGATTGAGCTGACCGTAAGTTATGATGGAAGTTGGCAGAAAAGGAGATTTACCTCGAAGTACGGCATTGGGTGTTGTATAGAAGTGGTAACGGGACTTGTCATAGATTTTCCGAGATATTATCAAAATTTTGTGCAATATGTGAAAGAAAGAAAGAAATGTTAGGAGAAAGTAGTAATAAATATAAAGAATGGGTTGAAATACACAAAAACAACTGTCAGTGTAATTACAAAGGATCATCTCCAGCTATGGAGATGATAGCGGCAGAAAAAATTTGGTTGAGGTCAGAACGTTTTGGCTTTCAATACACCACATTGGTTTCCGATGGTGATGCCAAGACTTTGGCACATCTAAATAGCATGAAAATATATGGAGATAAAGAAATAAAGAAGATAGAATGCTTGAATCATGTTGAAAAAAGGTTGGGTACAGGATTGAGGAAAATTGTAAAAGAACACGCTGGAACTGGGGTACCACTCGGTGGCAAACGACATGGATCACTGAAAGATCCCACAATAATTAAACTAACTAACTATTATCGGAGTGCGATTCAAAATAACTTGGGTAATGTTGATAATATGAAAACAGCAATTTATGCTACACTGTCCCACTGTCAATCAACAGATGAGAAGCCTGTGCATGGAAAATGCCCTATTGGACAGGAATCGTGGTGTTTCTTCCAGTGAGCTCGTGCTAGGAATGAAGAACCTGGGTCCCATTCAGAGAAAATAAAAACACCACTTACTGAAAAAGTAGCGTCAAAGATATTACCGCTCTATCAAAGATTAGCTTCAGACTCCTTTCTAAGCAGATGCATTGCTGGAAAAACACACAATGCGAATGAAGCTCTGCAGAACGTGATATGGTCGAAATGCCCCAAGAATATATTTATTTCCAAAACTAAATTACAAATTGGTGTAAGTGAAGGAATCTGTTCATATAATACAGGTATTTGTAAATCAATTGCTGATTCTCTAACTGAAAGTGGACAAACTGTTGGTTTAAACACTGCGCAAAAATTGCTAAACACATAGATCAGAAGAGGCTACACCTCGCTACAAGCAGAAAAAGTTTAAAATTTGAAGAATTCAGGAAAAAAGAGAAAAGCAGAGTTGTTGGAAGAAGAAAGTAGAAAAGAAACGGAAGGAATAACTTACTCACCAGGAGAATTTTAAAGCTTTAAAAACTTGTACATTTTTAGATGCATGTATTGATTATGAAGTCTGTGTGTAAATTTCAATGAACCTTACATAATATTTAGAATTTGTTATAAATGAATTACTTTTATTTTTGAATAAAATGATTTTTTACAAGTACTGAAGTACATAAGTCAGTGTGTGTTAACAATATCAACTCATATTACCAGGGAAATAATGTTACCTCCTAATGCAGTATTTATTACAAACTATTCCATTTTTCTGCAAATTTAATTTTTAGCTATTACGTATATTGTAGCATGACAGATAATGCCAAAAATAATGAATGGTAAAATGATCATAAAAATAAAATAATAACATTGTTTAAATCCGAAGAAAGCAAAATAATATAAAGAATTAATTAAGAACCACCATGGAGTTACAATCATAGATTAAAATAAAAGTTCATGTAAAACAAATGTTACAACGAGTGATGAATCATCAAAATAAATTTAAAAAACTAAATATGAAAAAAGGTAATACCCAGGTAGGATAGGAGTAGGTAAGGAAAAACCCAGAAAATCAAATAAGAACAACTAAAATATAGTAAGAACAACTTATCACTAATTATTGAAAGAAAACATTTGGAATAAATAAAAAGAAGAATTTGAATTTAGAATATAAACATATAAATTCTAAAATATTAGTAAGACCAGCTTACACCAATAATTTTGAAAGAAAATGATTTGGAAATATTAAAGAAATAAAAAGGAAGGATTTTGTAAAAAACATCAAAATTCTAAAATATAGTAAGAACAACTTACCACTAATTTTTGAAAGAAAACATTTGAGATTAATTAAAAGGGAAGAATTTTGTGAAACCCCACAAAATTTAAAAATATGAGTAAGATCAACTTACTACAAATGATATATGAAAAATGTTATGGAAATAAATAAAAAAGAAGAATTTTGTAAAAAACATCAAAATTCTAAAACATAGTAAGAACAACTTATCACTAATTTTTGAAAGAAAACATTTGAGATTAATTAAAAGGGAAGAATTTTGTGAAAACCAACAAAATTTAAAAATATGAGTAAGATCAACTTACTACAAATGACTTATGAAAAATGTTATGAAAATCAATAAAAAAGAATTTTGTAAAAACCCGCAAAATTCAAAAGAATAGTAAGGTCAACTTATGCAAACAATTTTGAAAGAAAACATTTGGAATAAAGAATGAATTTTGAAAAAAAAAAAAACACAAAATTTAAAAATATAAGTGAGAACAACTTACTACGAAGGATTTAGGAAAAAAAATGTTGAGACTAAATATAAAGAAGAGTATTTTGAATAAGATAAAAAGAAAAATATGAATTTTGTATAAAACTAACAAAGTTCTAAAGATAAATAAGATACACTTATTTATTGTGGCAACATATCTGGACTGATCCTTTTAGAAACGTATGAATGAGTCAATGAAAGTTTTTGTGTCTCTACACAAAACCTTTCATTGAGGGGGTTTTGTGACAGTACAGAAATACCTGTTACCATAATAATGGGATTCAGGAAATTTTATTTGTAAATTTTATTCTGATCATGAATGCTAACAAGGGCTAGGTTAGTTTTGCCAAAGTCCCAATAAATACGCAGATTCAACAAGAGGGGAGCAAGTCAAGGTCATCGTGGTACGAGCAGAGTTTAACATGTGTAATGGCGGTATAAATAAAACGAACTAATAATACGAACTTTTCATTGGTCCACAAAGCCAGATCGTCATAAATAAACAATGACGGCGTGAAAACAAATGCGTATTAACCAGGGCGGTGGCTATAGAACAATGCACAATGACGTCAGACGCACGACTACTTGCATAACAATTGCGCCTGAATCGCCCCCCCCCCCCGTCTCCAGAACATCATCATGGCGATAACACGTTAAAATTTTGCTGGCCTAAAGTAGTCAGCTAAAGTGTTTTATTTGAATCAACAAAATGTAATCACAAGTAAATAGTGTTAATAAGTAATTAGAACCACCATGTAAATTCAGTGCAAAGGACAGACGAAAGCTAGAGAATACAACGTCTGCCCAGTCGTCTATAACAATTCACCGAGCACACATGCTCGACCAGTGCAGTGGGCAATTTTTGCCATAAAATGCAGTAATTGTTTCAAAATGCATTAATCAGTTTAAAATGTAATCAGTAACAGTCATGTAAAATCAGTGGACAAATAATTCAGTAGATTCAGTGCACTAAAAGAACAGTAAAGGTTCGGCCGAACACCCGCCAACCACCATGGGAGTCTGAGGAGTCTACGCCGCATCAATTCCAGGAAAGCCTTTCTTAAATTTCTTTTCAAAATTTAAAATTATAAAAGATGAGCTCAAACCAGAATAAATAACGAACGTATTTAATGTTACAGTATGATTGAGGGTGAAAGTGAGAGAGTGAAAGTGATCGTTGGCCAACCTTAAACAAATCATAATTGAGGCGTTGGTTTGTGTATAATTACAGAGTAAGCATTAAAGTCACAGAAATAAAAAGGAATTTAAAGTAACTGCAGTATAGAGTTTAAAAAAGAATTATTTTAGATAAAATAAAAACACATGCATATAGCATTAAACGCATGGCGAAAGCGGAAATAATGTCGCCGCCATTTTGAAATTTAACACTCGTAGCTGACTCTCATTGTTTATAACCTATAGCGCAAGTAACTGAATAAAATAGAACTTATTATCCTCATGTTGTGTAACTGGTTATTTCAATACCCCGAGAACCTCTGTCTTTTTCGCTTAACGAAACCTTGGACCCAAAAGCCTAATGCACTCAACAAAACTGAGCACGTGTTACACCGGATGTGTGGTAAATTATGCAAATCCCATAATAATTAATTATCATACATTTATTATTATTATTTTAATTAATGTGAGTCGTCACAGATGGCGCACGAACTTGGACTTTGTATAAAATTAAATTTATATGAATAAGCAGAAAAGCGGAAGTAGACGGGTAGAGAAATACACATAACAGTAGAGGTTATCCATGTAGGTTATGTGTGGTATGAAGAGAATTGTATAATAATTAAGACAGAATTTATTACTATCAGTACAACAAAAATGGCAGATAACAACGAAAGCAGTAATATAGAAAACACAGCAACAGAATCATTGGTGTTAAACGAACCACAGGCGAACTCAACGCCTGTTATAAACAATAAAGTTTCGTTAGAAGATCTTTTTCAGTTAATGAAAATACAGAATGGTCAATTAAATAATAAATTAAATCAATTTGATGAACAATTTAACGATATTAAAAAAGAAATTAAGAACCAAAGCTGTCATTATGATAAAAGATTAAGTGAAATAGAGACACGGTTAGACAAAATAGAATTAGAAAATAAGAAATAGAATTAGACAAATTAGAATTGAACAAAGATGACAAGGTAAGTAGTAGTGGAAATGATAAAATAAATAAAAATATAGTAATAGGAGATAATAGTGTGGAGGTTGGTAGTAATAATGAGGTTTTATGGGGAATAGAATATGATAATAAAGGAATGATAGTGTGTTTTGAAGGTTTAAAGAGAGTGCGTAGAGAGAGCATAATTGTAAAAGAATTGCAGGGGTTAGGTTGGTTTTCCCTTAATGGTGTATTTGGGGGTGATATATACATGTTTTTAGGAAGGACGAGAGTGCCTTCGATGTAGATTTGGGAGACAAAAGGACTGAAAATAGTTGTCCCTGGATTTTTTGTGCACCTGATAGGTGGTGCGAGAATAAAGTTGTAGTGTCCCCTGCATATATTGAGAGAGAGAAATGGTGTGATAGTGAGATATATTGAGAGAGAGAAGTGTTATTGGGAGAGTTATTATGAGAGATATTTTAAAAGAGAGAGATGTTTTGAAAGTGAAAGATATTGTGAGAGAAAGAGGGAGGTAGAAATTTTTAAGATAAGCAGAGATTATGAAGAGTTTATGGGAAGGTTAGGAGTAGAGATGATATATAATAAATATAATAAGTGCTTACCTTGGGTTGAAGCTGATATAGCAGCAGTGGGAGATGATGTTGATAAAGATGACTTTATAACTTACCTGATTGTAACAAACTATACCGAAGGTGACAGGACAATGACCAATCATGACATGTTAAATGAGTTTGAAAATAATGATAAAAATTCGAATGGTATATGTATGTATAATGATAAGATAAAATATTCAATAATAAACAATGTGGATAGTTTTAAGATTCGACTATTATTTGACGATGGAGGTTAATTATTTTATTGTGTTATGAACATTTAATTATGTGGACAGTGTTTTTCAGGATGGACTGTTTATGGCTGATTTTGGTAAATGATAAGATGATAATGTGGATTGTATATTTTTGTGTATATTAATGTCAATGTATTTGTGTATTTTTGCTGTTGTGTATTTTATGTATTTTTTTGTGTGTAAACATCTATTCTAGAATTTTAAATAATCGAAGGAAGTTTAATAATGATTTTGAAATAATTGTGAGATTCAGATTCTAATGGTTAGTAAATGATTAAGCATGCGATATATTTGGATGTGGAGATGTATTGTTGTTAGTAGATAAATGATGAATTTTCTAGTGGTATATTAAGGTGAAAAGTTGTAAAAGAGTTTGGGTAATAATGAGAGATAAGGGCATTGGAGTTAGTTAAATAGAGTTATTGAGAGTTAGTGAAAATAAGAGTTGAGATACTGATAATATATAAAGAGGTGTTAGATATTTAGGGACACAGTAGTTAGTGATTATATACAGAGGTGAGTAATGTGAATGGTATATATATGTAGTTGATGATGATATTTTGTAGTAAGGATCCGGTGTAAGGAGTGATCAGCGTGCGACGTGGCAAGGGACCAGCGTGCCACGTTGTGGCAGGCGGAGCAATTTTGGGTTAGAGTGTTTGCCGATATTTGGTGGAGGGCAAATGGTTAGGGATGGATATGGCCAGGTAGGGAACATACATCCTTGTACAATAATGAGTGGTGCCAGAGGTTTTAATGGGATTAGTGAAGGGGGTTATTATAGAGATATTGGTGTCATATTATGTTAATGGTTAGAAGCGGTTGTTAGTAAAAAAGAGGTGAGTAAGGTTAGATTGACAAATACCAAAATAAGAGATAGAGAATAGTGAATAATAGAGAGTTACCCAAACTAATAAGGATAAAAGGGTTAGAACGGGAAAATTCATGGTAGGAAGGTGAGGTAAAGGAAAGGTAATGATAATTTTGAAAATTTTTTTTGTATAGAATCTAAGGATATAAACAAATGTTAAATGATTAAAAGTCAATAGAGAATTGTTGATAATAAAAATGTTATAAAGTTTTGCTACAAGTTATGTAAATATGAATTAAGTAAGGTGAATTGTTCAATGTTAGTGTTTAATGTTTACTGTACAATGTTTTATTATGTTGATGGTACAACAGGCTAGGAGGTTACTACAGGGGTAGTGACGGTAATAATGATAAATTTTATGATGGTTATCAAATCTATGGTAATGATTCTGTTATAAAAGAAAATTAACGCAAAGAAAGTTGAGTAAAGAAATTAAATAATTTTGAAGTGCTGCCATGCTAGTTAAATATACTGATGGTATTTGAAATAAATGAGTAGAGATATTAGTTGTTGTTGAGAGTAAAATTTGTTTTGTATTTAGCATAAGGGTATATTTCATTATGATGAGAGAAGTAAGTTGATATTGACTGGAGTCAGAGAATTTGATAAAAAATATATGTAGGAGTGTTGAAAAGTAGGAGGATTATCTGTCTAAAATCTTGTTATATATTTTTGTGTGTTATTTGGAATTTTATGAATAAAGAAAACCAACGCCTCAAAACACAAACCAATGCATCTAAGGGGAGACATATCAGTTGTGGATATGTAGACAAATAAGGCCACTATTTTAAAATTTTGTATTGAATGTTTCAGAGTTTTGTGGTGTTGTGACCGCGGTCCTGAGCTGGCCGGAGCGTCAGAACAGGAGCGTTCAGTGCCTCATGGCCTTATGGTGTAGGGATCTCTCCAGAGAAGTCCAGTAAGGTCAGACAGGTACGATCAACACTATAGGACCAAGGGTAAGTGATTGAAATTTTTTATATATATTAACACTACAGGGGGTTGTGGCAACATATCTGGACTGATCCTTTTAGAAACGTATGAATGAGTCAATGAAAGTTTTTGTGTCTCTACACAAAACCTTTCATTGAGGGGGTTTTGTGACAGTACAGAAATACCTGTTACCATAATAATGGGATTCAGGAAATTTTATTCTGATCATGAATGCTAACAAGGGCTAGGTTAGTTTTGCCAAAGTCCCAATAAATACGCAGATTCAACAAGAGGGGAGCAAGTCAAGGTCATCGTGGTACGAGCAGAGTTTAACATGTGTAATGGCGGTATAAATGAAACGAACTAATAATACGAACTTTTCATTGGTCCACAAAGCCAGATCGTCATAAATAAACAATGACGGCGTGAAAACAAATACGTATTAACCAGGGCGGTGGCTATAGAACAATGCACAATGACGTCAGACGCACGACTACTTGCATAACAATTGCGCCTGAATCCCCCCCCCCCCGTCACCAGAACATCATCATGGCGATAACACGTTAAAATTTTGCTGGCCTAAAGTAGTCAGCTAAAGTGTTTTATTTGAATCAACAAAATGTAATCACAAGTAAATAGTGTTAATAAGTAATTAGAACCACCATGTAAATTCAGTGCAAAGGACAGACGAAAGCTAGAGAATACAACGTCTGCCCAGTCGTCTATAACAATTCACCGAGCACACATGCTCGACCAGTGCAGTGGGCAATTTTTGCCATAAAATGCAGTAATTGTTTCAAAATGCATTAATCAGTTTAAAATGTAATCAGTAACAGTCATGTAAAATCAGTGGACAAATAATATGATAATTCAGTAGATTCAGTGCACTAAAAGAACAGTAAAGGTTCGGCCGAACACCCGCCAACCACCATGGGAGTCTGAGGAGTCTACGCCGCATCAATTCCAGGAAAGCCTTTCTTAAATTTCTTTTCAAAATTTAAAATTATAAAAGATGAGCTCAAACCAGAATAAATAACGAACGTATTTAATGTTACAGTATGATTGAGGGTGAAAGTGAGAGAGTGAAAGTGATCGTTGGCCAACCTTAAACAAATCATAATTGAGGCGTTGGTTTGTGTATAATTACAGAGTAAGCATTAAAGTCATAGAAATAAAAAGGAATTTAAAGTAACTGCAGTATAGAGTTTAAAAAAGAATTATTTTAGATAAAATAAAAACACATGCATATAGCATTAAACGCATGGCGAAAGCGGAAATAATGTCGCCGCCATTTTGAAATTTAACACTCGTAGCTGACTCTCATTGTTTATAACCTACAGCGCAAGTAACTGAATAAAATAGAACTTATTATCCTCATGCTGTGTAACTGGTTATTTCAATACCCCGAGAACCTCTGTCTTTTTCGCTTAACGAAACCTTGGACCCAAAAGCCTAATGCACTCAACAAAACTGAGCACGTGTTACACCGGATGTGTGGTAAATTATGCAAATCCCATAATAATTAATTATCATACATTTATTATTATTATTTTAAATTAATATGAGTCATCACAGCCTATATGTTTCAATAAGCCTAAAGTGAAAAACGCGAGTGTTGGTTAAAAATACCTTTTAAACGGAAAACCAGTGAAATAAATACCTACAGACATTAAATTAATACTACACAGAACAGAACACCAGTGGATATAACATTTAAACAATTAAACAGTAAAAACACACCACAATACAAAAGTGCAAATATCGGCCTAACAGACAAAAGTGAATTTGACTTATTACTACACAATTTTTCAAAGCAGAACACTAACACTGAACCAGAAACACTACACCAACACGAGAAGGAAGAATTACAGCTGCAGGGACGAAAATTCAGAGGGAAAGCATCTTTTATTGGAAACTGAAACAACGAGGTGTGATCATCTTTCAACTGTACACGAGGAGCGGCCATTTTCTTCCCACAGTTCAATGCGACTCCAACTACGAAGCTGCATTGGTCTGACAATTTCTATACTTAACATTATATTTTAAATGTCATATATGTACTTTTAAATTTTAAACTGATATATATATTGTAATGTTATACTTTTCATACTTAACCCTATTTCTCTGACTTTACCTAAAATAACTGCTAAAAGAATCCTAATATAAATAATTGTACGAAATATTGACACCCTGAGAATCGATTTATAAATCGATAAAGAGTCAAAATAATAAATATTTGCTAATAAAATTTCTTATATATTACAAAATTGAACATTTTTCATTCCTAATAGATAATTAACGTAATAATTAATTTTAATCGAGTTAACTACCAGACAAAGGAAGATAACCTACAAATAAGAAAAAGTTCACATATCGATTGTAATAGGACAGTGTTCCGCAACCTTTTTTTACCCACGGCACACCCCAGACGGACCTAGACTCAACACGGCACACCAAAATGTCTGTCCCCTCAAAACCATATGAATCTTAATATAATTACAAAATATTACGTCGTTATGTAATCAATTATTATTATTATTAGTATTATTATTATTATTATTATTAATATAAAACAGGAATACTCATGCATTTATTAACAATTTATTAACTTTAATTCACTGTAGAAAATACGAATTTTAAAGTAAATAACTCTACTCATACATTTGCGGTGAACACAAAGCTTGCCGCCTGTAACCCATCAAACCGGCCCAATATTTCAGGCGAGCATACAAATAACTTAAGATAAGCAAACTATAAAACAATATTGAGTAAATAAATTACGTTTAATTTCTATGAAAATATAACAATTATCAGCATGTATTAAAGAATAAACAAGCACCTTCTTACTTAAAATCGACAATTAATTTATTACAATAATAAGTAAAAGTTCGCGTCACACCTTTCACCTTGTGACGGCACACTATTGTGCCCCGCACACCGGTTGCGGAACACTGTAATAGGAGACAATTCTATCAAGTGGCGAGAGGATTTTAAAATACTGAAAAGGCTTTAAAACAATTAACAAAAGATTCGGAACACCACAGAACATAATTAATTAATTTTAAATTAAAAAAAATTTATAAACAAAATTTTTTTTTATACACAAACAAAATAAATATAAACAAACTTATATATTTGTAAGTATCGTTACAATATTTAAAGTGATATTTCTCAAAAACTACTAATCACAGAGAGATGTAACTTTGCAGCATTATTCTACATATTAAGAACATTAAATTTACGTATTTTCATCCATCTAGGGTCAACCACGTGGCTGAAAAAAAATTTAAAACCAAAAGTAAGTGGTAAGTTTTACAATAATAGTAAAAAAAAAGTATAACTTTTTTTGTAGTTTCTTTACAATAATAATTATAAGTGGAAATTTAAATTAAAATATAAGCTTTAAGTTGGTATAAAAATCATTTTTCTATCACAATTAGTATTAAAGATATATCAAATTCAAAAAAGTCTGCATTGCCCAAAAATTTTGAACCCCCTGCCATCTCAATAGCAATTTTAGCAATTTGACATTGATTGCCTTCCTTTCAACTGTTTCTGAGCCAAGTAACACAACAGAAAAATGAAAATATGTTTTACATAAAAATTTTTCATTTTCACTGGTGCCTCCCCTTAAGTCACTAATCACCAGCTTTAATTTTCACAGTTAAACACTTTGTAATTAAAAACACAGTCTCTTACAAGAAATCAATTAAAAATTGTTCACACGCAATAAAACCTCCACTAAAATTAAACACAATTGTATTACAATTATTCCGCCCGTTAATTGTATTACAATTAACCAATATCATTTACAGTTGACACGGGCGCAACAGTGTCCATTGTGCGCCCTGATTTAGTCAGCAACCGACGGCCACAACTTAGCTCTTGTACAATACAGACTGTGACTGGAAGCCCCGTCAAGGTGATAGGAAAGGTAGATGTACGTGTACGCCTGGGTCTTATCGAGTTTAGCCACCAAATGCTCGTTGCAGACATTGTCGACGAAGTGATTCTTGGCACGGACATTATGAATGCCTACGGATTCGTTGTGGACTTAAAGAGAGAATGTCTTGAAGGTTGGCCAAGAGAAGATAAAGCTTTGCATGGCTAAAATGACAGGGTCTACCAACAATTCGATTAAGCGAGTGGCATTAGTCGAAGAACTAGTCAACAGGTCTGGTCAAGAGGAACCTTCCCTATTGCAAGCGGAAATGGAAGAAGAACTAGCAGAGGAAATATAAATAAGTGTAATGACAAAAGAAGTGATTGGAAAGCCAACTATGGATGTCGAGACAAAACTTTTGCTTGTTCCTGAGCTGATAGAAGCGCCCGAGGGCAAAGTGGGTGAAGATGAGGTTACGCAAGAGCTTGTTGACGAGAACCAAACAAACTTGGATCAGCCAGTGGTGTTTAGGTCATCAGTACATGACGCAACGGGAGTGATTACAGCAAAACTAGTGGTTGAGCGGAAGACTCGCATTTCTGGGAACGTGATGTTCGGATCACATGAGACTGAATTCGAAGAACCGTAGAATTATCTTTCGCAAGGACGTCCACCTAGATCGCCTGGTCGAGTACTACTTCAGAGACGGGTTGCCAGTTCGGGACGAACAGGCTTAAGGAGGAGGTAGTGTTACCACATTACAGAACAGTCTACGTGTTTGTCGAATGTGCCAAAAGAATCTCGCTCTAATGTATGTGGCATACGTGACCGTTAACGCACCCGCGAGAGTTTTCTCGAAGTCGCCAGCCACGCGGACTGTGCCAAGGCCGCAGTTAATTACGTAGTTCACATGGTCGCTAAGACACAATTAGGAACGTTCTGGTCTTTGAGCGCAGGTATAAATACATGGTGGCAGCGGCCTTAGTTATTCAGTAAAGTGGTGATATATTCACAGTGCGGTCCGAGTTATTATCGGGCGATATTACCGTGTACGTTCAAGTGGTTATTAGTGAAGTGTTTAATAATCAAGCGGGATAATTTAATACAATTGTGTTTAATTTTAGTGGACATTTTATTGCATGTGAACAATTTTTATTTGATTTTTTTGTAAGAGACTGTGTTGTTAATTACGAATTATTTAACTGTGAAAATTACACGCTGGTGATTAGTGACTTAATTTGTGTCTTGTATTTTGTTTCCTCTGTACCTACGACGATCAAGTAGACCGTCGTAACATTATTATATAATGTTTGTTGTTTAATAAATTCATTTTGATTATAAAATATAAATATTTGGCAACAAGAATGTTTAATAAACATTAAGTGTATCAAGACACTTTCGTTTTTTTTCCAAGACGATAGAGGAAACACCACAACTGTCAATGAAGACCGCTACACACACATGGTCAGAACATTTTTGATGCAACAGCTCCCTAGGTTTCCGGAAATTAATTTTTTCCAGCAGGATGGGGCCATAAGTCATACTGTTCGTGTCTCCATGGCTGCTTTAAGAGAACTCTTCCCTGACTGACTCATATCCAGATATGGCGACATCTCGTGGCCTGCAAGATCCCCAGATTTGTCCGCATGCGACTTTTTTCTTTGGGGATTTCTGAAGAGCAGGGTGTACATTGATAGACCGCACACCATACCGGAATTAAAAACGAATATCAGACAAGAAATTGCACGGATTCAACCTGACTTGCTTCGTCGAGTGATGGAAAATTTTCGGTCAAGATTAGAAGAATGTTTACACAGAAATGTCTCTCACTTGAGCGGCGTTATTTTTAAAAAGTAAAATAATGGCATACTTTACTCAACTCAAATCTGTAAAAAAAAATTCTGATAATGTTTCATGAAAAAATTGGGTACTTTTAATTTTCCTGCTTCACTGGCGGACCCTGTATATATTACATAAACAGGGGAAGTATTGAATAAACATTAAGAGTATCAGTTAAAAGTTATGTTTGTGAAATATAATTATGATTCGAATATTATATACTTTGTGATTATCTAAATGAAGTAATAAATTCACTAGTGCCAACTTATAAAACGTAAGATTTAACTAGGTTATTGTTGTTGGTGTGTGCGTACTCTGTGAGAGCATAGCTTATACGTTTGTTAATTTCTAATAAATCTAATTTATATTTAACTATCGTTCAGTTAATTGTCAACCACTGCATATATTATTAACAGGTTATGGGCCCAGGTTTGCACAAAAGGGCAATATTTATGTGATACTGAGCAGTAATAGGTCCAAAACGTGATAACGTAAAAAAAAAATTATTCCGACCGCGTGGTAAAAGTGAAAATTAATCTCAACGCCATAAACATGGAAAATGAATTACTACGTATTAACAAGTTGCACGGTAGCGGGAACTGGAATATATGGAAATTTCAGATTACAGTTATATTGAAATCCTACAACTTATGGAATGTAGTCAAAGGTGTACAAGTTATGCCCACTATGTTAGATACTAATGCGTCTGTAGCCGAGAAAACAGAATACGAAAAGAAGAAATCTGATTTCGAAAAGGCAGACGAGACAGCTCAGAGAGTAACCGTGACAACTCTGACTGAAAAAAACCATGATTCATCTTGTGAATCTAGAAA
Organism: Magicicada septendecula; assembly: GCA_034769895.1. Lineage (NCBI taxonomy): Eukaryota > Metazoa > Arthropoda > Insecta > Hemiptera > Cicadidae > Magicicada > Magicicada septendecula. Next base: position 247,478,906 of record CM068367.1, on the reverse strand, counting down.
ATGCCAAAGAAATGTGGAAAAAACTTGTGTCTGTGTATGAGCAAAAATGCGAAGCATCTCTGCACATTCTTCAGCAGCAGTGGCACTCATTTGTCAAGGATTTAGCTGATGATATGGCTACACACATTTCAAAGATTGAAGAGTTAGCCTATCAACTTAAAAGCATGGGTGAAACTGTTGATGATAAGATGACAGTGTCGAAAATTCTGCTTACGTTGCCAAAGAGTTTTAGTCATTTTCTGTGTGCATGGGAGTCGACAGCTGAGGCTGATCGTACAAAAACGAACCTCATTAATAGATTAAGAGTTGAAGAAATGTGAGTGAATGATACTGAAAAGACTGAAAGCAAAGCTTTTGCGTCAAAATCTCAATATAAAGGCAAAGGTGCAAAACAGGGTATGAATAAAAACAATTCTAATAATATGTTGTAACGGGACAAACTACTGGGGTTTGGTTTATTCTTGAATAATTGTGGAATATAGTAGCCACTCAAGCTGAACAACATTTTGATCATAAACGCTTGACAGTTTTTTAACACCTTGCAGTCAGTGCGTACCAAGCCGTGCGAGGCACAAGAACAATTAAGTCTGGGAATGTAAATGGTCAAAAGGGGTGCAAATTCATGCGTATGCACGCGAGTCGGCCAACGGTCACATGATATAAAGCACGTACATACATTCCAGCGTCGAACATGTGACGAAAACAAAGAACTAAACGCAGTAAAATCTGCCTCAGTCGCATATACAGCTTAAAGCTGGCCGGTGGTGACAAAAGTTCCGGAACGAAAAAGCGGGCCTGCAACTCAAACAAAATGTGATTTATTCAAATTTATAGCATTAACAATCATGAAGTGACAGTTTCGGCGATATGTAAAAAAACAAATTATCCGTAATAGAATTGTGTGAAATGAAGACCAATACGTGAGGAGGCTGGACTATGGAAATACCACGATTCAGTTAAGTGACCTACAAAAGTAAAAACCAAAAAAGATTTGCAATTAGGGCTCATAAAATTCAATTGTAACTATTTTAATAAAAATGGATATCTCCTAAAGTCATGGGGTGTATGTGTGAGTGTGTGACTGCAAGCGCTGGTTTCTGTATGTAAAATTAAGTTTGTAACTAGATTTTATTTTGAAACTAACTTTTTGTTGAATATTACTGAAATTAAAATATAAGAGAGGGAGGGAGAAGATTTTGTATGCAATGATGGGGTTGAAAGAAATGTATAAAGTTCTTATTTTGATTGAAAAGATAAATTTAATTGGATTCTTTATAATTTAATAAAGTAAGATTGATTTGAACATCTGAATTTGAATTAGTTATTCCAAGCAACCATCTCGTTTTCAACACGTCTAATTAGAACCCTGGATACGGTAAGTAAAAAAAGTTAAGTTGGCAACTAATAAAATGGCGGCGACACTAGCCGTAAGCGATAAAATGTAAACAATATTCAATTCATAAATTTATAAATATAAATATATAAAAAAACAACAAATGGCGCCCGAAGCAGCTGGACCATTTGCATAAATAAAATTATGCAAATGTGGACCTGTCTGAGAAACGATATGGTTGTTGAGAATGGGTATGTAATTAATAAGTAAATAGTAAGGTTATGTAGTAACCATATGTGGTAGTAGTAAAACAGATATCTTGTTAGATAGTAACTTTGTGTTATATCACAGAATAATACTTTGAAAAGATATATATATATATAAAATTTCGAGATGGTAGATAATAATGAAAACGTCAGCTTAACTGACACTGAAACAGAGAGCTCAGTAAATGTTGAACTAAGCGGAACTGAATCAATGATTATGAGCGGAGTAAATGCTAAATCGACACCTACAGCTAGTAAAGTGTCGTTAGACGATTTGTTCAATTTTATGAAAGCTCAAGATGTTAATTTAAATGCCAAATTTGATGAAGTGAAAGATGAAATCAAACAACAAAATTCTAATTTTAACAAACAAATTAACGAAATGAATACACGTTATGAGAATATGCAAGAACAGATCATAGCATCAGTTAGTGAGAAGTTTGATAAACAAAATGCAAGAGTAGACAACATAATTAATAACTTTAAAATGAATAAATTAGATGCTAATTATGAGATTAAAATGGGGTAGATAGTAGTAAAGAGGCCGATAAATTCAATGAAAATAAAGAAGATCAGATAATGTATAACAAGGTAAGTGGTAATTACGGTAGTGAATCTAATAGTGAAGAGAAAAGTGAGAATTATAATGACATAATTAAAAACGGGGTATTAGAGAATAAAGTGGTTAATATTGAGAGTAATGAAGATTTTGGTGGAGTAGAATTTAGTAACGAAGTGTTAGCCAGTGTTAATGAAAGCGAGAGAGAGTGTGATGAAAGGTTAGGTGGGTAAAGGGCAGATTTTCCCCAAGTAGGTGGTGAAACAGAGTTTTCACAAGTGTTGTATGAGGACAGAGTTTCCTCCCGTGGTTATATAGACGAGGTGTCTCTAAGTAGGTCCCCTTTCGTGTATCATGAGTTCCTTGGAAAAGCCCAGAGGGGTCATGATAACGTTGTGTTACCCTTTGCGTGGTATGAAATAGGTCAGTGGGGTTGTGAGAGGTATTGTGATGAGAGAGAGAGAGAGAGAGAAAGAGAGAGATAGAGATTTTTTAGATTAATAGAGGTTATGAAATGTTAGTGCAGAGTTTAGATATTGAGAGAGGTGAACAGATTGACTTACCTTGTGAAATAGATACTGATGATACTGTTGTAGATAATAAACACATTATGATGTAATTGATATAGTGGAGGAATATGATGATAGAACTACCTTATGTTAACAAAAAATACTGACGGAGACAAGACCAAAAATACCAGAGTAAACGGATTTTATGAGTTAATAGGGGAGAATAATCTGGTGCATTATTCTTATGATAGAGGGAAAATTTTAATATGCAAGGGTTATTATATAAATAGTAATAACGATAGGAGTGTAATTAAAGACAATAATTTTTATGTAAAAGTAAGATTATTGTATGATGATGGGGGTTAAATAAAAATCAGTGAATGGACATTTAAAATATTTTAGTTTATGGTTATGACCTTGCTAACTTATGAAATGAGGTGTGGTAAACAGAGAAATAATGACAAGAAATTGTACATAAATTTATAGTGAAATTAATTGTGTTTGTGTTGTAAAATGTATTTGATGTAAACAATGTGTGTATGTAGTAGAAAATATCGGTATGGAGAACCATACACGACTTCCATATTCAAAGATTTATATTTAAAATCATTTTCGAAATGAAATACAGTAGAACCTCGTTATAACGGACCCCGTTACTACGGACTTCTTTTACAACGGACACGTCTTTTACGCCGTACCCCCACCCCCTAGTCAATGCACTGGAATGACTCACGTCCGCCCGGCAGTGCCGAAATACAGTTTTCAGAGACAAACACCCTTGTCAGGTATAAATCGTTGAAAGTTAAAACCCAACCCCAATCCACCATTGAATTAACTGGTTTGAGAATTAACTGTTGAGATAATAACAACAAATACAGGAAACTGTTTGTTTGAATGGTAAGGGAAAAGGAGTTGAAAACAAAGAAAGGTTAACGCCTTAGCCAGGTATATTTTCACTCCCACCACTACTGGTCAGTTGTTCAGTTGTTTGTCGCGCACAGTCACACGTCCTGCCTATAACTTTTTTTAATTTATTCAAATCATGTCATTAAGTAAGCCAAGTGTAGGACAGAAACGGAAGCGTAAGGCGCTCAGTCTTCAAGATAAACTCTCCATTATAGAAAAATTAGAAAAAGCAGCGTCTGTTTCTAGCATTTGTCCTGAGTATGAAATCGCAAAACAAACTGTATCGGACATTAAAAAATCAAAAAATGACATTCGTAACTTTGTTCTCAAGTTCAATGTAGAAAAGGAGAAGAGTGCAGCTAAGCGTATGCGGCTGCCTTCTATGGCAACACTGGATGATGCAGTCTACAAGTGGTTCTCTCAGCTTCGTTCATGTGGAATGGCTGTTAGAGGAATTGAAATTCAAGCGGCTGCCGAAAGAATCTCCAAACAGATGGGACTTGAACAGTTTAAAGCGAGCTCTGGTTGGCTATTTAGGTTTCGTCGACGTCACAACATTTCAAACAAGAAGATTAGTGGGGAAATTCTTAGCGCAGACTTTGAAGCTGTTGAGCCTTTTGTAAAAGAATTAGACGATTTGATTAAAAAAGAAGGTTATCAATTGAGCCAAATTTGTAACTTTGATGAGACAGGTTTGTTTTGGAGAACTCTACCTGACAATACACAAGCTTCAAAATAGCTTCAAGCCGAAAATACTACGCCTGGTAGAAAAGTCAGCAAGGAGCGTGTGTCAGTTTTGTTGTGTGCAAATGCAGACGGCACTCATATGCTTAAACTTGCTATCATTGGTAAAAGCAAAAAATCAAGGGCACTTAAAAATGTGATGGTCAATTTACCAGTTCACTAATATAGTTCCCGAAATGCGTGGTTTACAACTGAAATAACAAGTGACTGGTTTCATAAGAAAGCTGTGCCAGCAATTATAAACCACCAAATGGAAATTTTGAACATTCCAAAAGAAAAAAATAAAAGCTTTGTTTCTTTTGGATAACGCACCAACCCACCCTGATGTTGACAAACTCTGCAGACGAGAAAACAAGATAAAGTGTAAGTTCCTGCCTCCAAACACAACATCCGTGTTTCAGCCCATGGACCAAGGAGTAATTTATACTGCCAAGCGGCTTTATAGAAAAAGATTTCTCAATGAAATCTTAGAAGTTGATGAGCCATCCGCTGCTGAAGAAGATAGAAGGGGCCAAAAGACTCTTCAAAACTTGAAGGCCTACAACATTCGATCTATGATTCACAACTTTGCTGATGCTGTAAAAGAAATTAAACCAACTACTTTGGTGAACTCATGGAAAAAACTGTTAAAGAATGAAGAAGCATGTTTAGAAATAGAAAATTGTGAGACAGAAGATATCCGTGAAACTTTGCAAAGAGGAGAGGAGGAGGAAGTTTTATTGGAAGATGTGGAGACCTGGCTTGAAGAAGATGAAGATGACCCTGGATTCCACTTGTTGATGGAAGAGGAGATTGTTGGCAGTGTCACTGAGAAAGAAGACTCTTCGGAGGACGAGGAGGAAGACTTACAAAAGGAAGACAATACTCAAGCAACAATAAAAGTGAGTGAAGTGAAAGAACATTTAAATTTTGTCATTGAATATGTTGAACAATCAAAAAATGAAAATGTGTTTGCTTACTATGAACACTTGCGGCATCTTCGTCAGTTACTGACCAACGAAATAAATAACAAACAAACACAACAAAAAATCAAGAATATATTTATTTCCAAAACTAAATTACAAATTGGTGTAAGTGAAGGAATCTGTTCATATAATACAGGTATTTGTAAATCAATTGCTGATTCTCTAACTGAAAGTGGACAAACTGTTGGTTTAAACACTGCGCAAAAATTGCTAAACACATAGATCAGAAGAGGCTACACCTCGCTACAAGCAGAAAAAGTTTAAAATTTGAAGAATTCAGGAAAAAAGAGAAAAGCAGAGTTGTTGGAAGAAGAAAGTAGAAAAGAAACGGAAGGAATAACTTACTCACCAGGAGAATTTTAAAGCTTTAAAAACTTGTACATTTTTAGATGCATGTATTGATTATGAAGTCTGTGTGTAAATTTCAATGAACCTTACATAATATTTAGAATTTGTTATAAATGAATTACTTTTATTTTTGAATAAAATGATTTTTTACAAGTACTGAAGTACATAAGTCAGTGTGTGTTAACAATATCAACTCATATTACCAGGGAAATAATGTTACCTCCTAATGCAGTATTTATTACAAACTATTCCATTTTTCTGCAAATTTAATTTTTAGCTATTACGTATATTGTAGCATGACAGATAATGCCAAAAATAATGAATGGTAAAATGATCATAAAAATAAAATAATAACATTGTTTAAATCCGAAGAAAGCAAAATAATATAAAGAATTAATTAAGAACCACCATGGAGTTACAATCATAGATTAAAATAAAAGTTCATGTAAAACAAATGTTACAACGAGTGATGAATCATCAAAATAAATTTAAAAAACTAAATATGAAAAAAGGTAATACCCAGGTAGGATAGGAGTAGGTAAGGAAAAACCCAGAAAATCAAATAAGAACAACTAAAATATAGTAAGAACAACTTATCACTAATTATTGAAAGAAAACATTTGGAATAAATAAAAAGAAGAATTTGAATTTAGAATATAAACATATAAATTCTAAAATATTAGTAAGACCAGCTTACACCAATAATTTTGAAAGAAAATGATTTGGAAATATTAAAGAAATAAAAAGGAAGGATTTTGTAAAAAACATCAAAATTCTAAAATATAGTAAGAACAACTTACCACTAATTTTTGAAAGAAAACATTTGAGATTAATTAAAAGGGAAGAATTTTGTGAAACCCCACAAAATTTAAAAATATGAGTAAGATCAACTTACTACAAATGATATATGAAAAATGTTATGGAAATAAATAAAAAAGAAGAATTTTGTAAAAAACATCAAAATTCTAAAACATAGTAAGAACAACTTATCACTAATTTTTGAAAGAAAACATTTGAGATTAATTAAAAGGGAAGAATTTTGTGAAAACCAACAAAATTTAAAAATATGAGTAAGATCAACTTACTACAAATGACTTATGAAAAATGTTATGAAAATCAATAAAAAAGAATTTTGTAAAAACCCGCAAAATTCAAAAGAATAGTAAGGTCAACTTATGCAAACAATTTTGAAAGAAAACATTTGGAATAAAGAATGAATTTTGAAAAAAAAAAAAACACAAAATTTAAAAATATAAGTGAGAACAACTTACTACGAAGGATTTAGGAAAAAAAATGTTGAGACTAAATATAAAGAAGAGTATTTTGAATAAGATAAAAAGAAAAATATGAATTTTGTATAAAACTAACAAAGTTCTAAAGATAAATAAGATACACTTATTTATTGTGGCAACATATCTGGACTGATCCTTTTAGAAACGTATGAATGAGTCAATGAAAGTTTTTGTGTCTCTACACAAAACCTTTCATTGAGGGGGTTTTGTGACAGTACAGAAATACCTGTTACCATAATAATGGGATTCAGGAAATTTTATTTGTAAATTTTATTCTGATCATGAATGCTAACAAGGGCTAGGTTAGTTTTGCCAAAGTCCCAATAAATACGCAGATTCAACAAGAGGGGAGCAAGTCAAGGTCATCGTGGTACGAGCAGAGTTTAACATGTGTAATGGCGGTATAAATAAAACGAACTAATAATACGAACTTTTCATTGGTCCACAAAGCCAGATCGTCATAAATAAACAATGACGGCGTGAAAACAAATGCGTATTAACCAGGGCGGTGGCTATAGAACAATGCACAATGACGTCAGACGCACGACTACTTGCATAACAATTGCGCCTGAATCGCCCCCCCCCCCCCGTCTCCAGAACATCATCATGGCGATAACACGTTAAAATTTTGCTGGCCTAAAGTAGTCAGCTAAAGTGTTTTATTTGAATCAACAAAATGTAATCACAAGTAAATAGTGTTAATAAGTAATTAGAACCACCATGTAAATTCAGTGCAAAGGACAGACGAAAGCTAGAGAATACAACGTCTGCCCAGTCGTCTATAACAATTCACCGAGCACACATGCTCGACCAGTGCAGTGGGCAATTTTTGCCATAAAATGCAGTAATTGTTTCAAAATGCATTAATCAGTTTAAAATGTAATCAGTAACAGTCATGTAAAATCAGTGGACAAATAATATGATAATTCAGTAGATTCAGTGCACTAAAAGAACAGTAAAGGTTCGGCCGAACACCCGCCAACCACCATGGGAGTCTGAGGAGTCTACGCCGCATCAATTCCAGGAAAGCCTTTCTTAAATTTCTTTTCAAAATTTAAAATTATAAAAGATGAGCTCAAACCAGAATAAATAACGAACGTATTTAATGTTACAGTATGATTGAGGGTGAAAGTGAGAGAGTGAAAGTGATCGTTGGCCAACCTTAAACAAATCATAATTGAGGCGTTGGTTTGTGTATAATTACAGAGTAAGCATTAAAGTCACAGAAATAAAAAGGAATTTAAAGTAACTGCAGTATAGAGTTTAAAAAAGAATTATTTTAGATAAAATAAAAACACATGCATATAGCATTAAACGCATGGCGAAAGCGGAAATAATGTCGCCGCCATTTTGAAATTTAACACTCGTAGCTGACTCTCATTGTTTATAACCTATAGCGCAAGTAACTGAATAAAATAGAACTTATTATCCTCATGTTGTGTAACTGGTTATTTCAATACCCCGAGAACCTCTGTCTTTTTCGCTTAACGAAACCTTGGACCCAAAAGCCTAATGCACTCAACAAAACTGAGCACGTGTTACACCGGATGTGTGGTAAATTATGCAAATCCCATAATAATTAATTATCATACATTTATTATTATTATTTTAATTAATGTGAGTCGTCACAGATGGCGCACGAACTTGGACTTTGTATAAAATTAAATTTATATGAATAAGCAGAGAAGCGGAAGTAGACGGGTAGAGAAATACACATAACAGTAGAGGTTATCCATGTAGGTTATGTGTGGTATGAAGAGAATTGTATAATAATTAAGACAGAATTTATTACTATCAGTACAACAAAAATGGCAGATAACAACGAAAGCAGTAATATAGAAAACACAGCAACAGAATCATTGGTGTTAAACGAACCACAGGCGAACTCAACGCCTGTTATAAACAATAAAGTTTCGTTAGAAGATCTTTTTCAGTTAATGAAAATACAGAATGGTCAATTAAATAATAAATTAAATCAATTTGATGAACAATTTAACGATATTAAAAAAGAAATTAAGAACCAAAGCTGTCATTATGATAAAAGATTAAGTGAAATAGAGACACGGTTAGACAAAATAGAATTAGAAAATAAGAAATAGAATTAGACAAATTAGAATTGAACAAAGATGACAAGGTAAGTAGTAGTGGAAATGATAAAATAAATAAAAATATAGTAATAGGAGATAATAGTGTGGAGGTTGGTAGTAATAATGAGGTTTTATGGGGAATAGAATATGATAATAAAGGAATGATAGTGTGTTTTGAAGGTTTAAAGAGAGTGCGTAGAGAGAGCATAATTGTAAAAGAATTGCAGGGGTTAGGTTGGTTTTCCCTTAATGGTGTATTTGGGGGTGATATATACATGTTTTTAGGAAGGACGAGAGTGCCTTCGATGTAGATTTGGGAGACAAAAGGACTGAAAATAGTTGTCCCTGGATTTTTTGTGCACCTGATAGGTGGTGCGAGAATAAAGTTGTAGTGTCCCCTGCATATATTGAGAGAGAGAAATGGTGTGATAGTGAGATATATTGAGAGAGAGAAGTGTTATTGGGAGAGTTATTATGAGAGATATTTTAAAAGAGAGAGATGTTTTGAAAGTGAAAGATATTGTGAGAGAAAGAGGGAGGTAGAAATTTTTAAGATAAGCAGAGATTATGAAGAGTTTATGGGAAGGTTAGGAGTAGAGATGATATATAATAAATATAATAAGTGCTTACCTTGGGTTGAAGCTGATATAGCAGCAGTGGGAGATGATGTTGATAAAGATGACTTTATAACTTACCTGATTGTAACAAACTATACCGAAGGTGACAGGACAATGACCAATCATGACATGTTAAATGAGTTTGAAAATAATGATAAAAATTCGAATGGTATATGTATGTATAATGATAAGATAAAATATTCAATAATAAACAATGTGGATAGTTTTAAGATTCGACTATTATTTGACGATGGAGGTTAATTATTTTATTGTGTTATGAACATTTAATTATGTGGACAGTGTTTTTCAGGATGGACTGTTTATGGCTGATTTTGGTAAATGATAAGATGATAATGTGGATTGTATATTTTTGTGTATATTAATGTCAATGTATTTGTGTATTTTTGCTGTTGTGTATTTTATGTATTTTTTTGTGTGTAAACATCTATTCTAGAATTTTAAATAATCGAAGGAAGTTTAATAATGATTTTGAAATAATTGTGAGATTCAGATTCTAATGGTTAGTAAATGATTAAGCATGCGATATATTTGGATGTGGAGATGTATTGTTGTTAGTAGATAAATGATGAATTTTCTAGTGGTATATTAAGGTGAAAAGTTGTAAAAGAGTTTGGGTAATAATGAGAGATAAGGGCATTGGAGTTAGTTAAATAGAGTTATTGAGAGTTAGTGAAAATAAGAGTTGAGATACTGATAATATATAAAGAGGTGTTAGATATTTAGGGACACAGTAGTTAGTGATTATATACAGAGGTGAGTAATGTGAATGGTATATATATGTAGTTGATGATATTTTGTAGTAAGGATCCGGTGTAAGGAGTGATCAGCGTGCGACGTGGCAAGGGACCAGCGTGCCACGTTGTGGCAGGCGGAGCAATTTTGGGTTAGAGTGTTTGCCGATATTTGGTGGAGGGCAAATGGTTAGGGATGGATATGGCCAGGTAGGGAACATACATCCTTGTACAATAATGAGTGGTGCCAGAGGTTTTAATGGGATTAGTGAAGGGGGTTATTATAGAGATATTGGTGTCATATTATGTTAATGGTTAGAAGCGGTTGTTAGTAAAAAAGAGGTGAGTAAGGTTAGATTGACAAATACCAAAATAAGAGATAGAGAATAGTGAATAATAGAGAGTTACCCAAACTAATAAGGATAAAAGGGTTAGAACGGGAAAATTCATGGTAGGAAGGTGAGGTAAAGGAAAGGTAATGATAATTTTGAAAATTTTTTTTGTATAGAATCTAAGGATATAAACAAATGTTAAATGATTAAAAGTCAATAGAGAATTGTTGATAATAAAAATGTTATAAAGTTTTGCTACAAGTTATGTAAATATGAATTAAGTAAGGTGAATTGTTCAATGTTAGTGTTTAATGTTTACTGTACAATGTTTTATTATGTTGATGGTACAACAGGCTAGGAGGTTACTACAGGGGTAGTGACGGTAATAATGATAAATTTTATGATGGTTATCAAATCTATGGTAATGATTCTGTTATAAAAGAAAATTAACGCAAAGAAAGTTGAGTAAAGAAATTAAATAATTTTGAAGTGCTGCCATGCTAGTTAAATATACTGATGGTATTTGAAATAAATGAGTAGAGATATTAGTTGTTGTTGAGAGTAAAATTTGTTTTGTATTTAACATAAGGGTATATTTCATTATGATGAGAGAAGTAAGTTGATATTGACTGGAGTCAGAGAATTTGATAAAAAATATATGTAGGAGTGTTGAAAAGTAGGAGGATTATCTGTCTAAAATCTTGTTATATATTTTTGTGTGTTATTTGGAATTTTATGAATAAAGAAAACCAACGCCTCAAAACACAAACCAATGCATCTAAGGGGAGACATATCAGTTGTGGATATGTAGACAAATAAGGCCACTATTTTAAAATTTTGTATTGAATGTTTCAGAGTTTTGTGGTGTTGTGACCGCGGTCCTGAGCTGGCCGGAGCGTCAGAACAGGAGCGTTCAGTGCCTCATGGCCTTATGGTGTAGGGATCTCTCCAGAGAAGTCCAGTAAGGTCAGACAGGTACGATCAACACTATAGGACCAAGGGTAAGTGATTGAAATTTTTTATATATATTAACACTACAGGGGGTTGTGGCAACATATCTGGACTGATCCTTTTAGAAACGTATGAATGAGTCAATGAAAGTTTTTGTGTCTCTACACAAAACCTTTCATTGAGGGGGTTTTGTGACAGTACAGAAATACCTGTTACCATAATAATGGGATTCAGGAAATTTTATTCTGATCATGAATGCTAACAAGGGCTAGGTTAGTTTTGCCAAAGTCCCAATAAATACGCAGATTCAACAAGAGGGGAGCAAGTCAAGGTCATCGTGGTACAAGCAGAGTTTAACATGTGTAATGGCGGTATAAATGAAACGAACTAATAATACGAACTTTTCATTGGTCCACAAAGCCAGATCGTCATAAATAAACAATGACGGCGTGAAAACAAATACGTATTAACCAGGGCGGTGGCTATAGAACAATGCACAATGACGTCAGACGCACGACTACTTGCATAACAATTGCGCCTGAATCGCCCCCCCCCCGTCTCCAGAACATCATCATGGCGATAACACGTTAAAATTTTGCTGGCCTAAAGTAGTCAGCTAAAGTGTTTTATTTGAATCAACAAAATGTAATCACAAGTAAATAGTGTTAATAAGTAATTAGAACCACCATGTAAATTCAGTGCAAAGGACAGACGAAAGCTAGAGAATACAACGTCTGCCCAGTCGTCTATAACAATTCACCGAGCACACATGCTCGACCAGTGCAGTGGGCAATTTTTGCCATAAAATGCAGTAATTGTTTCAAAATGCATTAATCAGTTTAAAATGTAATCAGTAACAGTCATGTAAAATCAGTGGACAAATAATTCAGTAGATTCAGTGCACTAAAAGAACAGTAAAGGTTCGGCCGAACACCCGCCAACCACCATGGGAGTCTGAGGAGTCTACGCCGCATCAATTCCAGGAAAGCCTTTCTTAAATTTCTTTTCAAAATTTAAAATTATAAAAGATGAGCTCAAACCAGAATAAATAACGAACGTATTTAATGTTACAGTATGATTGAGGGTGAAAGTGAGAGAGTGAAAGTGATCGTTGGCCAACCTTAAACAAATCATAATTGAGGCGTTGGTTTGTGTATAATTACAGAGTAAGCATTAAAGTCATAGAAATAAAAAGGAATTTAAAGTAACTGCAGTATAGAGTTTAAAAAAGAATTATTTTAGATAAAATAAAAACACATGCATATAGCATTAAACGCATGGTGAAAGCGGAAATAATGTCGCCGCCATTTTGAAATTTAACACTCGTAGCTGACTCTCATTGTTTATAACCTACAGCGCAAGTAACTGAATAAAATAGAACTTATTATCCTCATGCTGTGTAACTGGTTATTTCAATACCCCGAGAACCTCTGTCTTTTTCGCTTAACGAAACCTTGGACCCAAAAGCCTAATGCACTCAACAAAACTGAGCACGTGTTACACCGGATGTGTGGTAAATTATGCAAATCCCATAATAATTAATTATCATACATTTATTATTATTATTTTAAATTAATATGAGTCATCACAGCCTATATGTTTCAATAAGCCTAAAGTGAAAAACGCGAGTGTTGGTTAAAAATACCTTTTAAACGGAAAACCAGTGAAATAAATACCTACAGACATTAAATTAATACTACACAGAACAGAACACCAGTGGATATAACATTTAAACAATTAAACAGTAAAAACACACCACAATACAAAAGTGCAAATATCGGCCTAACAGACAAAAGTGAATTTGACTTATTACTACACAATTTTTCAAAGCAGAACACTAACACTGAACCAGAAACACTACACCAACACGAGAAGGAAGAATTACAGCTGCAGGGACGAAAATTCAGAGGGAAAGCATCTTTTATTGGAAACTGAAACAACGAGGTGTGATCATCTTTCAACTGTACACGAGGAGCGGCCATTTTCTTCCCACAGTTCAATGCGACTCCAACTACGAAGCTGCATTGGTCTGACAATTTCTATACTTAACATTATATTTTAAATGTCATATATGTACTTTTAAATTTTAAACTGATATATATATTGTAATGTTATACTTTTCATACTTAACCCTATTTCTCTGACTTTACCTAAAATAACTGCTAAAAGAATCCTAATATAAATAATTGTACGAAATATTGACACCCTGAGAATCGATTTATAAATCGATAAAGAGTCAAAATAATAAATATTTGCTAATAAAATTTCTTATATATTACAAAATTGAACATTTTTCATTCCTAATAGATAATTAACGTAATAATTAATTTTAATCGAGTTAACTACCAGACAAAGGAAGATAACCTACAAATAAGAAAAAGTTCACATATCGATTGTAATAGGACAGTGTTCCGCAACCTTTTTTTACCCACGGCACACCCCAGACGGACCTAGACTCAACACGGCACACCAAAATGTCTGTCCCCTCAAAACCATATGAATCTTAATATAATTACAAAATATTACGTCGTTATGTAATCAATTATTATTATTATTAGTATTATTATTATTATTATTATTAATATAAAACAGGAATACTCATGCATTTATTAACAATTTATTAACTTTAATTCACTGTAGAAAATACGAATTTTAAAGTAAATAACTCTACTCATACATTTGCGGTGAACACAAAGCTTGCCGCCTGTAACCCATCAAACCGGCCCAATATTTCAGGCGAGCATACAAATAACTTAAGATAAGCAAACTATAAAACAATATTGAGTAAATAAATTACGTTTAATTTCTATGAAAATATAACAATTATCAGCATGTATTAAAGAATAAACAAGCACCTTCTTACTTAAAATCGACAATTAATTTATTACAATAATAAGTAAAAGTTCGCGTCACACCTTTCACCTTGTGACGGCACACTATTGTGCCCCGCACACCGGTTGCGGAACACTGTAATAGGAGACAATTCTATCAAGTGGCGAGAGGATTTTAAAATACTGAAAAGGCTTTAAAACAATTAACAAAAGATTCGGAACACCACAGAACATAATTAATTAATTGTAAATTAAAAAAAATTTATAAACAAAATTTTTTTTTATACACAAACAAAATAAATATAAACAAACTTATATATTTGTAAGTATCGTTACAATATTTAAAGTGATATTTCTCAAAAACTACTAATCACAGAGAGATGTAACTTTGCAGCATTATTCTACATATTAAGAACATTAAATTTACGTATTTTCATCCATCTAGGGTCAACCACGTGGCTGAAAAAAAATTTAAAACCAAAAGTAAGTGGTAAGTTTTACAATAATAGTAAAAAAAAAGTATAACTTTTTTTGTAGTTTCTTTACAATAATAATTATAAGTGGAAATTTAAATTAAAATATAAGCTTTAAGTTGGTATAAAAATCATTTTTCTATCACAATTAGTATTAAAGATATATCAAATTCAAAAAAGTCTGCATTGCCCAAAAATTTTGAACCCCCTGCCATCTCAATAGCAATTTTAGCAATTTGACATTGATTGCCTTCCTTTCAACTGTTTCTGAGCCAAGTAACACAACAGAAAAATGAAAATATGTTTTACATAAAAATTTTTCATTTTCACTGGTGCCTCCCCTTAAGTCACTAATCACCAGCTTTAATTTTCACAGTTAAACACTTTGTAATTAAAAACACAGTCTCTTACAAGAAATCAATTAAAAATTGTTCACACGCAATAAAACCTCCACTAAAATTAAACACAATTGTATTACAATTATTCCGCCCGTTAATTGTATTACAATTAACCAATATCATTTACAGTTGACACGGGCGCAACAGTGTCCATTGTGCGCCCTGATTTAGTCAGCAACCGACGGCCACAACTTAGCTCTTGTACAATACAGACTGTGACTGGAAGCCCCGTCAAGGTGATAGGAAAGGTAGATGTACGTGTACGCCTGGGTCTTATCGAGTTTAGCCACCAAATGCTCGTTGCAGACATTGTCGACGAAGTGATTCTTGGCACGGACATTATGAATGACTACGGATTCGTTGTGGACTTAAAGAGAGAATGTCTTGAAGGTTGGCCAAGAGAAGATAAAGCTTTGCATGGCTAAAATGACAGGGTCTACCAACAATTCGATTAAGCGAGTGGCATTAGTCGAAGAACTAGTCAACAGGTCTGGTCAAGAGGAACCTTCCCTATTGCAAGCGGAAATGGAAGAAGAACTAGCAGAGGAAATATAAATAAGTGTAATGACAAAAGAAGTGATTGGAAAGCCAACTATGGATGTCGAGACAAAACTTTTGCTTGTTCCTGAGCTGATAGAAGCGCCCGAGGGCAAAGTGGGTGAAGATGAGGTTACGCAAGAGCTTGTTGACGAGAACCAAACAAACTTGGATCAGCCAGTGGTGTTTAGGTCATCAGTACATGACGCAACGGGAGTGATTACAGCAAAACTAGTGGTTGAGCGGAAGACTCGCATTTCTGGGAACGTGATGTTCGGATCACATGAGACTGAATTCGAAGAACCGTAGAATTATCTTTCGCAAGGACGTCCACCTAGATCGCCTGGTCGAGTACTACTTCAGAGACGGGTTGCCAGTTCGGGACGAACAGGCTTAAGGAGGAGGTAGTGTTACCACATTACAGAACAGTCTACGTGTTTGTCGAATGTGCCAAAAGAATCTCGCTCTAATGTATGTGGCATACGTGACCGTTAACGCACCCGCGAGAGTTTTCTCGAAGTCGCCAGCCACGCGGACTGTGCCAAGGCCGCAGTTAATTACGTAGTTCACATGGTCGCTAAGACACAATTAGGAACGTTCTGGTCTTTGAGCGCAGGTATAAATACATGGTGGCAGCGGCCTTAGTTATTCAGTAAAGTGGTGATATATTCACAGTGCGGTCCGAGTTATTATCGGGCGATATTACCGTGTACGTTCAAGTGGTTATTAGTGAAGTGTTTAATAATCAAGCGGGATAATTTAATACAATTGTGTTTAATTTTAGTGGACATTTTATTGCATGTGAACAATTTTTATTTGATTTTTTTGTAAGAGACTGTGTTGTTAATTACGAATTATTTAACTGTGAAAATTACACGCTGGTGATTAGTGACTTAATTTGTGTCTTGTATTTTGTTTCCTCTGTACCTACGACGATCAAGTAGACCGTCGTAACATTATTATATAATGTTTGTTGTTTAATAAATTCATTTTGATTATAAAATATAAATATTTGGCAACAAGAATGTTTAATAAACATTAAGTGTATCAAGACACTTTCGTTTTTTTTCCAAGACGATAGAGGAAACACCACAACTGTCAATGAAGACCGCTACACACACATGGTCAGAACATTTTTGATGCAACAGCTCCCTAGGTTTCCGGAAATTAATTTTTTCCAGCAGGATGGGGCCATAAGTCATACTGTTCGTGTCTCCATGGCTGCTTTAAGAGAACTCTTCCCTGACTGACTCATATCCAGATATGGCGACATCTCGTGGCCTGCAAGATCCCCAGATTTGTCCGCATGCGACTTTTTTCTTTGGGGATTTCTGAAGAGCAGGGTGTACATTGATAGACCGCACACCATACCGGAATTAAAAACGAATATCAGACAAGAAATTGCACGGATTCAACCTGACTTGCTTCGTCGAGTGATGGAAAATTTTCGGTCAAGATTAGAAGAATGTTTACACAGAAATGTCTCTCACTTGAGCGGCGTTATTTTTAAAAAGTAAAATAATGGCATACTTTACTCAACTCAAATCTGTAAAAAAAAATTCTGATAATGTTTCATGAAAAAATTGGGTACTTTTAATTTTCCTGCTTCACTGGCGGACCCTGTATATATTACATAAACAGGGGAAGTATTGAATAAACATTAAGAGTATCAGTTAAAAGTTATGTTTGTGAAATATAATTATGATTCGAATATTATATACTTTGTGATTATCTAAATGAAGTAATAAATTCACTAGTGCCAACTTATAAAACGTAAGATTTAACTAGGTTATTGTTGTTGGTGTGTGCGTACTCTGTGAGAGCATAGCTTATACGTTTGTTAATTTCTAATAAATCTAATTTATATTTAACTATCGTTCAGTTAATTGTCAACCACTGCATATATTATTAACAGGTTATGGGCCCAGGTTTGCACAAAAGGGCAATATTTATGTGATACTGAGCAGTAATAGGTCCAAAACGTGATAACGTAAAAAAAAAATTATTCCGACCGCGTGGTAAAAGTGAAAATTAATCTCAACGCCATAAACATGGAAAATGAATTACTACGTATTAACAAGTTGCACGGTAGCGGGAACTGGAATATATGGAAATTTCAGATTACAGTTATATTGAAATCCTACAACTTATGGAATGTAGTCAAAGGTGTACAAGTTATGCCCACTATGTTAGATACTAATGCGTCTGTAGCCGAGAAAACAGAATACGAAAAGAAGAAATCTGATTTCGAAAAGGCAGACGAGACAGCTCAGAGAGTAACCGTGACAACTCTGACTGAAAAAAACCATGATTCATCTTGTGAATCTAGAAAATGCCAAAGAAATGTGGAAAAAACTTGTGTCTGTGTATGAGCAAAAATGCGAAGCATCTCTGCACATTCTTCAGCAGCAGTGGCACTCATTTGTCAAGGATTTAGCTGATGATATGGCTACACACATTTCAAAGATTGAAGAGTTAGCCTATCAACTTAAAAGCATGGGTGAAACTGTTGATGATAAGATGACAGTGTCGAAAATTCTGCTTACGTTGCCAAAGAGTTTTAGTCATTTTCTGTGTGCATGGGAGTCGACAGCTGAGGCTGATCGTACAAAAACGAACCTCATTAATAGATTAAGAGTTGAAGAAATGTGAGTGAATGATACTGAAAAGACTGAAAGCAAAGCTTTTGCGTCAAAATCTCAATATAAAGGCAAAGGTGCAAAACAGGGTATGAATAAAAACAATTCTAATAATATGTTGTAACGGGACAAACTACTGGGGTTTGGTTTATTCTTGAATAATTGTGGAATATAGTAGCCACTCAAGCTGAACAACATTTTGATCATAAACGCTTGACAGTTTTTTAACACCTTGCAGTCAGTGCGTACCAAGCCGTGCGAGGCACAAGAACAATTAAGTCTGGGAATGTAAATGGTCAAAAGGGGTGCAAATTCATGCGTATGCACGCGAGTCGGCCAACGGTCACATGATATAAAGCACGTACATACATTCCAGCGTCGAACATGTGACGAAAACAAAGAACTAAACGCAGTAAAATCCGCCTCAGTCGCATATACAGCTTAAAGCTGGCCGGTGGTGACAAAAGTTCCGGAACGAAAAAGCGGGCCTGCAACTCAAACAAAATGTGATTTATTCAAATTTATAGCATTAACAATCATGAAGTGACAGTTTCGGCGATATGTAAAAAAACAAATTATCCGTAATAGAATTGTGTGAAATGAAGACCAATACGTGAGGAGGCTGGACTATGGAAATACCACGATTCAGTTAAGTGACCTACAAAAGTAAAAACCAAAAAAGATTTGCAATTAGGGCTCATAAAATTCAATTGTAACTATTTTAATAAAAATGGATATCTCCTAAAGTCATGGGGTGTATGTGTGAGTGTGTGACTGCAAGCGCTGGTTTCTGTATGTAAAATTAAGTTTGTAACTAGATTTTATTTTGAAACTAACTTTTTGTTGAATATTACTGAAATTAAAATATAAGAGAGGGAGGGAGAAGATTTTGTATGCAATGATGGGGTTGAAAGAAATGTATAAAGTTCTTATTTTGATTGAAAAGATAAATTTAATTGGATTCTTTATAATTTAATAAAGTAAGATTGATTTGAACATCTGAATTTGAATTAGTTATTCCAAGCAACCATCTCGTTTTCAACACGTCTAATTAGAACCCTGGATACGGTAAGTAAAAAAAGTTAAGTTGGCAACTAATAAAATGGCGGCGACACTAGCCGTAAGCGATAAAATGTAAACAATATTCAATTCATAAATTTATAAATATAAATATATAAAAAAACAACAAATGGCGCCCGAAGCAGCTGGACCATTTGCATAAATAAAATTATGCAAATGTGGACCTGTCTGAGAAACGATATGGTTGTTGAGAATGGGTATGTAATTAATAAGTAAATAGTAAGGTTATGTAGTAACCATATGTGGTAGTAGTAAAACAGATATCTTGTTAGATAGTAACTTTGTGTTATATCACAGAATAATACTTTGAAAAGATATATATATATATAAAATTTCGAGATGGTAGATAATAATGAAAACGTCAGCTTAACTGACACTGAAACAGAGAGCTCAGTAAATGTTGAACTAAGCGGAACTGAATCAATGATTATGAGCGGAGTAAATGCTAAATCGACACCTACAGCTAGTAGTGTCGTTAGACGATTTGTTCAATTTTATGAAAGCTCAAGATGTTAATTTAAATGCCAAATTTGATGAAGTGAAAGATGAAATCAAACAACAAAATTCTAATTTTAACAAACAAATTAACGAAATGAATACACGTTATGAGAATATGCAAGAACAGATCATAGCATCAGTTAGTGAGAAGTTTGATAAACAAAATGCAAGAGTAGACAACATAATTAATAACTTTAAAATGAATAAATTAGATGCTAATTATGAGATTAAAATGGGGTAGATAGTAGTAAAGAGGCCGATAAATTCAATGAAAATAAAGAAGATCAGATAATGTATAACAAGGTAAGTGGTAATTACGGTAGTGAATCTAATAGTGAAGAGAAAAGTGAGAATTATAATGACATAATTAAAAACGGGGTATTAGAGAATAAAGTGGTTAATATTGAGAGTAATGAAGATTTTGGTGGAGTAGAATTTAGTAACGAAGTGTTAGCCAGTGTTAATGAAAGCGAGAGAGAGTGTGATGAAAGGTTAGGTGGGTAAAGGGCAGATTTTCCCCAAGTAGGTGGTGAAACAGAGTTTTCACAAGTGTTGTATGAGGACAGAGTTTCCTCCCGTGGTTATATAGACGAGGTGTCTCTAAGTAGGTCCCCTTTCGTGTATCATGAGTTCCTTGGAAAAGCCCAGAGGGGTCATGATAACGTTGTGTTACCCTTTGCGTGGTATGAAATAGGTCAGTGGGGTTGTGAGAGGTATTGTGATGAGAGAGAGAGAGAGAGAGAAAGAGAGAGATAGAGATTTTTTAGATTAATAGAGGTTATGAAATGTTAGTGCAGAGTTTAGATATTGAGAGAGGTGAACAGATTGACTTACCTTGTGAAATAGATACTGATGATACTGTTGTAGATAATAAACACATTATGATGTAATTGATATAGTGGAGGAATATGATGATAGAACTACCTTATGTTAACAAAAAATACTGACGGAGACAAGACCAAAAATACCAGAGTAAACGGATTTTATGAGTTAATAGGGGAGAATAATCTGGTGCATTATTCTTATGATAGAGGGAAAATTTTAATATGCAAGGGTTATTATATAAATAGTAATAACGATAGGAGTGTAATTAAAGACAATAATTTTTATGTAAAAGTAAGATTATTGTATGATGATGGGGGTTAAATAAAAATCAGTGAATGGACATTTAAAATATTTTAGTTTATGGTTATGACCTTGCTAACTTATGAAATGAGGTGTGGTAAACAGAGAAATAATGACAAGAAATTGTACATAAATTTATAGTGAAATTAATTGTGTTTGTGTTGTAAAATGTATTTGATGTAAACAATGTGTGTATGTAGTAGAAAATATCGGTATGGAGAACCATACACGACTTCCATATTCAAAGATTTATATTTAAAATCATTTTCGAAATGAAATACAGTAGAACCTCGTTATAACGGACCCCGTTACTACGGACTTCTTTTACAACGGACACGTCTTTTACGCCGTACCCCCACCCCCTAGTCAATGCACTGGAATGACTCACGTCCGCCCGGCAGTGCCGAAATACAGTTTTCAGAGACAAACACCCTTGTCAGGTATAAATCGTTGAAAGTTAAAACCCAACCCCAATCCACCATTGAATTAACTGGTTTGAGAATTAACTGTTGAGATAATAACAACAAATACAGGAAACTGTTTGTTTGAATGGTAAGGGAAAAGGAGTTGAAAACAAAGAAAGGTTAACGCCTTAGCCAGGTATATTTTCACTCCCACCACTACTGGTCAGTTGTTCAGTTGTTTGTCGCGCACAGTCACACGTCCTGCCTATAACTTTTTTTAATTTATTCAAATCATGTCATTAAGTAAGCCAAGTGTAGGACAGAAACGGAAGCGTAAGGCGCTCAGTCTTCAAGATAAACTCTCCATTATAGAAAAATTAGAAAAAGCAGCGTCTGTTTCTAGCATTTGTCCTGAGTATGAAATCGCAAAACAAACTGTATCGGACATTAAAAAATCAAAAAATGACATTCGTAACTTTGTTCTCAAGTTCAATGTAGAAAAGGAGAAGAGTGCAGCTAAGCGTATGCGGCTGCCTTCTATGGCAACACTGGATGATGCAGTCTACAAGTGGTTCTCTCAGCTTCGTTCATGTGGAATGGCTGTTAGAGGAATTGAAATTCAAGCGGCTGCCGAAAGAATCTCCAAACAGATGGGACTTGAACAGTTTAAAGCGAGCTCTGGTTGGCTATTTAGGTTTCGTCGACGTCACAACATTTCAAACAAGAAGATTAGTGGGGAAATTCTTAGCGCAGACTTTGAAGCTGTTGAGCCTTTTGTAAAAGAATTAGACGATTTGATTAAAAAAGAAGGTTATCAATTGAGCCAAATTTGTAACTTTGATGAGACAGGTTTGTTTTGGAGAACTCTACCTGACAATACACAAGCTTCAAAATAGCTTCAAGCCGAAAATACTACGCCTGGTAGAAAAGTCAGCAAGGAGCGTGTGTCAGTTTTGTTGTGTGCAAATGCAGACGGCACTCATATGCTTAAACTTGCTATCATTGGTAAAAGCAAAAAATCAAGGGCACTTAAAAATGTGATGGTCAATTTACCAGTTCACTAATATAGTTCCCGAAATGCGTGGTTTACAACTGAAATAACAAGTGACTGGTTTCATAAGAAAGCTGTGCCAGCAATTATAAACCACCAAATGGAAATTTTGAACATTCCAAAAGAAAAAAATAAAAGCTTTGTTTCTTTTGGATAACGCACCAACCCACCCTGATGTTGACAAACTCTGCAGACGAGAAAACAAGATAAAGTGTAAGTTCCTGCCTCCAAACACAACATCCGTGTTTCAGCCCATGGACCAAGGAGTAATTTATACTGCCAAGCGGCTTTATAGAAAAAGATTTCTCAATGAAATCTTAGAAGTTGATGAGCCATCCGCTGCTGAAGAAGATAGAAGGGGCCAAAAGACTCTTCAAAACTTGAAGGCCTACAACATTCGATCTATGATTCACAACTTTGCTGATGCTGTAAAAGAAATTAAACCAACTACTTTGGTGAACTCATGGAAAAAACTGTTAAAGAATGAAGAAGCATGTTTAGAAATAGAAAATTGTGAGACAGAAGATATCCGTGAAACTTTGCAAAGAGGAGAGGAGGAGGAAGTTTTATTGGAAGATGTGGAGACCTGGCTTGAAGAAGATGAAGATGACCCTGGATTCCACTTGTTGATGGAAGAGGAGATTGTTGGCAGTGTCACTGAGAAAGAAGACTCTTCGGAGGACGAGGAGGAAGACTTACAAAAGGAAGACAATACTCAAGCAACAATAAAAGTGAGTGAAGTGAAAGAACATTTAAATTTTGTCATTGAATATGTTGAACAATCAAAAAATGAAAATGTGTTTGCTTACTATGAACACTTGCGGCATCTTCGTCAGTTACTGACCAACGAAATAAATAACAAACAAACACAACAAAAAATCAAGAATATATTTATTTCCAAAACTAAATTACAAATTGGTGTAAGTGAAGGAATCTGTTCATATAATACAGGTATTTGTAAATCAATTGCTGATTCTCTAACTGAAAGTGGACAAACTGTTGGTTTAAACACTGCGCAAAAATTGCTAAACACATAGATCAGAAGAGGCTACACCTCGCTACAAGCAGAAAAAGTTTAAAATTTGAAGAATTCAGGAAAAAAGAGAAAAGCAGAGTTGTTGGAAGAAGAAAGTAGAAAAGAAACGGAAGGAATAACTTACTCACCAGGAGAATTTTAAAGCTTTAAAAACTTGTACATTTTTAGATGCATGTATTGATTATGAAGTCTGTGTGTAAATTTCAATGAACCTTACATAATATTTAGAATTTGTTATAAATGAATTACTTTTATTTTTGAATAAAATGATTTTTTACAAGTACTGAAGTACATAAGTCAGTGTGTGTTAACAATATCAACTCATATTACCAGGGAAATAATGTTACCTCCTAATGCAGTATTTATTACAAACTATTCCATTTTTCTGCAAATTTAATTTTTAGCTATTACGTATATTGTAGCATGACAGATAATGCCAAAAATAATGAATGGTAAAATGATCATAAAAATAAAATAATAACATTGTTTAAATCCGAAGAAAGCAAAATAATATAAAGAATTAATTAAGAACCACCATGGAGTTACAATCATAGATTAAAATAAAAGTTCATGTAAAACAAATGTTACAACGAGTGATGAATCATCAAAATAAATTTAAAAAACTAAATATGAAAAAAGGTAATACCCAGGTAGGATAGGAGTAGGTAAGGAAAAACCCAGAAAATCAAATAAGAACAACTAAAATATAGTAAGAACAACTTATCACTAATTATTGAAAGAAAACATTTGGAATAAATAAAAAGAAGAATTTGAATTTAGAATATAAACATATAAATTCTAAAATATTAGTAAGACCAGCTTACACCAATAATTTTGAAAGAAAATGATTTGGAAATATTAAAGAAATAAAAAGGAAGGATTTTGTAAAAAACATCAAAATTCTAAAATATAGTAAGAACAACTTACCACTAATTTTTGAAAGAAAACATTTGAGATTAATTAAAAGGGAAGAATTTTGTGAAACCCCACAAAATTTAAAAATATGAGTAAGATCAACTTACTACAAATGATATATGAAAAATGTTATGGAAATAAATAAAAAAGAAGAATTTTGTAAAAAACATCAAAATTTAAAACATAGTAAGAACAACTTATCACTAATTTTTGAAAGAAAACATTTGAGATTAATTAAAAGGGAAGAATTTTGTGAAAACCAACAAAATTTAAAAATATGAGTAAGATCAACTTACTACAAATGACTTATGAAAAATGTTATGAAAATCAATAAAAAAGAATTTTGTAAAAACCCGCAAAATTCAAAAGAATAGTAAGGTCAACTTATGCAAACAATTTTGAAAGAAAACATTTGGAATAAAGAATGAATTTTGAAAAAAAAAAACACAAAATTTAAAAATATAAGTGAGAACAACTTACTACGAAGGATTTAGGAAAAAAAATGTTGAGACTAAATATAAAGAAGAGTATTTTGAATAAGATAAAAAGAAAAATATGAATTTTGTATAAAACTAACAAAGTTCTAAAGATAAATAAGATACACTTATTTATTGTGGCAACATATCTGGACTGATCCTTTTAGAAACGTATGAATGAGTCAATGAAAGTTTTTGTGTCTCTACACAAAACCTTTCATTGAGGGGGTTTTGTGACAGTACAGAAATACCTGTTACCATAATAATGGGATTCAGGAAATTTTATTTGTAAATTTTATTCTGATCATGAATGCTAACAAGGGCTAGGTTAGTTTTGCCAAAGTCCCAATAAATACGCAGATTCAACAAGAGGGGAGCAAGTCAAGGTCATCGTGGTACGAGCAGAGTTTAACATGTGTAATGGCGGTATAAATAAAACGAACTAATAATACGAACTTTTCATTGGTCCACAAAGCCAGATCGTCATAAATAAACAATGACGGCGTGAAAACAAATGCGTATTAACCAGGGCGGTGGCTATAGAACAATGCACAATGACGTCAGACGCACGACTACTTGCATAACAATTGCGCCTGAATCGCCCCCCCCCCCGTCTCCAGAACATCATCATGGCGATAACACGTTAAAATTTTGCTGGCCTAAAGTAGTCAGCTAAAGTGTTTTATTTGAATCAACAAAATGTAATCACAAGTAAATAGTGTTAATAAGTAATTAGAACCACCATGTAAATTCAGTGCAAAGGACAGACGAAAGCTAGAGAATACAACGTCTGCCCAGTCGTCTATAACAATTCACCGAGCACACATGCTCGACCAGTGCAGTGGGCAATTTTTGCCATAAAATGCAGTAATTGTTTCAAAATGCATTAATCAGTTTAAAATGTAATCAGTAACAGTCATGTAAAATCAGTGGACAAATAATATGATAATTCAGTAGATTCAGTGCACTAAAAGAACAGTAAAGGTTCGGCCGAACACCCGCCAACCACCATGGGAGTCTGAGGAGTCTACGCCGCATCAATTCCAGGAAAGCCTTTCTTAAATTTCTTTTCAAAATTTAAAATTATAAAAGATGAGCTCAAACCAGAATAAATAACGAACGTATTTAATGTTACAGTATGATTGAGGGTGAAAGTGAGAGAGTGAAAGTGATCGTTGGCCAACCTTAAACAAATCATAATTGAGGCGTTGGTTTGTGTATAATTACAGAGTAAGCATTAAAGTCACAGAAATAAAAAGGAATTTAAAGTAACTGCAGTATAGAGTTTAAAAAAGAATTATTTTAGATAAAATAAAAACACATGCATATAGCATTAAACGCATGGCGAAAGCGGAAATAATGTCGCCGCCATTTTGAAATTTAACACTCGTAGCTGACTCTCATTGTTTATAACCTATAGCGCAAGTAACTGAATAAAATAGAACTTATTATCCTCATGTTGTGTAACTGGTTATTTCAATACCCCGAGAACCTCTGTCTTTTTCGCTTAACGAAACCTTGGACCCAAAAGCCTAATGCACTCAACAAAACTGAGCACGTGTTACACCGGATGTGTGGTAAATTATGCAAATCCCATAATAATTAATTATCATACATTTATTATTATTATTTTAATTAATGTGAGTCGTCACAGATGGCGCACGAACTTGGACTTTGTATAAAATTAAATTTATATGAATAAGCAGAAAAGCGGAAGTAGACGGGTAGAGAAATACACATAACAGTAGAGGTTATCCATGTAGGTTATGTGTGGTATGAAGAGAATTGTATAATAATTAAGACAGAATTTATTACTATCAGTACAACAAAAATGGCAGATAACAACGAAAGCAGTAATATAGAAAACACAGCAACAGAATCATTGGTGTTAAACGAACCACAGGCGAACTCAACGCCTGTTATAAACAATAAAGTTTCGTTAGAAGATCTTTTTCAGTTAATGAAAATACAGAATGGTCAATTAAATAATAAATTAAATCAATTTGATGAACAATTTAACGATATTAAAAAAGAAATTAAGAACCAAAGCTGTCATTATGATAAAAGATTAAGTGAAATAGAGACACGGTTAGACAAAATAGAATTAGAAAATAAGAAATAGAATTAGACAAATTAGAATTGAACAAAGATGACAAGGTAAGTAGTAGTGGAAATGATAAAATAAATAAAAATATAGTAATAGGAGATAATAGTGTGGAGGTTGGTAGTAATAATGAGGTTTTATGGGGAATAGAATATGATAATAAAGGAATGATAGTGTGTTTTGAAGGTTTAAAGAGAGTGCGTAGAGAGAGCATAATTGTAAAAGAATTGCAGGGGTTAGGTTGGTTTTCCCTTAATGGTGTATTTGGGGGTGATATATACATGTTTTTAGGAAGGACGAGAGTGCCTTCGATGTAGATTTGGGAGACAAAAGGACTGAAAATAGTTGTCCCTGGATTTTTTGTGCACCTGATAGGTGGTGCGAGAATAAAGTTGTAGTGTCCCCTGCATATATTGAGAGAGAGAAATGGTGTGATAGTGAGATATATTGAGAGAGAGAAGTGTTATTGGGAGAGTTATTATGAGAGATATTTTAAAAGAGAGAGATGTTTTGAAAGTGAAAGATATTGTGAGAGAAAGAGGGAGGTAGAAATTTTTAAGATAAGCAGAGATTATGAAGAGTTTATGGGAAGGTTAGGAGTAGAGATGATATATAATAAATATAATAAGTGCTTACCTTGGGTTGAAGCTGATATAGCAGCAGTGGGAGATGATGTTGATAAAGATGACTTTATAACTTACCTGATTGTAACAAACTATACCGAAGGTGACAGGACAATGACCAATCATGACATGTTAAATGAGTTTGAAAATAATGATAAAAATTCGAATGGTATATGTATGTATAATGATAAGATAAAATATTCAATAATAAACAATGTGGATAGTTTTAAGATTCGACTATTATTTGACGATGGAGGTTAATTATTTTATTGTGTTATGAACATTTAATTATGTGGACAGTGTTTTTCAGGATGGACTGTTTATGGCTGATTTTGGTAAATGATAAGATGATAATGTGGATTGTATATTTTTGTGTATATTAATGTCAATGTATTTGTGTATTTTTGCTGTTGTGTATTTTATGTATTTTTTTGTGTGTAAACATCTATTCTAGAATTTTAAATAATCGAAGGAAGTTTAATAATGATTTTGAAATAATTGTGAGATTCAGATTCTAATGGTTAGTAAATGATTAAGCATGCGATATATTTGGATGTGGAGATGTATTGTTGTTAGTAGATAAATGATGAATTTTCTAGTGGTATATTAAGGTGAAAAGTTGTAAAAGAGTTTGGGTAATAATGAGAGATAAGGGCATTGGAGTTAGTTAAATAGAGTTATTGAGAGTTAGTGAAAATAAGAGTTGAGATACTGATAATATATAAAGAGGTGTTAGATATTTAGGGACACAGTAGTTAGTGATTATATACAGAGGTGAGTAATGTGAATGGTATATATATGTAGTTGATGATGATATTTTGTAGTAAGGATCCGGTGTAAGGAGTGATCAGCGTGCGACGTGGCAAGGGACCAGCGTGCCACGTTGTGGCAGGCGGAGCAATTTTGGGTTAGAGTGTTTGCCGATATTTGGTGGAGGGCAAATGGTTAGGGATGGATATGGCCAGGTAGGGAACATACATCCTTGTACAATAATGAGTGGTGCCAGAGGTTTTAATGGGATTAGTGAAGGGGGTTATTATAGAGATATTGGTGTCATATTATGTTAATGGTTAGAAGCGGTTGTTAGTAAAAAAGAGGTGAGTAAGGTTAGATTGACAAATACCAAAATAAGAGATAGAGAATAGTGAATAATAGAGAGTTACCCAAACTAATAAGGATAAAAGGGTTAGAACGGGAAAATTCATGGTAGGAAGGTGAGGTAAAGGAAAGGTAATGATAATTTTGAAAATTTTTTTTGTATAGAATCTAAGGATATAAACAAATGTTAAATGATTAAAAGTCAATAGAGAATTGTTGATAATAAAAATGTTATAAAGTTTTGCTACAAGTTATGTAAATATGAATTAAGTAAGGTGAATTGTTCAATGTTAGTGTTTAATGTTTACTGTACAATGTTTTATTATGTTGATGGTACAACAGGCTAGGAGGTTACTACAGGGGTAGTGACGGTAATAATGATAAATTTTATGATGGTTATCAAATCTATGGTAATGATTCTGTTATAAAAGAAAATTAACGCAAAGAAAGTTGAGTAAAGAAATTAAATAATTTTGAAGTGCTGCCATGCTAGTTAAATATACTGATGGTATTTGAAATAAATGAGTAGAGATATTAGTTGTTGTTGAGAGTAAAATTTGTTTTGTATTTAACATAAGGGTATATTTCATTATGATGAGAGAAGTAAGTTGATATTGACTGGAGTCAGAGAATTTGATAAAAAATATATGTAGGAGTGTTGAAAAGTAGGAGGATTATCTGTCTAAAATCTTGTTATATATTTTTGTGTGTTATTTGGAATTTTATGAATAAAGAAAACCAACGCCTCAAAACACAAACCAATGCATCTAAGGGGAGACATATCAGTTGTGGATATGTAGACAAATAAGGCCACTATTTTAAAATTTTGTATTGAATGTTTCAGAGTTTTGTGGTGTTGTGACCGCGGTCCTGAGCTGGCCGGAGCGTCAGAACAGGAGCGTTCAGTGCCTCATGGCCTTATGGTGTAGGGATCTCTCCAGAGAAGTCCAGTAAGGTCAGACAGGTACGATCAACACTATAGGACCAAGGGTAAGTGATTGAAATTTTTTATATATATTAACACTACAGGGGGTTGTGGCAACATATCTGGACTGATCCTTTTAGAAACGTATGAATGAGTCAATGAAAGTTTTTGTGTCTCTACACAAAACCTTTCATTGAGGGGGTTTTGTGACAGTACAGAAATACCTGTTACCATAATAATGGGATTCAGGAAATTTTATTCTGATCATGAATGCTAACAAGGGCTAGGTTAGTTTTGCCAAAGTCCCAATAAATACGCAGATTCAACAAGAGGGGAGCAAGTCAAGGTCATCGTGGTACGAGCAGAGTTTAACATGTGTAATGGCGGTATAAATGAAACGAACTAATAATACGAACTTTTCATTGGTCCACAAAGCCAGATCGTCATAAATAAACAATGACGGCGTGAAAACAAATACGTATTAACCAGGGCGGTGGCTATAGAACAATGCACAATGACGTCAGACGCACGACTACTTGCATAACAATTGCGCCTGAATCGCCCCCCCCCCCGTCTCCAGAACATCATCATGGCGATAACACGTTAAAATTTTGCTGGCCTAAAGTAGTCAGCTAAAGTGTTTTATTTGAATCAACAAAATGTAATCACAAGTAAATAGTGTTAATAAGTAATTAGAACCACCATGTAAATTCAGTGCAAAGGACAGACGAAAGCTAGAGAATACAACGTCTGCCCAGTCGTCTATAACAATTCACCGAGCACACATGCTCGACCAGTGCAGTGGGCAATTTTTGCCATAAAATGCAGTAATTGTTTCAAAATGCATTAATCAGTTTAAAATGTAATCAGTAACAGTCATGTAAAATCAGTGGACAAATAATATGATAATTCAGTAGATTCAGTGCACTAAAAGAACAGTAAAGGTTCGGCCGAACACCCGCCAACCACCATGGGAGTCTGAGGAGTCTACGCCGCATCAATTCCAGGAAAGCCTTTCTTAAATTTCTTTTCAAAATTTAAAATTATAAAAGATGAGCTCAAACCAGAATAAATAACGAACGTATTTAATGTTACAGTATGATTGAGGGTGAAAGTGAGAGAGTGAAAGTGATCGTTGGCCAACCTTAAACAAATCATAATTGAGGCGTTGGTTTGTGTATAATTACAGAGTAAGCATTAAAGTCATAGAAATAAAAAGGAATTTAAAGTAACTGCAGTATAGAGTTTAAAAAAGAATTATTTTAGATAAAATAAAAACACATGCATATAGCATTAAACGCATGGCGAAAGCGGAAATAATGTCGCCGCCATTTTGAAATTTAACACTCGTAGCTGACTCTCATTGTTTATAACCTACAGCGCAAGTAACTGAATAAAATAGAACTTATTATCCTCATGCTGTGTAACTGGTTATTTCAATACCCCGAGAACCTCTGTCTTTTTCGCTTAACGAAACCTTGGACCCAAAAGCCTAATGCACTCAACAAAACTGAGCACGTGTTACACCGGATGTGTGGTAAATTATGCAAATCCCATAATAATTAATTATCATACATTTATTATTATTATTTTAAATTAATATGAGTCATCACAGCCTATATGTTTCAATAAGCCTAAAGTGAAAAACGCGAGTGTTGGTTAAAAATACCTTTTAAACGGAAAACCAGTGAAATAAATACCTACAGACATTAAATTAATACTACACAGAACAGAACACCAGTGGATATAACATTTAAACAATTAAACAGTAAAAACACACCACAATACAAAAGTGCAAATATCGGCCTAACAGACAAAAGTGAATTTGACTTATTACTACACAATTTTTCAAAGCAGAACACTAACACTGAACCAGAAACACTACACCAACACGAGAAGGAAGAATTACAGCTGCAGGGACGAAAATTCAGAGGGAAAGCATCTTTTATTGGAAACTGAAACAACGAGGTGTGATCATCTTTCAACTGTACACGAGGAGCGGCCATTTTCTTCCCACAGTTCAATGCGACTCCAACTACGAAGCTGCATTGGTCTGACAATTTCTATACTTAACATTATATTTTAAATGTCATATATGTACTTTTAAATTTTAAACTGATATATATATTGTAATGTTATACTTTTCATACTTAACCCTATTTCTCTGACTTTACCTAAAATAACTGCTAAAAGAATCCTAATATAAATAATTGTACGAAATATTGACACCCTGAGAATCGATTTATAAATCGATAAAGAGTCAAAATAATAAATATTTGCTAATAAAATTTCTTATATATTACAAAATTGAACATTTTTCATTCCTAATAGATAATTAACGTAATAATTAATTTTAATCGAGTTAACTACCAGACAAAGGAAGATAACCTACAAATAAGAAAAAGTTCACATATCGATTGTAATAGGACAGTGTTCCGCAACCTTTTTTTACCCACGGCACACCCCAGACGGACCTAGACTCAACACGGCACACCAAAATGTCTGTCCCCTCAAAACCATATGAATCTTAATATAATTACAAAATATTACGTCGTTATGTAATCAATTATTATTATTATTAGTATTATTATTATTATTATTATTATTAATATAAAACAGGAATACTCATGCATTTATTAACAATTTATTAACTTTAATTCACTGTAGAAAATACGAATTTTAAAGTAAATAACTCTACTCATACATTTGCGGTGAACACAAAGCTTGCCGCCTGTAACCCATCAAACCGGCCCAATATTTCAGGCGAGCATACAAATAACTTAAGATAAGCAAACTATAAAACAATATTGAGTAAATAAATTACGTTTAATTTCTATGAAAATATAACAATTATCAGCATGTATTAAAGAATAAACAAGCACCTTCTTACTTAAAATCGACAATTAATTTATTACAATAATAAGTAAAAGTTCGCGTCACACCTTTCACCTTGTGACGGCACACTATTGTGCCCCGCACACCGGTTGCGGAACACTGTAATAGGAGACAATTCTATCAAGTGGCGAGAGGATTTTAAAATACTGAAAAGGCTTTAAAACAATTAACAAAAGATTCGGAACACCACAGAACATAATTAATTAATTGTAAATTAAAAAAAATTTATAAACAAAATTTTTTTTTATACACAAACAAAATAAATATAAACAAACTTATATATTTGTAAGTATCGTTACAATATTTAAAGTGATATTTCTCAAAAACTACTAATCACAGAGAGATGTAACTTTGCAGCATTATTCTACATATTAAGAACATTAAATTTACGTATTTTCATCCATCTAGGGTCAACCACGTGGCTGAAAAAAAATTTAAAACCAAAAGTAAGTGGTAAGTTTTACAATAATAGTAAAAAAAAAGTATAACTTTTTTTGTAGTTTCTTTACAATAATAATTATAAGTGGAAATTTAAATTAAAATATAAGCTTTAAGTTGGTATAAAAATCATTTTTCTATCACAATTAGTATTAAAGATATATCAAATTCAAAAAAGTCTGCATTGCCCAAAAATTTTGAACCCCCTGCCATCTCAATAGCAATTTTAGCAATTTGACATTGATTGCCTTCCTTTCAACTGTTTCTGAGCCAAGTAACACAACAGAAAAATGAAAATATGTTTTACATAAAAATTTTTCATTTTCACTGGTGCCTCCCCTTAAGTCACTAATCACCAGCTTTAATTTTCACAGTTAAACACTTTGTAATTAAAAACACAGTCTCTTACAAGAAATCAATTAAAAATTGTTCACACGCAATAAAACCTCCACTAAAATTAAACACAATTGTATTACAATTATTCCGCCCGTTAATTGTATTACAATTAACCAATATCATTTACAGTTGACACGGGCGCAACAGTGTCCATTGTGCGCCCTGATTTAGTCAGCAACCGACGGCCACAACTTAGCTCTTGTACAATACAGACTGTGACTGGAAGCCCCGTCAAGGTGATAGGAAAGGTAGATGTACGTGTACGCCTGGGTCTTATCGAGTTTAGCCACCAAATGCTCGTTGCAGACATTGTCGACGAAGTGATTCTTGGCACGGACATTATGAATGCCTACGGATTCGTTGTGGACTTAAAGAGAGAATGTCTTGAAGGTTGGCCAAGAGAAGATAAAGCTTTGCATGGCTAAAATGACAGGGTCTACCAACAATTCGATTAAGCGAGTGGCATTAGTCGAAGAACTAGTCAACAGGTCTGGTCAAGAGGAACCTTCCCTATTGCAAGCGGAAATGGAAGAAGAACTAGCAGAGGAAATATAAATAAGTGTAATGACAAAAGAAGTGATTGGAAAGCCAACTATGGATGTCGAGACAAAACTTTTGCTTGTTCCTGAGCTGATAGAAGCGCCCGAGGGCAAAGTGGGTGAAGATGAGGTTACGCAAGAGCTTGTTGACGAGAACCAAACAAACTTGGATCAGCCAGTGGTGTTTAGGTCATCAGTACATGACGCAACGGGAGTGATTACAGCAAAACTAGTGGTTGAGCGGAAGACTCGCATTTCTGGGAACGTGATGTTCGGATCACATGAGACTGAATTCGAAGAACCGTAGAATTATCTTTCGCAAGGACGTCCACCTAGATCGCCTGGTCGAGTACTACTTCAGAGACGGGTTGCCAGTTCGGGACGAACAGGCTTAAGGAGGAGGTAGTGTTACCACATTACAGAACAGTCTACGTGTTTGTCGAATGTGCCAAAAGAATCTCGCTCTAATGTATGTGGCATACGTGACCGTTAACGCACCCGCGAGAGTTTTCTCGAAGTCGCCAGCCACGCGGACTGTGCCAAGGCCGCAGTTAATTACGTAGTTCACATGGTCGCTAAGACACAATTAGGAACGTTCTGGTCTTTGAGCGCAGGTATAAATACATGGTGGCAGCGGCCTTAGTTATTCAGTAAAGTGGTGATATATTCACAGTGCGGTCCGAGTTATTATCGGGCG
The DNA here is from genome assembly GCA_034769895.1 of Magicicada septendecula. Classification (NCBI taxonomy): domain Eukaryota; kingdom Metazoa; phylum Arthropoda; class Insecta; order Hemiptera; family Cicadidae; genus Magicicada; species Magicicada septendecula. The sequence goes on along the minus strand of CM068367.1, from coordinate 247,444,067 downwards.
ATATTACCGTGTACGTTCAAGTGGTTATTAGTGAAGTGTTTAATAATCAAGCGGGATAATTTAATACAATTGTGTTTAATTTTAGTGGACATTTTATTGCATGTGAACAATTTTTATTTGATTTTTTTGTAAGAGACTGTGTTGTTAATTACGAATTATTTAACTGTGAAAATTACACGCTGGTGATTAGTGACTTAATTTGTGTCTTGTATTTTGTTTCCTCTGTACCTACGACGATCAAGTAGACCGTCGTAACATTATTATATAATGTTTGTTGTTTAATAAATTCATTTTGATTATAAAATATAAATATTTGGCAACAAGAATGTTTAATAAACATTAAGTGTATCAAGACACTTTCGTTTTTTTTCCAAGACGATAGAGGAAACACCACAACTGTCAATGAAGACCGCTACACACACATGGTCAGAACATTTTTGATGCAACAGCTCCCTAGGTTTCCGGAAATTAATTTTTTCCAGCAGGATGGGGCCATAAGTCATACTGTTCGTGTCTCCATGGCTGCTTTAAGAGAACTCTTCCCTGACTGACTCATATCCAGATATGGCGACATCTCGTGGCCTGCAAGATCCCCAGATTTGTCCGCATGCGACTTTTTTCTTTGGGGATTTCTGAAGAGCAGGGTGTACATTGATAGACCGCACACCATACCGGAATTAAAAACGAATATCAGACAAGAAATTGCACGGATTCAACCTGACTTGCTTCGTCGAGTGATGGAAAATTTTCGGTCAAGATTAGAAGAATGTTTACACAGAAATGTCTCTCACTTGAGCGGCGTTATTTTTAAAAAGTAAAATAATGGCATACTTTACTCAACTCAAATCTGTAAAAAAAAATTCTGATAATGTTTCATGAAAAAATTGGGTACTTTTAATTTTCCTGCTTCACTGGCGGACCCTGTATATATTACATAAACAGGGGAAGTATTGAATAAACATTAAGAGTATCAGTTAAAAGTTATGTTTGTGAAATATAATTATGATTCGAATATTATATACTTTGTGATTATCTAAATGAAGTAATAAATTCACTAGTGCCAACTTATAAAACGTAAGATTTAACTAGGTTATTGTTGTTGGTGTGTGCGTACTCTGTGAGAGCATAGCTTATACGTTTGTTAATTTCTAATAAATCTAATTTATATTTAACTATCGTTCAGTTAATTGTCAACCACTGCATATATTATTAACAGGTTATGGGCCCAGGTTTGCACAAAAGGGCAATATTTATGTGATACTGAGCAGTAATAGGTCCAAAACGTGATAACGTAAAAAAAAAATTATTCCGACCGCGTGGTAAAAGTGAAAATTAATCTCAACGCCATAAACATGGAAAATGAATTACTACGTATTAACAAGTTGCACGGTAGCGGGAACTGGAATATATGGAAATTTCAGATTACAGTTATATTGAAATCCTACAACTTATGGAATGTAGTCAAAGGTGTACAAGTTATGCCCACTATGTTAGATACTAATGCGTCTGTAGCCGAGAAAACAGAATACGAAAAGAAGAAATCTGATTTCGAAAAGGCAGACGAGACAGCTCAGAGAGTAACCGTGACAACTCTGACTGAAAAAAACCATGATTCATCTTGTGAATCTAGAAAATGCCAAAGAAATGTGGAAAAAACTTGTGTCTGTGTATGAGCAAAAATGCGAAGCATCTCTGCACATTCTTCAGCAGCAGTGGCACTCATTTGTCAAGGATTTAGCTGATGATATGGCTACACACATTTCAAAGATTGAAGAGTTAGCCTATCAACTTAAAAGCATGGGTGAAACTGTTGATGATAAGATGACAGTGTCGAAAATTCTGCTTACGTTGCCAAAGAGTTTTAGTCATTTTCTGTGTGCATGGGAGTCGACAGCTGAGGCTGATCGTACAAAAACGAACCTCATTAATAGATTAAGAGTTGAAGAAATGTGAGTGAATGATACTGAAAAGACTGAAAGCAAAGCTTTTGCGTCAAAATCTCAATATAAAGGCAAAGGTGCAAAACAGGGTATGAATAAAAACAATTCTAATAATATGCTGTAACGGGACAAACTACTGGGGTTTGGTTTATTCTTGAATAATTGTGGAATATAGTAGCCACTCAAGCTGAACAACATTTTGATCATAAACGCTTGACAGTTTTTTAACACCTTGCAGTCAGTGCGTACCAAGCCGTGCGAGGCACAAGAACAATTAAGTCTGGGAATGTAAATGGTCAAAAGGGGTGCAAATTCATGCGTATGCACGCGAGTCGGCCAACGGTCACATGATATAAAGCACGTACATACATTCCAGCGTCGAACATGTGACGAAAACAAAGAACTAAACGCAGTAAAATCCGCCTCAGTCGCATATACAGCTTAAAGCTGGCCGGTGGTGACAAAAGTTCCGGAACGAAAAAGCGGGCCTGCAACTCAAACAAAATGTGATTTATTCAAATTTATAGCATTAACAATCATGAAGTGACAGTTTCGGCGATATGTAAAAAAACAAATTATCCGTAATAGAATTGTGTGAAATGAAGACCAATACGTGAGGAGGCTGGACTATGGAAATACCACGATTCAGTTAAGTGACCTACAAAAGTAAAAACCAAAAAAGATTTGCAATTAGGGCTCATAAAATTCAATTGTAACTATTTTAATAAAAATGGATATCTCCTAAAGTCATGGGGTGTATGTGTGAGTGTGTGACTGCAAGCGCTGGTTTCTGTATGTAAAATTAAGTTTGTAACTAGATTTTATTTTGAAACTAACTTTTTGTTGAATATTACTGAAATTAAAATATAAGAGAGGGAGGGAGAAGATTTTGTATGCAATGATGGGGTTGAAAGAAATGTATAAAGTTCTTATTTTGATTGAAAAGATAAATTTAATTGGATTCTTTATAATTTAATAAAGTAAGATTGATTTGAACATCTGAATTTGAATTAGTTATTCCAAGCAACCATCTCGTTTTCAACACGTCTAATTAGAACCCTGGATACGGTAAGTAAAAAAAGTTAAGTTGGCAACTAATAAAATGGCGGCGACACTAGCCGTAAGCGATAAAATGTAAACAATATTCAATTCATAAATTTATAAATATAAATATATAAAAAAACAACAAATGGCGCCCGAAGCAGCTGGACCATTTGCATAAATAAAATTATGCAAATGTGGACCTGTCTGAGAAACGATATGGTTGTTGAGAATGGGTATGTAATTAATAAGTAAATAGTAAGGTTATGTAGTAACCATATGTGGTAGTAGTAAAACAGATATCTTGTTAGATAGTAACTTTGTGTTATATCACAGAATAATACTTTGAAAAGATATATATATATATAAAATTTCGAGATGGTAGATAATAATGAAAACGTCAGCTTAACTGACACTGAAACAGAGAGCTCAGTAAATGTTGAACTAAGCGGAACTGAATCAATGATTATGAGCGGAGTAAATGCTAAATCGACACCTACAGCTAGTAAAGTGTCGTTAGACGATTTGTTCAATTTTATGAAAGCTCAAGATGTTAATTTAAATGCCAAATTTGATGAAGTGAAAGATGAAATCAAACAACAAAATTCTAATTTTAACAAACAAATTAACGAAATGAATACACGTTATGAGAATATGCAAGAACAGATCATAGCATCAGTTAGTGAGAAGTTTGATAAACAAAATGCAAGAGTAGACAACATAATTAATAACTTTAAAATGAATAAATTAGATGCTAATTATGAGATTAAAATGGGGTAGATAGTAGTAAAGAGGCCGATAAATTCAATGAAAATAAAGAAGATCAGATAATGTATAACAAGGTAAGTGGTAATTACGGTAGTGAATCTAATAGTGAAGAGAAAAGTGAGAATTATAATGACATAATTAAAAACGGGGTATTAGAGAATAAAGTGGTTAATATTGAGAGTAATGAAGATTTTGGTGGAGTAGAATTTAGTAACGAAGTGTTAGCCAGTGTTAATGAAAGCGAGAGAGAGTGTGATGAAAGGTTAGGTGGGTAAAGGGCAGATTTTCCCCAAGTAGGTGGTGAAACAGAGTTTTCACAAGTGTTGTATGAGGACAGAGTTTCCTCCCGTGGTTATATAGACGAGGTGTCTCTAAGTAGGTCCCCTTTCGTGTATCATGAGTTCCTTGGAAAAGCCCAGAGGGGTCATGATAACGTTGTGTTACCCTTTGCGTGGTATGAAATAGGTCAGTGGGGTTGTGAGAGGTATTGTGATGAGAGAGAGAGAGAGAGAGAAAGAGAGAGATAGAGATTTTTTAGATTAATAGAGGTTATGAAATGTTAGTGCAGAGTTTAGATATTGAGAGAGGTGAACAGATTGACTTACCTTGTGAAATAGATACTGATGATACTGTTGTAGATAATAAACACATTATGATGTAATTGATATAGTGGAGGAATATGATGATAGAACTACCTTATGTTAACAAAAAATACTGACGGAGACAAGACCAAAAATACCAGAGTAAACGGATTTTATGAGTTAATAGGGGAGAATAATCTGGTGCATTATTCTTATGATAGAGGGAAAATTTTAATATGCAAGGGTTATTATATAAATAGTAATAACGATAGGAGTGTAATTAAAGACAATAATTTTTATGTAAAAGTAAGATTATTGTATGATGATGGGGGTTAAATAAAAATCAGTGAATGGACATTTAAAATATTTTAGTTTATGGTTATGACCTTGCTAACTTATGAAATGAGGTGTGGTAAACAGAGAAATAATGACAAGAAATTGTACATAAATTTATAGTGAAATTAATTGTGTTTGTGTTGTAAAATGTATTTGATGTAAACAATGTGTGTATGTAGTAGAAAATATCGGTATGGAGAACCATACACGACTTCCATATTCAAAGATTTATATTTAAAATCATTTTCGAAATGAAATACAGTAGAACCTCGTTATAACGGACCCCGTTACTACGGACTTCTTTTACAACGGACACGTCTTTTACGCCGTACCCCCACCCCCTAGTCAATGCACTGGAATGACTCACGTCCGCCCGGCAGTGCCGAAATACAGTTTTCAGAGACAAACACCCTTGTCAGGTATAAATCGTTGAAAGTTAAAACCCAACCCCAATCCACCATTGAATTAACTGGTTTGAGAATTAACTGTTGAGATAATAACAACAAATACAGGAAACTGTTTGTTTGAATGGTAAGGGAAAAGGAGTTGAAAACAAAGAAAGGTTAACGCCTTAGCCAGGTATATTTTCACTCCCACCACTACTGGTCAGTTGTTCAGTTGTTTGTCGCGCACAGTCACACGTCCTGCCTATAACTTTTTTTAATTTATTCAAATCATGTCATTAAGTAAGCCAAGTGTAGGACAGAAACGGAAGCGTAAGGCGCTCAGTCTTCAAGATAAACTCTCCATTATAGAAAAATTAGAAAAAGCAGCGTCTGTTTCTAGCATTTGTCCTGAGTATGAAATCGCAAAACAAACTGTATCGGACATTAAAAAATCAAAAAATGACATTCGTAACTTTGTTCTCAAGTTCAATGTAGAAAAGGAGAAGAGTGCAGCTAAGCGTATGCGGCTGCCTTCTATGGCAACACTGGATGATGCAGTCTACAAGTGGTTCTCTCAGCTTCGTTCATGTGGAATGGCTGTTAGAGGAATTGAAATTCAAGCGGCTGCCGAAAGAATCTCCAAACAGATGGGACTTGAACAGTTTAAAGCGAGCTCTGGTTGGCTATTTAGGTTTCGTCGACGTCACAACATTTCAAACAAGAAGATTAGTGGGGAAATTCTTAGCGCAGACTTTGAAGCTGTTGAGCCTTTTGTAAAAGAATTAGACGATTTGATTAAAAAAGAAGGTTATCAATTGAGCCAAATTTGTAACTTTGATGAGACAGGTTTGTTTTGGAGAACTCTACCTGACAATACACAAGCTTCAAAATAGCTTCAAGCCGAAAATACTACGCCTGGTAGAAAAGTCAGCAAGGAGCGTGTGTCAGTTTTGTTGTGTGCAAATGCAGACGGCACTCATATGCTTAAACTTGCTATCATTGGTAAAAGCAAAAAATCAAGGGCACTTAAAAATGTGATGGTCAATTTACCAGTTCACTAATATAGTTCCCGAAATGCGTGGTTTACAACTGAAATAACAAGTGACTGGTTTCATAAGAAAGCTGTGCCAGCAATTATAAACCACCAAATGGAAATTTTGAACATTCCAAAAGAAAAAAATAAAAGCTTTGTTTCTTTTGGATAACGCACCAACCCACCCTGATGTTGACAAACTCTGCAGACGAGAAAACAAGATAAAGTGTAAGTTCCTGCCTCCAAACACAACATCCGTGTTTCAGCCCATGGACCAAGGAGTAATTTATACTGCCAAGCGGCTTTATAGAAAAAGATTTCTCAATGAAATCTTAGAAGTTGATGAGCCATCCGCTGCTGAAGAAGATAGAAGGGGCCAAAAGACTCTTCAAAACTTGAAGGCCTACAACATTCGATCTATGATTCACAACTTTGCTGATGCTGTAAAAGAAATTAAACCAACTACTTTGGTGAACTCATGGAAAAAACTGTTAAAGAATGAAGAAGCATGTTTAGAAATAGAAAATTGTGAGACAGAAGATATCCGTGAAACTTTGCAAAGAGGAGAGGAGGAGGAAGTTTTATTGGAAGATGTGGAGACCTGGCTTGAAGAAGATGAAGATGACCCTGGATTCCACTTGTTGATGGAAGAGGAGATTGTTGGCAGTGTCACTGAGAAAGAAGACTCTTCGGAGGACGAGGAGGAAGACTTACAAAAGGAAGACAATACTCAAGCAACAATAAAAGTGAGTGAAGTGAAAGAACATTTAAATTTTGTCATTGAATATGTTGAACAATCAAAAAATGAAAATGTGTTTGCTTACTATGAACACTTGCGGCATCTTCGTCAGTTACTGACCAACGAAATAAATAACAAACAAACACAACAAAAAATCAAGAATATATTTATTTCCAAAACTAAATTACAAATTGGTGTAAGTGAAGGAATCTGTTCATATAATACAGGTATTTGTAAATCAATTGCTGATTCTCTAACTGAAAGTGGACAAACTGTTGGTTTAAACACTGCGCAAAAATTGCTAAACACATAGATCAGAAGAGGCTACACCTCGCTACAAGCAGAAAAAGTTTAAAATTTGAAGAATTCAGGAAAAAAGAGAAAAGCAGAGTTGTTGGAAGAAGAAAGTAGAAAAGAAACGGAAGGAATAACTTACTCACCAGGAGAATTTTAAAGCTTTAAAAACTTGTACATTTTTAGATGCATGTATTGATTATGAAGTCTGTGTGTAAATTTCAATGAACCTTACATAATATTTAGAATTTGTTATAAATGAATTACTTTTATTTTTGAATAAAATGATTTTTTACAAGTACTGAAGTACATAAGTCAGTGTGTGTTAACAATATCAACTCATATTACCAGGGAAATAATGTTACCTCCTAATGCAGTATTTATTACAAACTATTCCATTTTTCTGCAAATTTAATTTTTAGCTATTACGTATATTGTAGCATGACAGATAATGCCAAAAATAATGAATGGTAAAATGATCATAAAAATAAAATAATAACATTGTTTAAATCCGAAGAAAGCAAAATAATATAAAGAATTAATTAAGAACCACCATGGAGTTACAATCATAGATTAAAATAAAAGTTCATGTAAAACAAATGTTACAACGAGTGATGAATCATCAAAATAAATTTAAAAAACTAAATATGAAAAAAGGTAATACCCAGGTAGGATAGGAGTAGGTAAGGAAAAACCCAGAAAATCAAATAAGAACAACTAAAATATAGTAAGAACAACTTATCACTAATTATTGAAAGAAAACATTTGGAATAAATAAAAAGAAGAATTTGAATTTAGAATATAAACATATAAATTCTAAAATATTAGTAAGACCAGCTTACACCAATAATTTTGAAAGAAAATGATTTGGAAATATTAAAGAAATAAAAAGGAAGGATTTTGTAAAAAACATCAAAATTCTAAAATATAGTAAGAACAACTTACCACTAATTTTTGAAAGAAAACATTTGAGATTAATTAAAAGGGAAGAATTTTGTGAAACCCCACAAAATTTAAAAATATGAGTAAGATCAACTTACTACAAATGATATATGAAAAATGTTATGGAAATAAATAAAAAAGAAGAATTTTGTAAAAAACATCAAAATTCTAAAACATAGTAAGAACAACTTATCACTAATTTTTGAAAGAAAACATTTGAGATTAATTAAAAGGGAAGAATTTTGTGAAAACCAACAAAATTTAAAAATATGAGTAAGATCAACTTACTACAAATGACTTATGAAAAATGTTATGAAAATCAATAAAAAAGAATTTTGTAAAAACCCGCAAAATTCAAAAGAATAGTAAGGTCAACTTATGCAAACAATTTTGAAAGAAAACATTTGGAATAAAGAATGAATTTTGAAAAAAAAAAAACACAAAATTTAAAAATATAAGTGAGAACAACTTACTACGAAGGATTTAGGAAAAAAAATGTTGAGACTAAATATAAAGAAGAGTATTTTGAATAAGATAAAAAGAAAAATATGAATTTTGTATAAAACTAACAAAGTTCTAAAGATAAATAAGATACACTTATTTATTGTGGCAACATATCTGGACTGATCCTTTTAGAAACGTATGAATGAGTCAATGAAAGTTTTTGTGTCTCTACACAAAACCTTTCATTGAGGGGGTTTTGTGACAGTACAGAAATACCTGTTACCATAATAATGGGATTCAGGAAATTTTATTTGTAAATTTTATTCTGATCATGAATGCTAACAAGGGCTAGGTTAGTTTTGCCAAAGTCCCAATAAATACGCAGATTCAACAAGAGGGGAGCAAGTCAAGGTCATCGTGGTACGAGCAGAGTTTAACATGTGTAATGGCGGTATAAATAAAACAAACTAATAATACGAACTTTTCATTGGTCCACAAAGCCAGATCGTCATAAATAAACAATGACGGCGTGAAAACAAATGCGTATTAACCAGGGCGGTGGCTATAGAACAATGCACAATGACGTCAGACGCACGACTACTTGCATAACAATTGCGCCTGAATCGCCCCCCCCCCCCCCCGTCTCCAGAACATCATCATGGCGATAACACGTTAAAATTTTGCTGGCCTAAAGTAGTCAGCTAAAATGTTTTATTTGAATCAACAAAATGTAATCACAAGTAAATAGTGTTAATAAGTAATTAGAACCACCATGTAAATTCAGTGCAAAGGACAGACGAAAGCTAGAGAATACAACGTCTGCCCAGTCGTCTATAACAATTCACCGAGCACACATGCTCGACCAGTGCAGTGGGCAATTTTTGCCATAAAATGCAGTAATTGTTTCAAAATGCATTAATCAGTTTAAAATGTAATCAGTAACAGTCATGTAAAATCAGTGGACAAATAATATGATAATTCAGTAGATTCAGTGCACTAAAAGAACAGTAAAGGTTCGGCCGAACACCCGCCAACCACCATGGGAGTCTGAGGAGTCTACGCCGCATCAATTCCAGGAAAGCCTTTCTTAAATTTCTTTTCAAAATTTAAAATTATAAAAGATGAGCTCAAACCAGAATAAATAACGAACGTATTTAATGTTACAGTATGATTGAGGGTGAAAGTGAGAGAGTGAAAGTGATCGTTGGCCAACCTTAAACAAATCATAATTGAGGCGTTGGTTTGTGTATAATTACAGAGTAAGCATTAAAGTCACAGAAATAAAAAGGAATTTAAAGTAACTGCAGTATAGAGTTTAAAAAAGAATTATTTTAGATAAAATAAAAACACATGCATATAGCATTAAACGCATGGCGAAAGCGGAAATAATGTCGCCGCCATTTTGAAATTTAACACTCGTAGCTGACTCTCATTGTTTATAACCTATAGCGCAAGTAACTGAATAAAATAGAACTTATTATCCTCATGTTGTGTAACTGGTTATTTCAATACCCCGAGAACCTCTGTCTTTTTCGCTTAACGAAACCTTGGACCCAAAAGCCTAATGCACTCAACAAAACTGAGCACGTGTTACACCGGATGTGTGGTAAATTATGCAAATCCCATAATAATTAATTATCATACATTTATTATTATTATTTTAATTAATGTGAGTCGTCACAGATGGCGCACGAACTTGGACTTTGTATAAAATTAAATTTATATGAATAAGCAGAGAAGCGGAAGTAGACGGGTAGAGAAATACACATAACAGTAGAGGTTATCCATGTAGGTTATGTGTGGTATGAAGAGAATTGTATAATAATTAAGACAGAATTTATTACTATCAGTACAACAAAAATGGCAGATAACAACGAAAGCAGTAATATAGAAAACACAGCAACAGAATCATTGGTGTTAAACGAACCACAGGCGAACTCAACGCCTGTTATAAACAATAAAGTTTCGTTAGAAGATCTTTTTCAGTTAATGAAAATACAGAATGGTCAATTAAATAATAAATTAAATCAATTTGATGAACAATTTAACGATATTAAAAAAGAAATTAAGAACCAAAGCTGTCATTATGATAAAAGATTAAGTGAAATAGAGACACGGTTAGACAAAATAGAATTAGAAAATAAGAAATAGAATTAGACAAATTAGAATTGAACAAAGATGACAAGGTAAGTAGTAGTGGAAATGATAAAATAAATAAAAATATAGTAATAGGAGATAATAGTGTGGAGGTTGGTAGTAATAATGAGGTTTTATGGGGAATAGAATATGATAATAAAGGAATGATAGTGTGTTTTGAAGGTTTAAAGAGAGTGCGTAGAGAGAGCATAATTGTAAAAGAATTGCAGGGGTTAGGTTGGTTTTCCCTTAATGGTGTATTTGGGGGTGATATATACATGTTTTTAGGAAGGACGAGAGTGCCTTCGATGTAGATTTGGGAGACAAAAGGACTGAAAATAGTTGTCCCTGGATTTTTTGTGCACCTGATAGGTGGTGCGAGAATAAAGTTGTAGTGTCCCCTGCATATATTGAGAGAGAGAAATGGTGTGATAGTGAGATATATTGAGAGAGAGAAGTGTTATTGGGAGAGTTATTATGAGAGATATTTTAAAAGAGAGAGATGTTTTGAAAGTGAAAGATATTGTGAGAGAAAGAGGGAGGTAGAAATTTTTAAGATAAGCAGAGATTATGAAGAGTTTATGGGAAGGTTAGGAGTAGAGATGATATATAATAAATATAATAAGTGCTTACCTTGGGTTGAAGCTGATATAGCAGCAGTGGGAGATGATGTTGATAAAGATGACTTTATAACTTACCTGATTGTAACAAACTATACCGAAGGTGACAGGACAATGACCAATCATGACATGTTAAATGAGTTTGAAAATAATGATAAAAATTCGAATGGTATATGTATGTATAATGATAAGATAAAATATTCAATAATAAACAATGTGGATAGTTTTAAGATTCGACTATTATTTGACGATGGAGGTTAATTATTTTATTGTGTTATGAACATTTAATTATGTGGACAGTGTTTTTCAGGATGGACTGTTTATGGCTGATTTTGGTAAATGATAAGATGATAATGTGGATTGTATATTTTTGTGTATATTAATGTCAATGTATTTGTGTATTTTTGCTGTTGTGTATTTTATGTATTTTTTTGTGTGTAAACATCTATTCTAGAATTTTAAATAATCGAAGGAAGTTTAATAATGATTTTGAAATAATTGTGAGATTCAGATTCTAATGGTTAGTAAATGATTAAGCATGCGATATATTTGGATGTGGAGATGTATTGTTGTTAGTAGATAAATGATGAATTTTCTAGTGGTATATTAAGGTGAAAAGTTGTAAAAGAGTTTGGGTAATAATGAGAGATAAGGGCATTGGAGTTAGTTAAATAGAGTTATTGAGAGTTAGTGAAAATAAGAGTTGAGATACTGATAATATATAAAGAGGTGTTAGATATTTAGGGACACAGTAGTTAGTGATTATATACAGAGGTGAGTAATGTGAATGGTATATATATGTAGTTGATGATATTTTGTAGTAAGGATCCGGTGTAAGGAGTGATCAGCGTGCGACGTGGCAAGGGACCAGCGTGCCACGTTGTGGCAGGCGGAGCAATTTTGGGTTAGAGTGTTTGCCGATATTTGGTGGAGGGCAAATGGTTAGGGATGGATATGGCCAGGTAGGGAACATACATCCTTGTACAATAATGAGTGGTGCCAGAGGTTTTAATGGGATTAGTGAAGGGGGTTATTATAGAGATATTGGTGTCATATTATGTTAATGGTTAGAAGCGGTTGTTAGTAAAAAAGAGGTGAGTAAGGTTAGATTGACAAATACCAAAATAAGAGATAGAGAATAGTGAATAATAGAGAGTTACCCAAACTAATAAGGATAAAAGGGTTAGAACGGGAAAATTCATGGTAGGAAGGTGAGGTAAAGGAAAGGTAATGATAATTTTGAAAATTTTTTTTGTATAGAATCTAAGGATATAAACAAATGTTAAATGATTAAAAGTCAATAGAGAATTGTTGATAATAAAAATGTTATAAAGTTTTGCTACAAGTTATGTAAATATGAATTAAGTAAGGTGAATTGTTCAATGTTAGTGTTTAATGTTTACTGTACAATGTTTTATTATGTTGATGGTACAACAGGCTAGGAGGTTACTACAGGGGTAGTGACGGTAATAATGATAAATTTTATGATGGTTATCAAATCTATGGTAATGATTCTGTTATAAAAGAAAATTAACGCAAAGAAAGTTGAGTAAAGAAATTAAATAATTTTGAAGTGCTGCCATGCTAGTTAAATATACTGATGGTATTTGAAATAAATGAGTAGAGATATTAGTTGTTGTTGAGAGTAAAATTTGTTTTGTATTTAGCATAAGGGTATATTTCATTATGATGAGAGAAGTAAGTTGATATTGACTGGAGTCAGAGAATTTGATAAAAAATATATGTAGGAGTGTTGAAAAGTAGGAGGATTATCTGTCTAAAATCTTGTTATATATTTTTGTGTGTTATTTGGAATTTTATGAATAAAGAAAACCAACGCCTCAAAACACAAACCAATGCATCTAAGGGGAGACATATCAGTTGTGGATATGTAGACAAATAAGGCCACTATTTTAAAATTTTGTATTGAATGTTTCAGAGTTTTGTGGTGTTGTGACCGCGGTCCTGAGCTGGCCGGAGCGTCAGAACAGGAGCGTTCAGTGCCTCATGGCCTTATGGTGTAGGGATCTCTCCAGAGAAGTCCAGTAAGGTCAGACAGGTACGATCAACACTATAGGACCAAGGGTAAGTGATTGAAATTTTTTATATATATTAACACTACAGGGGGTTGTGGCAACATATCTGGACTGATCCTTTTAGAAACGTATGAATGAGTCAATGAAAGTTTTTGTGTCTCTACACAAAACCTTTCATTGAGGGGGTTTTGTGACAGTACAGAAATACCTGTTACCATAATAATGGGATTCAGGAAATTTTATTCTGATCATGAATGCTAACAAGGGCTAGGTTAGTTTTGCCAAAGTCCCAATAAATACGCAGATTCAACAAGAGGGGAGCAAGTCAAGGTCATCGTGGTACGAGCAGAGTTTAACATGTGTAATGGCGGTATAAATGAAACGAACTAATAATACGAACTTTTCATTGGTCCACAAAGCCAGATCGTCATAAATAAACAATGACGGCGTGAAAACAAATACGTATTAACCAGGGCGGTGGCTATAGAACAATGCACAATGACGTCAGACGCACGACTACTTGCATAACAATTGCGCCTGAATCCCCCCCCCCCCCGTCTCCAGAACATCATCATGGCGATAACACGTTAAAATTTTGCTGGCCTAAAGTAGTCAGCTAAAGTGTTTTATTTGAATCAACAAAATGTAATCACAAGTAAATAGTGTTAATAAGTAATTAGAACCACCATGTAAATTCAGTGCAAAGGACAGACGAAAGCTAGAGAATACAACGTCTGCCCAGTCGTCTATAACAATTCACCGAGCACACATGCTCGACCAGTGCAGTGGGCAATTTTTGCCATAAAATGCAGTAATTGTTTCAAAATGCATTAATCAGTTTAAAATGTAATCAGTAACAGTCATGTAAAATCAGTGGACAAATAATATGATAATTCAGTAGATTCAGTGCACTAAAAGAACAGTAAAGGTTCGGCCGAACACCCGCCAACCACCATGGGAGTCTGAGGAGTCTACGCCGCATCAATTCCAGGAAAGCCTTTCTTAAATTTCTTTTCAAAATTTAAAATTATAAAAGATGAGCTCAAACCAGAATAAATAACGAACGTATTTAATGTTACAGTATGATTGAGGGTGAAAGTGAGAGAGTGAAAGTGATCGTTGGCCAACCTTAAACAAATCATAATTGAGGCGTTGGTTTGTGTATAATTACAGAGTAAGCATTAAAGTCATAGAAATAAAAAGGAATTTAAAGTAACTGCAGTATAGAGTTTAAAAAAGAATTATTTTAGATAAAATAAAAACACATGCATATAGCATTAAACGCATGGCGAAAGCGGAAATAATGTCGCCGCCATTTTGAAATTTAACACTCGTAGCTGACTCTCATTGTTTATAACCTACAGCGCAAGTAACTGAATAAAATAGAACTTATTATCCTCATGCTGTGTAACTGGTTATTTCAATACCCCGAGAACCTCTGTCTTTTTCGCTTAACGAAACCTTGGACCCAAAAGCCTAATGCACTCAACAAAACTGAGCACGTGTTACACCGGATGTGTGGTAAATTATGCAAATCCCATAATAATTAATTATCATACATTTATTATTATTATTTTAAATTAATATGAGTCATCACAGCCTATATGTTTCAATAAGCCTAAAGTGAAAAACGCGAGTGTTGGTTAAAAATACCTTTTAAACGGAAAACCAGTGAAATAAATACCTACAGACATTAAATTAATACTACACAGAACAGAACACCAGTGGATATAACATTTAAACAATTAAACAGTAAAAACACACCACAATACAAAAGTGCAAATATCGGCCTAACAGACAAAAGTGAATTTGACTTATTACTACACAATTTTTCAAAGCAGAACACTAACACTGAACCAGAAACACTACACCAACACGAGAAGGAAGAATTACAGCTGCAGGGACGAAAATTCAGAGGGAAAGCATCTTTTATTGGAAACTGAAACAACGAGGTGTGATCATCTTTCAACTGTACACGAGGAGCGGCCATTTTCTTCCCACAGTTCAATGCGACTCCAACTACGAAGCTGCATTGGTCTGACAATTTCTATACTTAACATTATATTTTAAATGTCATATATGTACTTTTAAATTTTAAACTGATATATATATTGTAATGTTATACTTTTCATACTTAACCCTATTTCTCTGACTTTACCTAAAATAACTGCTAAAAGAATCCTAATATAAATAATTGTACGAAATATTGACACCCTGAGAATCGATTTATAAATCGATAAAGAGTCAAAATAATAAATATTTGCTAATAAAATTTCTTATATATTACAAAATTGAACATTTTTCATTCCTAATAGATAATTAACGTAATAATTAATTTTAATCGAGTTAACTACCAGACAAAGGAAGATAACCTACAAATAAGAAAAAGTTCACATATCGATTGTAATAGGACAGTGTTCCGCAACCTTTTTTTACCCACGGCACACCCCAGACGGACCTAGACTCAACACGGCACACCAAAATGTCTGTCCCCTCAAAACCATATGAATCTTAATATAATTACAAAATATTACGTCGTTATGTAATCAATTATTATTATTATTAGTATTATTATTATTATTATTATTAATATAAAACAGGAATACTCATGCATTTATTAACAATTTATTAACTTTAATTCACTGTAGAAAATACGAATTTTAAAGTAAATAACTCTACTCATACATTTGCGGTGAACACAAAGCTTGCCGCCTGTAACCCATCAAACCGGCCCAATATTTCAGGCGAGCATACAAATAACTTAAGATAAGCAAACTATAAAACAATATTGAGTAAATAAATTACGTTTAATTTCTATGAAAATATAACAATTATCAGCATGTATTAAAGAATAAACAAGCACCTTCTTACTTAAAATCGACAATTAATTTATTACAATAATAAGTAAAAGTTCGCGTCACACCTTTCACCTTGTGACGGCACACTATTGTGCCCCGCACACCGGTTGCGGAACACTGTAATAGGAGACAATTCTATCAAGTGGCGAGAGGATTTTAAAATACTGAAAAGGCTTTAAAACAATTAACAAAAGATTCGGAACACCACAGAACATAATTAATTAATTGTAAATTAAAAAAAATTTATAAACAAAATTTTTTTTTATACACAAACAAAATAAATATAAACAAACTTATATATTTGTAAGTATCGTTACAATATTTAAAGTGATATTTCTCAAAAACTACTAATCACAGAGAGATGTAACTTTGCAGCATTATTCTACATATTAAGAACATTAAATTTACGTATTTTCATCCATCTAGGGTCAACCACGTGGCTGAAAAAAAATTTAAAACCAAAAGTAAGTGGTAAGTTTTACAATAATAGTAAAAAAAAAGTATAACTTTTTTTGTAGTTTCTTTACAATAATAATTATAAGTGGAAATTTAAATTAAAATATAAGCTTTAAGTTGGTATAAAAATCATTTTTCTATCACAATTAGTATTAAAGATATATCAAATTCAAAAAAGTCTGCATTGCCCAAAAATTTTGAACCCCCTGCCATCTCAATAGCAATTTTAGCAATTTGACATTGATTGCCTTCCTTTCAACTGTTTCTGAGCCAAGTAACACAACAGAAAAATGAAAATATGTTTTACATAAAAATTTTTCATTTTCACTGGTGCCTCCCCTTAAGTCACTAATCACCAGCTTTAATTTTCACAGTTAAACACTTTGTAATTAAAAACACAGTCTCTTACAAGAAATCAATTAAAAATTGTTCACACGCAATAAAACCTCCACTAAAATTAAACACAATTGTATTACAATTATTCCGCCCGTTAATTGTATTACAATTAACCAATATCATTTACAGTTGACACGGGCGCAACAGTGTCCATTGTGCGCCCTGATTTAGTCAGCAACCGACGGCCACAACTTAGCTCTTGTACAATACAGACTGTGACTGGAAGCCCCGTCAAGGTGATAGGAAAGGTAGATGTACGTGTACGCCTGGGTCTTATCGAGTTTAGCCACCAAATGCTCGTTGCAGACATTGTCGACGAAGTGATTCTTGGCACGGACATTATGAATGACTACGGATTCGTTGTGGACTTAAAGAGAGAATGTCTTGAAGGTTGGCCAAGAGAAGATAAAGCTTTGCATGGCTAAAATGACAGGGTCTACCAACAATTCGATTAAGCGAGTGGCATTAGTCGAAGAACTAGTCAACAGGTCTGGTCAAGAGGAACCTTCCCTATTGCAAGCGGAAATGGAAGAAGAACTAGCAGAGGAAATATAAATAAGTGTAATGACAAAAGAAGTGATTGGAAAGCCAACTATGGATGTCGAGACAAAACTTTTGCTTGTTCCTGAGCTGATAGAAGCGCCCGAGGGCAAAGTGGGTGAAGATGAGGTTACGCAAGAGCTTGTTGACGAGAACCAAACAAACTTGGATCAGCCAGTGGTGTTTAGGTCATCAGTACATGACGCAACGGGAGTGATTACAGCAAAACTAGTGGTTGAGCGGAAGACTCGCATTTCTGGGAACGTGATGTTCGGATCACATGAGACTGAATTCGAAGAACCGTAGAATTATCTTTCGCAAGGACGTCCACCTAGATCGCCTGGTCGAGTACTACTTCAGAGACGGGTTGCCAGTTCGGGACGAACAGGCTTAAGGAGGAGGTAGTGTTACCACATTACAGAACAGTCTACGTGTTTGTCGAATGTGCCAAAAGAATCTCGCTCTAATGTATGTGGCATACGTGACCGTTAACGCACCCGCGAGAGTTTTCTCGAAGTCGCCAGCCACGCGGACTGTGCCAAGGCCGCAGTTAATTACGTAGTTCACATGGTCGCTAAGACACAATTAGGAACGTTCTGGTCTTTGAGCGCAGGTATAAATACATGGTGGCAGCGGCCTTAGTTATTCAGTAAAGTGGTGATATATTCACAGTGCGGTCCGAGTTATTATCGGGCGATATTACCGTGTACGTTCAAGTGGTTATTAGTGAAGTGTTTAATAATCAAGCGGGATAATTTAATACAATTGTGTTTAATTTTAGTGGACATTTTATTGCATGTGAACAATTTTTATTTGATTTTTTTGTAAGAGACTGTGTTGTTAATTACGAATTATTTAACTGTGAAAATTACACGCTGGTGATTAGTGACTTAATTTGTGTCTTGTATTTTGTTTCCTCTGTACCTACGACGATCAAGTAGACCGTCGTAACATTATTATATAATGTTTGTTGTTTAATAAATTCATTTTGATTATAAAATATAAATATTTGGCAACAAGAATGTTTAATAAACATTAAGTGTATCAAGACACTTTCGTTTTTTTTCCAAGACGATAGAGGAAACACCACAACTGTCAATGAAGACCGCTACACACACATGGTCAGAACATTTTTGATGCAACAGCTCCCTAGGTTTCCGGAAATTAATTTTTTCCAGCAGGATGGGGCCATAAGTCATACTGTTCGTGTCTCCATGGCTGCTTTAAGAGAACTCTTCCCTGACTGACTCATATCCAGATATGGCGACATCTCGTGGCCTGCAAGATCCCCAGATTTGTCCGCATGCGACTTTTTTCTTTGGGGATTTCTGAAGAGCAGGGTGTACATTGATAGACCGCACACCATACCGGAATTAAAAACGAATATCAGACAAGAAATTGCACGGATTCAACCTGACTTGCTTCGTCGAGTGATGGAAAATTTTCGGTCAAGATTAGAAGAATGTTTACACAGAAATGTCTCTCACTTGAGCGGCGTTATTTTTAAAAAGTAAAATAATGGCATACTTTACTCAACTCAAATCTGTAAAAAAAAATTCTGATAATGTTTCATGAAAAAATTGGGTACTTTTAATTTTCCTGCTTCACTGGCGGACCCTGTATATATTACATAAACAGGGGAAGTATTGAATAAACATTAAGAGTATCAGTTAAAAGTTATGTTTGTGAAATATAATTATGATTCGAATATTATATACTTTGTGATTATCTAAATGAAGTAATAAATTCACTAGTGCCAACTTATAAAACGTAAGATTTAACTAGGTTATTGTTGTTGGTGTGTGCGTACTCTGTGAGAGCATAGCTTATACGTTTGTTAATTTCTAATAAATCTAATTTATATTTAACTATCGTTCAGTTAATTGTCAACCACTGCATATATTATTAACAGGTTATGGGCCCAGGTTTGCACAAAAGGGCAATATTTATGTGATACTGAGCAGTAATAGGTCCAAAACGTGATAACGTAAAAAAAAAATTATTCCGACCGCGTGGTAAAAGTGAAAATTAATCTCAACGCCATAAACATGGAAAATGAATTACTACGTATTAACAAGTTGCACGGTAGCGGGAACTGGAATATATGGAAATTTCAGATTACAGTTATATTGAAATCCTACAACTTATGGAATGTAGTCAAAGGTGTACAAGTTATGCCCACTATGTTAGATACTAATGCGTCTGTAGCCGAGAAAACAGAATACGAAAAGAAGAAATCTGATTTCGAAAAGGCAGACGAGACAGCTCAGAGAGTAACCGTGACAACTCTGACTGAAAAAAACCATGATTCATCTTGTGAATCTAGAAAATGCCAAAGAAATGTGGAAAAAACTTGTGTCTGTGTATGAGCAAAAATGCGAAGCATCTCTGCACATTCTTCAGCAGCAGTGGCACTCATTTGTCAAGGATTTAGCTGATGATATGGCTACACACATTTCAAAGATTGAAGAGTTAGCCTATCAACTTAAAAGCATGGGTGAAACTGTTGATGATAAGATGACAGTGTCGAAAATTCTGCTTACGTTGCCAAAGAGTTTTAGTCATTTTCTGTGTGCATGGGAGTCGACAGCTGAGGCTGATCGTACAAAAACGAACCTCATTAATAGATTAAGAGTTGAAGAAATGTGAGTGAATGATACTGAAAAGACTGAAAGCAAAGCTTTTGCGTCAAAATCTCAATATAAAGGCAAAGGTGCAAAACAGGGTATGAATAAAAACAATTCTAATAATATGTTGTAACGGGACAAACTACTGGGGTTTGGTTTATTCTTGAATAATTGTGGAATATAGTAGCCACTCAAGCTGAACAACATTTTGATCATAAACGCTTGACAGTTTTTTAACACCTTGCAGTCAGTGCGTACCAAGCCGTGCGAGGCACAAGAACAATTAAGTCTGGGAATGTAAATGGTCAAAAGGGGTGCAAATTCATGCGTATGCACGCGAGTCGGCCAACGGTCACATGATATAAAGCACGTACATACATTCCAGCGTCGAACATGTGACGAAAACAAAGAACTAAACGCAGTAAAATCCGCCTCAGTCGCATATACAGCTTAAAGCTGGCCGGTGGTGACAAAAGTTCCGGAACGAAAAAGCGGGCCTGCAACTCAAACAAAATGTGATTTATTCAAATTTATAGCATTAACAATCATGAAGTGACAGTTTCGGCGATATGTAAAAAAACAAATTATCCGTAATAGAATTGTGTGAAATGAAGACCAATACGTGAGGAGGCTGGACTATGGAAATACCACGATTCAGTTAAGTGACCTACAAAAGTAAAAACCAAAAAAGATTTGCAATTAGGGCTCATAAAATTCAATTGTAACTATTTTAATAAAAATGGATATCTCCTAAAGTCATGGGGTGTATGTGTGAGTGTGTGACTGCAAGCGCTGGTTTCTGTATGTAAAATTAAGTTTGTAACTAGATTTTATTTTGAAACTAACTTTTTGTTGAATATTACTGAAATTAAAATATAAGAGAGGGAGGGAGAAGATTTTGTATGCAATGATGGGGTTGAAAGAAATGTATAAAGTTCTTATTTTGATTGAAAAGATAAATTTAATTGGATTCTTTATAATTTAATAAAGTAAGATTGATTTGAACATCTGAATTTGAATTAGTTATTCCAAGCAACCATCTCGTTTTCAACACGTCTAATTAGAACCCTGGATACGGTAAGTAAAAAAAGTTAAGTTGGCAACTAATAAAATGGCGGCGACACTAGCCGTAAGCGATAAAATGTAAACAATATTCAATTCATAAATTTATAAATATAAATATATAAAAAAACAACAAATGGCGCCCGAAGCAGCTGGACCATTTGCATAAATAAAATTATGCAAATGTGGACCTGTCTGAGAAACGATATGGTTGTTGAGAATGGGTATGTAATTAATAAGTAAATAGTAAGGTTATGTAGTAACCATATGTGGTAGTAGTAAAACAGATATCTTGTTAGATAGTAACTTTGTGTTATATCACAGAATAATACTTTGAAAAGATATATATATATATAAAATTTCGAGATGGTAGATAATAATGAAAACGTCAGCTTAACTGACACTGAAACAGAGAGCTCAGTAAATGTTGAACTAAGCGGAACTGAATCAATGATTATGAGCGGAGTAAATGCTAAATCGACACCTACAGCTAGTAAAGTGTCGTTAGACGATTTGTTCAATTTTATGAAAGCTCAAGATGTTAATTTAAATGCCAAATTTGATGAAGTGAAAGATGAAATCAAACAACAAAATTCTAATTTTAACAAACAAATTAACGAAATGAATACACGTTATGAGAATATGCAAGAACAGATCATAGCATCAGTTAGTGAGAAGTTTGATAAACAAAATGCAAGAGTAGACAACATAATTAATAACTTTAAAATGAATAAATTAGATGCTAATTATGAGATTAAAATGGGGTAGATAGTAGTAAAGAGGCCGATAAATTCAATGAAAATAAAGAAGATCAGATAATGTATAACAAGGTAAGTGGTAATTACGGTAGTGAATCTAATAGTGAAGAGAAAAGTGAGAATTATAATGACATAATTAAAAACGGGGTATTAGAGAATAAAGTGGTTAATATTGAGAGTAATGAAGATTTTGGTGGAGTAGAATTTAGTAACGAAGTGTTAGCCAGTGTTAATGAAAGCGAGAGAGAGTGTGATGAAAGGTTAGGTGGGTAAAGGGCAGATTTTCCCCAAGTAGGTGGTGAAACAGAGTTTTCACAAGTGTTGTATGAGGACAGAGTTTCCTCCCGTGGTTATATAGACGAGGTGTCTCTAAGTAGGTCCCCTTTCGTGTATCATGAGTTCCTTGGAAAAGCCCAGAGGGGTCATGATAACGTTGTGTTACCCTTTGCGTGGTATGAAATAGGTCAGTGGGGTTGTGAGAGGTATTGTGATGAGAGAGAGAGAGAGAGAGAAAGAGAGAGATAGAGATTTTTTAGATTAATAGAGGTTATGAAATGTTAGTGCAGAGTTTAGATATTGAGAGAGGTGAACAGATTGACTTACCTTGTGAAATAGATACTGATGATACTGTTGTAGATAATAAACACATTATGATGTAATTGATATAGTGGAGGAATATGATGATAGAACTACCTTATGTTAACAAAAAATACTGACGGAGACAAGACCAAAAATACCAGAGTAAACGGATTTTATGAGTTAATAGGGGAGAATAATCTGGTGCATTATTCTTATGATAGAGGGAAAATTTTAATATGCAAGGGTTATTATATAAATAGTAATAACGATAGGAGTGTAATTAAAGACAATAATTTTTATGTAAAAGTAAGATTATTGTATGATGATGGGGGTTAAATAAAAATCAGTGAATGGACATTTAAAATATTTTAGTTTATGGTTATGACCTTGCTAACTTATGAAATGAGGTGTGGTAAACAGAGAAATAATGACAAGAAATTGTACATAAATTTATAGTGAAATTAATTGTGTTTGTGTTGTAAAATGTATTTGATGTAAACAATGTGTGTATGTAGTAGAAAATATCGGTATGGAGAACCATACACGACTTCCATATTCAAAGATTTATATTTAAAATCATTTTCGAAATGAAATACAGTAGAACCTCGTTATAACGGACCCCGTTACTACGGACTTCTTTTACAACGGACACGTCTTTTACGCCGTACCCCCACCCCCTAGTCAATGCACTGGAATGACTCACGTCCGCCCGGCAGTGCCGAAATACAGTTTTCAGAGACAAACACCCTTGTCAGGTATAAATCGTTGAAAGTTAAAACCCAACCCCAATCCACCATTGAATTAACTGGTTTGAGAATTAACTGTTGAGATAATAACAACAAATACAGGAAACTGTTTGTTTGAATGGTAAGGGAAAAGGAGTTGAAAACAAAGAAAGGTTAACGCCTTAGCCAGGTATATTTTCACTCCCACCACTACTGGTCAGTTGTTCAGTTGTTTGTCGCGCACAGTCACACGTCCTGCCTATAACTTTTTTTAATTTATTCAAATCATGTCATTAAGTAAGCCAAGTGTAGGACAGAAACGGAAGCGTAAGGCGCTCAGTCTTCAAGATAAACTCTCCATTATAGAAAAATTAGAAAAAGCAGCGTCTGTTTCTAGCATTTGTCCTGAGTATGAAATCGCAAAACAAACTGTATCGGACATTAAAAAATCAAAAAATGACATTCGTAACTTTGTTCTCAAGTTCAATGTAGAAAAGGAGAAGAGTGCAGCTAAGCGTATGCGGCTGCCTTCTATGGCAACACTGGATGATGCAGTCTACAAGTGGTTCTCTCAGCTTCGTTCATGTGGAATGGCTGTTAGAGGAATTGAAATTCAAGCGGCTGCCGAAAGAATCTCCAAACAGATGGGACTTGAACAGTTTAAAGCGAGCTCTGGTTGGCTATTTAGGTTTCGTCGACGTCACAACATTTCAAACAAGAAGATTAGTGGGGAAATTCTTAGCGCAGACTTTGAAGCTGTTGAGCCTTTTGTAAAAGAATTAGACGATTTGATTAAAAAAGAAGGTTATCAATTGAGCCAAATTTGTAACTTTGATGAGACAGGTTTGTTTTGGAGAACTCTACCTGACAATACACAAGCTTCAAAATAGCTTCAAGCCGAAAATACTACGCCTGGTAGAAAAGTCAGCAAGGAGCGTGTGTCAGTTTTGTTGTGTGCAAATGCAGACGGCACTCATATGCTTAAACTTGCTATCATTGGTAAAAGCAAAAAATCAAGGGCACTTAAAAATGTGATGGTCAATTTACCAGTTCACTAATATAGTTCCCGAAATGCGTGGTTTACAACTGAAATAACAAGTGACTGGTTTCATAAGAAAGCTGTGCCAGCAATTATAAACCACCAAATGGAAATTTTGAACATTCCAAAAGAAAAAAATAAAAGCTTTGTTTCTTTTGGATAACGCACCAACCCACCCTGATGTTGACAAACTCTGCAGACGAGAAAACAAGATAAAGTGTAAGTTCCTGCCTCCAAACACAACATCCGTGTTTCAGCCCATGGACCAAGGAGTAATTTATACTGCCAAGCGGCTTTATAGAAAAAGATTTCTCAATGAAATCTTAGAAGTTGATGAGCCATCCGCTGCTGAAGAAGATAGAAGGGGCCAAAAGACTCTTCAAAACTTGAAGGCCTACAACATTCGATCTATGATTCACAACTTTGCTGATGCTGTAAAAGAAATTAAACCAACTACTTTGGTGAACTCATGGAAAAAACTGTTAAAGAATGAAGAAGCATGTTTAGAAATAGAAAATTGTGAGACAGAAGATATCCGTGAAACTTTGCAAAGAGGAGAGGAGGAGGAAGTTTTATTGGAAGATGTGGAGACCTGGCTTGAAGAAGATGAAGATGACCCTGGATTCCACTTGTTGATGGAAGAGGAGATTGTTGGCAGTGTCACTGAGAAAGAAGACTCTTCGGAGGACGAGGAGGAAGACTTACAAAAGGAAGACAATACTCAAGCAACAATAAAAGTGAGTGAAGTGAAAGAACATTTAAATTTTGTCATTGAATATGTTGAACAATCAAAAAATGAAAATGTGTTTGCTTACTATGAACACTTGCGGCATCTTCGTCAGTTACTGACCAACGAAATAAATAACAAACAAACACAACAAAAAATCAATACTTTTTTCAAACCAGTTAATGTTAGTAGTAATAACCTAATGAATAATAATGAACCAGGCCCTTCTTGTTCAAGAGAATAAAACAATAGAATGTATATAAAGTTTCAATTCTGGTCTATAATGTAAATATGAACAGTATGTTCTCATTTGTCATGTATGCTATGTAAAATGATGTCAAGTAAAAATAAACATGTTTTATACTAATTTACCGAGTTTTATTGATGTAAATACGACCTAACAAGACTTATTTGTTATATAACGGACTTTCATTACAACAGACAAACTTTAACCCCAATTAGTCCGTTATAATGAGGTTCTACTGTATTACCATAGAAACTACTTCTTTCTACTTACTGCTTCAGCCTTAACCACAGTACTGTGGTCACTAACGTATACCACCTCACGTTATCGCACTCGATTTTCACTGATGATGGAAGTCGATGGCATTGCCGAAACGTCTGGTTTTGTAGAAAACATTGGACTACGGCCTAATATCCCGGGAAGGAATTTTAACAAAAACTACTTCTATGTTGCCGATAACATTGTACACATATATATATATAAAATATGCATAAAATTAATGGCTTGTATAAGTTAATGATTGATCTCCATTAAGTAGAAATGAGGGTACACTGTGGACAAAAATTTTCAACATTTCCTATTGAGCGTTGCTTAGAGTAAAGCTGCGAATCTACAGTGTATGTTTCACAGAACAAACACGCGAAAAAGAAGGAGCGCTCCGAAGTCACTCATGGACCCTCAGCATCTTGCAGAGGGTTCATTCCCTAAAGACGAAAAGTCTGTCTATGAATCATTCCTCTGTAAACACGTGCAGTTACACTGCCCAGCGATCCACAGGAAGCAAATTGATGTCCATTTTTTCGGCTGGCACGCGTTATGTTGGTGTGGGTTTCGGCACTTTCCATTTAAAAAGCGTGCAAATGTAAGAAAATAAACATGAGTGAGGCCAGAAATAACGTGAATTGTGTATGTATGTGTGTGTGTGTGTCTTACCTGCCTTTTTATTGCTGTAGGCATAATAATAAAATGGAAACGTAAACATTACATAACTGAGATATGCTACCTGCCACGAACGATATATTATTTTATACATGGTGGAGTTCAGTGACATACACACGTACAGAAGAATTATATATATATATATATATATATAAAGATATTAACTCATACATAATTTACATTAAAATGAAAAAATTATAATTTTATTCCCTGGCAACAAAATTATTTTATTTTTAACAATTACCATTGTTTGAAAAAGTTTAAATGAATTTTCAAGTACTTTACTGTTGTTAAAACATAAAAGGTTGCAGGTAAACTACCCCTTCCCCTTAACCGATCTTCACCAAAATCGAAAGTCCTTGAGATCTCTACAATTCAGGGACGTATGCAAAAAATTAGTTGATTCTGTTTGAATTTGCGGCTGTTATCGTTTGCCATAGAAAATACGCTTGATAAAAAAACGTTGCAGGTAAACTACCCCTTGCCCTTAACCGATCTTCACCAAAAACAATAGGTCTTGAGAACTCTACAATTTAGGGCTGTATGCAAATAATCTTTTGATTCTGTTTGAATTTGCGGCTGTTATCGTTTGCCATAGGAATAACCCTTGTTAAAACATAAAACGTTACAGGTAAACTACCCCTTTCCCTTAACCGATCTTCACCAAAAACAATAGGTCTTGAGAACTCTACAAATCAGGGCTGTATGCGAAACATTATTTGATTCTGTTTGAATTTGTGGCTGTTAACGTTTGCCAAAAAAAAAATTTCCCTTGATAAAAAAAACCGTTGCAGGTAAACTACCGCTTTCCCTCAACCGATCTTCACCAAAAACAATAGGTCGTGAGTACTCTACAAATCAGGGCTGTATGCAAAAAATTATTTGATTCTGTTTGAATTTGCGGCAGTTATCGTTTGCCATAGAAAAAAATCTACACACAGACAGACAGACACTTTTCGAAAAACGACTTTTTTTCATGTTTTGAGTGTAGTACAATCAGAATCTGCAATAATCTCGAACACGATTTTTTTTGCCATCACCATACTTCCATTTCCATAAGGAATATGGAAGTAAAAACTGATGTAATAATAATAATAATATTTTGGCAGACTAAATAAAGAATGAGAGGTTGTAATAAATGAGTTGTAATTGTTTTGGGAGTAAGGTAATTAAAATATGTTGTGTTTTAAATAATTGATTGAATTAAAGAAGTTGAGATGAATTAATTGATTCATTTAAAATGTTATAGAAAGAGATTTTGATGATGAATTTAAATTATTTTATGAGATTTGAACTTTATAATAAATAATAAATGAAGAAATGTAAAATGTGTTTAGTTGTGGAGTCATATGATTGTAATGTTTCAGAAGATACATGGGGTTATGTACGCTGTATTTGTGGTAATGGATGTTTATAATTTGTTTATTCAATTGAGTGATGTAATGTGAGTATGAAGTTTATAATGAAATTTAAATAAAGTAAAATGATTAATGTTCGAACAATAAATTTTTAAATGAGTTTAAAAGGTTTTAAATAAGGTGATTAAATTAATTTGAGATAGATGTGAATTTTCTAATGTAATTTTCAATGGTTATCTTAATGTAAAATGTGGTAAAAGTTGGAGTTTGGGTGATAATAATTATTTCAATAAGGCATTTGAGTCGGGCAAAGGTAATTTTAATGGGTGTTAGACAGAATAATTTTGGAATATAAGTAATGCAGAAACGGGTTAATAGTAGGGACACAGTAGCGATAGTGTATGTATGTACAGAAAGCGAGAGTAATGTAATTAGAGAGTAAATAGGTGATGGTGAGATTTTGTAGTGAGGGTAGTGGTGTAGGGAGTAATCAACGTGCGTCGTTGGGCAGGTAATAGAGAAGGGTAGAAGAGTGTTTGCCGAGATTATGGGAAGGGCAAAAGGTTATGAATGGAATTGCCAGGTTCGGGAACACACATCCTAGTTACAAAGAGGGTATTAGTTATTTTATTATAAGAGGAAGGGATTTAAGTGGAAGTAGTGTTGAAGGGGGTTATTATTGAGAGATTAGTGTCACCCTATGCAAATCTGTAAATGGTGGTTAGAAGGAAGAAGGTGAGTAAGGTTCGATATATAAGTGCCAATTCAATAAATCGAATCATTGTAAATGACTGAAAATCGCCCAAACAAATAAATGATGAAAATGTTAAACAGAAAATCATAGTTAAAATGTAATAATGAATGAAATGTTATGTAAAATGAAGGTTGATAACAAAGTAAAAAAAAAATTTTTTTGGAAAAGTTAATGGTATAGTAAATGATAAATAATTGATGGCTAATTAATAAAAGTTCAATTGAAATTAAAGTGTAATGTTTATAATTTTATATGCAAATTTAAAGATGTAAGGTGTGTAAATTTTGGTCAAGCTTAAATGTGAATTGTTTATTTTAATGTAATAATCACAATGTTAATTATGAGTGTACTATGTTTTATTATGTTGATTAGGTATGTGGGCAGGAATTTAAATATGAATTGTATTTATGTATAACATGTTTTAAATGCGATTCCCTACATTTCGGGCGATCCCGGCCTTACCAGCCCAGACCGTGGTTTTGGATGACAATCAGCTGTGGGCAGCATTACTGTAAAACTGACCACAGTTGGTTGCCTTTGAAATTGTTCAACATAGAAATTTAATGGGGTTTAATAAGGGAATCTAAGATTATTTTGAACACAGGCTATTTTCACCAAAATAGGGGTGGTAGACCTTAGGGGCATATGTTAAGATAATGAGTAGGGGTACTTACCCTGAAGTTTCTTGTAACGCTGAAGCAAGGATGGGAGTGAGAGAAAAGAAAAAAGTGCTCACTCCTTCCGCCTCAGTCCTTGTGGAGGCAACTGGACGCAACAGTTCAGGGAGGGCAATAGTGTGTGTGGAGGAGAAAAAGGGGATGATTATTATTAACAGCGCCGGATAAATAGAATTTCTGTTAGTAATAATCTTTTATAAAATATTAAATGATTTTGAATTGTTTTAGATACAAAAAAGAAAATGGTTAAGAATTGTAAAAGAAGGGAGATATAGATGAATCGTATTTGATTAATTTTTGATAATGTGTTTAAGAGAATTTTAATAATGAATTTAAATATTTTTAGATGTAATTTGGGTGATGAGAGATACTGGTAATGATGTAATGTGAGGTGGTTATTTAAATTCTGATGGGAATCAGGGCAATAATTTTGAATTTTGGGATAAGAGTAAGTGAGAGAAGGGTATACAGAATGATGTTAAAGAAGTTTACAAATGTATCATGTTATTTTTAAAGTGTTCATATATACATGTGTGTTAAGAATTAAGAAAAACCAGTGCTTCTTAACGCAAACCAGCACAGCTAAGGGGAAACAGATCAGGTAGGGATACAAGGCCACCATTTGATATTTTGATAGGTTGTTTCAGAGTCTGGTAATGCTGTGGCGGCGGTCCTGAGCTGGCCAGCGCGTCAGAGCAGGAGCGTCAAGTGCCTGACTGACCTTGCGGTGTTGAGATCTCGAAAGAGAAGTCCAGTAAGGTCATTCAGGTCCGGTCACGGTCACTGGACCAAGGGTGTTAGATATTTTTTATGTAAAACGTAGAGGGGGTTGTGGCGATATATCCCGACTGATCCCTTTAGGAAGTATGAGTGTGTCAATGAGAGTTTTTATGCTTCGGCATAAAGGGGGTATTGTAACGGGACAAACTACTGGGGTTTGGTTTATTCTTGAATAATTGTGGAATATAGTAGCCACTCAAGCTGAACAACATTTTGATCATAAACGCTTGACAGTTTTTTAACACCTTGCAGTCAGTGCGTACCAAGCCGTGCGAGGCACAAGAACAATTAAGTCTGGGAATGTAAATGGTCAAAAGGGGTGCGAATTCATGCGTATGCGGGCGAGTCGGCCAATGGTCACACGATATAAAGCACGTACATACATTCCAGCGTCGAACATGTGACGAAAACAAAGAACTAAACGCAGTAAAATCCGCCTCAGTTGCATATACAGCTTAAAGCCGGCCGGTGGTGACAAAAGTTCCGGAACGAAAATGCGGGCCCGCAACTCAAACAAAATGTGATTTATTCAAATTTATAGCGTTAACAATCATGAAGTAACAGTTTCAGCGATATATAAAAAAAACAAATTATCCGTAATAGAATTGTGTGAAATGAAGACCAATACGTGAGGAGGCTGGACTATGGAAATACCACGATTCAGTTAAGTGACCTACAAAAGTAAAAACCAAAAAAGATTTGCAATTAGGGCTCATAAAATTCAATTGTAACTATTTTAATAAAAATGGATATCTCCTAAAGTCATGGGGTGTATGTGTGAGTGTGTGACTGCAAGCGCTGGTTTCTGTATGTAAAATTAAGTTTGTAACTAGATTTTATTTTGAAACTAACTTTTTGTTGAATATTACTGAAATTAAAATATAAGAGAGGGAGGGAGAAGATTTTGTATGCAATGATGGGGTTGAAAGAAATGTATAAAGTTCTTATTTTGATTGAAAAGATGAATTTAATTGGATTCTTTATGATTTAATAAAGTAAGATTGATTTGAACATCTGAATTTGAATTAGTTATTCCAAGCAACCATCTCGTTTTCAACACGTCTAATTAGAACCCTGGATACAGTAAGTAAAAAAGTTAAGTTGCAACTAATAAAATGGCGGTGACATTAGCCGTAAGTGATAAAATGAAAAACAATATCCAATTCATAAATTTATAAATATAAATATATTAAAAAACACAACAATGTCTAAACCAAAAGGCAATTGTTTTGTTTGTGGCAAGCCAGGCCATTGGGCTCGAAATTGTAGATTCAGAAAATACATTAATAAGTGATAAAAATGACAGAAGCAAAGAACATGATACAACACAGGGAACTGCACTTATAAGTGAGGCCTTAGCATCTATTTTACAAGGCTCTAAAAAGGTCGACATGTGGTATAAAGATTCAGGTGCAACTGACCACATGACACATCATCGAGATTGGTTTGTCGATTATAAACCATTAAATCAAGAAATCTTGGTGCGTATTGGAAACGATTTTCTAAAAGCCTATGGAAAAGCCAATATAAACGTAAATACTTTTGATGGTGAAAAATGGAATAAAAATTATTTAGCAGATGTATTATACGTTCCAGATCTTAGTTACAACCTTTTCTCGAGTGGCGTTGCTTTAGACAAAGGTCTAAAACAAATTACAGATAATAAAGTGTGCAAATTTTTGAAAAATGGTCACGTCATAGCTATGGGGTTACGCAAAAGACACAGTTTATTCGAGATGCAATTTGAAATTGAGCCTCCGAGCAAAAAACATGAAGAATTGAACACTAACTGTGCTAATATTGCAGATACTTTGGAAACATGGCATCAAAAACTAGTGCATCAAAACTATCCTAGAGTTAAAAAGGTACTTGAACATTTTGGTGTTAAAAGTTAAAAACAACGACATATGTTTTGTAATGCATGTGCAATTGGAAAAGCTCATCGCCTATCCTTTCCAATGAGTACTTCTGAAACCAGTGCTATTGGTGAGATCTTTCATGCAGATTTGTGCGGTCCAATGTCACAAAATTCTTTAGTTGGATCGAGATACTTTCTCCTCCTAAAAAATGATTTTTCTCATTATAGACATGTGTATTTTATTAATGCACCGACTTTGGGGGAAAAAAAAACACTGTTCTAATGGGATAAAAATCATGAGAACTGACAACGGACTGGAATTTGACTGTGAAAATGTTTCCAAGTTGCTCAGTAACCATGGAATCGCGCACCAGCGTTCAGTGGCATATACACCAGAACAAAATGGATCAGCCGAGAGGGAGAACAGAACAGTAGTTGAAGCAGCACGTACTATTCTGCACGCAAGAAAGTTCAAACAGACTTTTTGGGCTGAAGCGGTCAATACAGTGGTGTATGTATTAAATTGCACAAGCACAAGTTCAGTAAAGGATTTCACTCCTTATGAACTTTAGCATGGTCATAAACCAAATTTAAAAGATCTACATATATTTGGAGAAAAAGTGTACTCACACATTCCCAAAGATCAAAAGGAAGAAGTGGGACGCTAAATCTGAAAAGGGATATTTTATTGGATATGAAGAGAATACCAAAGGATTTCGAGTTTGGTTTGCTCACAAAAAACAAGTAAATGTAGTACGTGACGTCATTTTCACAAATACTTTTGAAAGTGAAGAAGAAAATGATGAAAACAGGGAAGAATACACATCATTATACTTACCCGATGAAAAGAAAGATAAGTTCCTGAAGTCGTTCGAAATAACATTTTTGTTGAAGATCATGATATCATTCAAAATGATATAACTTCTGAGGATCAAGTGCAATCTGAAGAATCTGATATAGCTGGTACTGAGAATGACCAGACTACAAACTACAGAAGCAGACTGCGCCAATCATCGACAATCAAACCTCCAGCAAGATATGCTGATTATGTTAACATCAAGGACTGTTTTACTGCAGAAGGTACTGAACCTCTCAATTGTCAAGAAGCTGTATACAGTGATGATGCTGAAAACTGGAGAATTACTATGAATGAAGAAATGAATTTCTTAAAAATCAAGTATGGGATCTAGCTGAACGACCACCTGGGGCCAATGTCATGGGAAATCGTTGGGTCTTCAAGATTAAAAAGGATCCAAATGGAAATATTCAACGGTACAAGGCAAGACTAGTTGCCAAAGGCTTTGATCAAAAGGCTGGAATTGATTTCAAGGAAACTTTCAGTCCCGTAGTAAGATTCAATTCAATTCGAATGATTTTATCTATTGCAGCAAAAGAAAAACTCAAACTGAAGCAGTTTGATATCAAAACTGCTCTTCTAAATGGTGAGATTGAAGAGAATGTATATATGAATCAACCAGAAGGTTTTTCAAATGGAACAAATCAAGTCTGCAAACTGCTTCGGAGCATATACGGACTCAAACAATCCTCCAGATGTTGGAACCAGAGGTTTACCAAATTTCTAAAGAAGTACGGACTTGAATCTACCAAGGGAAATCCATGTAGCTTCACTAGCACGAATAAAGATCGAAGGTTGATTTTAGCCGTCTATATTGATGATGGACTAATTGCGGCTAAAAAACAAGATGATATCAACAATCTCATCAGTGGGTTAAAAAAGGAATTTGAGGTTACTGATGATCAGGCAAATATGTTTCTGGGGTTGCAGATTGAAAGACACCAGGATGGATCAATATTCCTCCATCAAACTGTGTATGCAAAAAAGGTAAGCGAAAGGTTTAGGATGCAGAATGCAAATCCAGTGACAATCCCTGCAGATCCTCATGAAGAGACATGCATTGATGCTCATAAAAATCTGAACACTGGAATAGTCAACACGCCTTATGCAGAAGCTGTTGGAAGCTTGCTTTACCTATCAAATGGTACCAGGCCAGATTTGTCTTTTGCTGTTAATAAGGCAAGTCGCTATCTTCAAAAACCTACCAAGCTTCATTGGAATGCTGTGAAACGAATCTTCAAATACCTAAAGAGAACTCTGGACTACCATCTAAAGTTCGAAGCAGATATTAATTCTCATTTGCAAGTCTATAGTGATACAGACTTTGCTAGAGAAATTGAAATTCGCAAGTCTACTTCTGGATATTTAATCAAACTAGGATCGAGTGTACTTACCTGGAGTTCTCAACGACAAGCCACAACAGCATTGTCTACAACCGATGCTGAATATATGGCAGCGTACTGAGTTGTTAAAGACATAATGTGGCTAAGGAAACTCATGAACAACTTATGCATCTTGAAAAGAACAAAAACAACTCTGTACATGGACAATAAAAGTGCAATTCAACTGATCAAGAATCCAGTCTTTCACAAAAGGACTAAGCACATTGACGTCCAATACCATTATATAAGAGAAAAGTTTGAAGAGAACGTCTTCAATCTAGAGTATGTCAACACAAAGGATCAGACAGCAGATATCTTCACCAAGACACTTCCACGTCCGGTTTTTGAGTTACATCGGTCAATCATTTGTAAAAGTCTTAAATAATTTTTATGCAAAGACTTTTTATACAGGGTCCGCCAGTGAAGCGGGAATTTTTGAAAGTCCAATAGTTCATTTTCTGCTCACGAGAGGGTGTGGAGGTTTTCGATTGTTGTTTTACATTTAATGCCATTTGTTAAACATGGAGCAGTGGTCCGGTGCACAGCATGCTTTCTGCGTAAAATCGTTTTATAAGAATGGTGACTTCTGTACAACGATTGTTTCGTAATCATTTCAATATTCCACGACATGGAAGAGTGCCGTCCGCTCATGCAATTATGTCATGGGTGAAAAAGTTTGAAGAAACTGGTTCCACGTTAAACTTAAAGCATAGAGGAGCAACAAGGTCTGTAAGAACAGAGGAAAACATTGAAAGAGTTTGAGTAGCATTGACGCGTAGTCCACAACGTTCTGCAATGAAACATGCATCCGCACTAAACATTAGTGACACACTGTTACGACGAATTTTGCATAAAGACTTATCTTTTCATCCTTACAAAATTCAAGTAATCCAGGAGTTGAAAGATGGCGATATGCTGGCTCGCAGGATTTTCAGCAAAGAAATATTGCGACATGTAAATGATGATGAAAACTTTATTCACCGCATGTTTATGTCAGATGAAGCACATTTTCATTTGAATGGATATGTAAACAAACAAAATAGTCGATATTGGAATGATGAAAACCCAGGTGAGTTGCATGAAAAGCCATTACATAGTCCGAAAGTTACGGTGTGGTGTGCAGTTTCATCATCTGGCATTATTGGGCCATATTTTTTCCAAGACAATAGAGGAAACACCACAACTGTCAATGAAGACCGCTACACACACATGGTCAGAACATTTTTGATGCAACAGCTCCCTAGGTTTCCGGAAATTAATTTTTTCCAGCAGGATGGGGCCACAAGTCATACTGTTCGTGTCTCCATGGCTGCTTTAAGAGAACTCTTCCCGGGCTGACTCATATCCAGATATGGTGACATCTCGTGGCCTGCAAGATCCCCAGATTTGTCCGCATGCGACTTTTTTCTTTGGGGATTTCTGAAGAGCAGGGTGTACATTGATAGACCGCACACCATACCGGAATTAAAAACGAATATCAGACAAAAAATTGCACGGATTCAACCTGACCTGCTTCGTCGAGTGATAGAAAATTTTCGGTCAAGATTAGAAGAATGTTTACACAGAAATGTCTCTCACTTGAGCGGCGTTATTTTTAAAAAGTAAAATAATGGCATACTTTACTCAACTCAAATCTGTAAAAAAAAATTCTGATAATAAATGTTTCATGAAAAAATTGGGTACTTTTAATTTTCCCGCTTCACTGGCGGACCCTGTATATATTACATAAACAGGGGAAGTGTTGAATAAACATTAAGAGTATCAGTTAAAAGTTATGTTTGTGAAATATAATTATGATTCGAATATTATATACTTTGTGATTATCTAAATGAAGTAATAAATTCACTAGTGCCAACTTATAAAACGTAAGATTTAACTAGGTCATTGTTGTTGGTGCGTGTGTACTCTGTGAGACCATAGCTTATACGTTTGTTAATTTCTAATAAATCTAATTTATATTTAACTATCGTTCAGTTAATTGTCTACCACTGCATATATTATTAACAAAGAAAATAATTTAAAGTTTTCAAAATTTAAATATATTTTTATTAAACAATGGGTTCTTCATTGAGGTGGGGACCATGTCACTCACTCCATCTCAAGCCTCTCCCATTTTGCAGAAAAAGAGGACCCTGTCAAGGCTGATACTGTTACAACGGCAGCGGTCTTAGAAGTCAGTGAACACTTTGTACAAGACGAGTGTAGTTAGTAATTAATTAATAAAATGTCACTAATGTTAAACACAATGGTATTACAATTATACCACCCGATTATAAAACCCAACACTTCACTAATAACCACTTGAACATACACAGTAATATCGGCGAGAATAACTCTCGAACCGAACTGCAAATATATCGCAGTAATACTGACTTCTAAGCCCGCTGCCGCCGGGTATTTATACAACGCTCACAGACCAGGACGTTCCTAATTGCGTCTTAGCGTCCGTATGAACTACATAATTAACTGCGACCTTGACACAGTCAGCACAGCTGGCGGCATCGAGAAGACTCTTGCAAATGCGTCTACAATAACGTATGCCGCACACATTAGAGCGAGATTCTTCTAGCACATTCGACAAACACGTAGATTGTTCTGTAATGTTGTAACAATACTTTGACGACAGTGACAGGGCTTTCCGCCAAATTCAGCCGAGTGACAGGTGGGCCCAACTTTGATTCGCTCTTCATATTTCCCCAGCATTAGCTATAATTTTTTACTTCCATATTCTGTAAGGAAATGGAAGTATGGTGATCGCGAAAAAAATCGTGTTCGAGATAAGGACCAATTCTGATTGTACTCACCTCAAAACAGTCATTTCCCGAAAAATCTCTATATATCTGTGTGTCCGTGTGTGTCTATATGTAGAATGTTTTCTATGGTGAACCATAACTACCGCAAATTCAAACAGAATGAAATAATTGTTTGCATGTATGCCCGAGTAGTAGAGGGCTCAAGGCCTATTTATTTTGGTAAAGATCGGTTAAGAGGGAGGGGTAGTTTACTTGCAACATTTTACATTTTAACAAGAGTAAAGTACTTAATTTTGATAAATAAAGTCTCCTGAAAAGAAGCTCATAATAACACACTGTAGAAAGGTAGATGAAATTTCTGAAAATGAAAAGGGCATCTGAAGGGTGAGGGGTAATTTTCTATAAACGTAAATGATAGTTGAAGGGGGAGGGGATAATTTTTACTTCCATATTCCATGAGGAAGTGGAAGTATGGTGATGGCAAAAATGTCATGTTCGAGATAAGGGCTGATTCTGATTGTACTACCCTCAAAACACGAAGAAGTCATTTTTTGATGTGTGCGTGTGTGCGTGTGTGTGTGTGTGTGTGTGTGTGTGTGTGTGTGTGGAATTTTTTCTATGCCGAACGATAACTGTCGCAAATTCAAACAGAATCAAATAATTTTTTGCATACATCACTGAATTGTAGAGGACGCACGGCCTATTGATTTTTGTGAAGATCGGTTAAGGGGAAGGGATAGTTTACTGGCAACGTTTTATGTTTTAACAAGAATAATTTTAAGAAACCAGACGTTTCTGCAGTGCCATCGACTGCCTTTATCAGTGAAAATCAAGTGTGCTAATGTGGGGTGGTATACGTTAGTGACCACAGTAGGTTAAGGCTGAAGCAAGAACTAGAAGTAGTTTCTATGGAAGTATTTCATTTAGAAAATAATTTTAAATATAAATCTTAGAACATGGAAGTCATGTATGGTTCTCCATACAGATTTTTTTATCACACTTACTATAACCAATGTTTTCTTTGTTAATACTTTATGGACAGTGCTCCTACGTGATACGATGTTTTAGTTTGACCGTCATACATGTCAGTGCCAACTTACTACTGCCTTACATGTGTATTCTACCACTATCAACATTTTACTTTCTTTTTCACACATCTTCATAGGAAAGTAAAACATTCTCTCTCTCTCTCTCTCTGAGTGTGTTAGAGATCTAATCTTCAATTATTCTTAACTTACCCTCCTCCTCTCATAGGTCCTCCACCTCGTCCTCCTCTACCTCTGTCCATACCTCCTCGACCTCCAAATCCTCCACCACCGCCTCCTCTACCTCCACCACCACCACCACGACCTCCTCCTCTGCTACCACGGTCCATTCCACCACGTCCACCGCCATCTCTCCTATCTGTAAATGATTATCTCAGACATTAGATTATCCATAAAACATGAGAAGATACAAATAATTTTAATTTTGCCACAATACTGTGTACATAACTGTTTCTATTCTTATATCAACTGTTGATTACCAGAACATAAAAATTAAACTTTCTTGGTGCGACTATTTTTGGCACGCTGAAAATACTAAAACTGTGAACAAATCTTACACTCTGAAATTCATCCCAGCATGACCTCAAAAAAATTCAAATACTCAAAATGAAAAAAACTTCTTGATTAAATACTGTAATAACATTGATATGATGATACACGTGCATGCGCCTTCGAGTATTAACTTATGTTTTCCAAAAGTAGTTCCCAAATTCAGTGTTAAATTCAGCATTTAGCAGAAATCCCAACTTACTTTTTGTCACAACCTCCCTACTTTTTGTCACAACCTCCCAAAGAAATATATGATATGACAGGTATCAAAAATTTTCTTTGACACCAGAAGAATTATTTTAAAATTAGAAAATTTCCTACATATATTTTCATTTTTTATGAAAAAATTTTAAAAAATTAAAACAGAAATTGAAAATTTTAGTATGTACAAAAATCAAAAATGGTTGTTGGAAATTCACATCTGTGAGCATTGGACAGAAGGGTCACCAATCATGTATTTAAAATGCTAATAGAACTAGATAATTATTCATCATGTTCTATCAAAAATAAAGACCATATACACATACTTGTTTTGAGTTAAGCTTCCTCAGATTCAATTACAGCCATTAAACTGTAGATAAATTATTTCAACACACCCTTTGGTGGCAAACCAAAGAAAATAGGTAAGACAATTTAAGAACCAATTTTTGATACAAAATTCATTATCGCAAGGAAATCTTTGTGAAGGAAACCAGACTCGCCCTACACAGACCATTCACAGGACCATTCGTAGTTTCTTGTAGAGCCTTACATAAGCCTTTTTTTTTGTAATATTCAATGCTTAATAGCTCAAAAAGCAAAAATTATGAAAATCTTATACAATAAACTTCTTTTTGATTAAAAACGTACCATATGAATTTGATGACTGAGGCTCAACTGGTTTCTGAGTTATAGGAGCATCAAATTTAGCATAAAACTGCTATATTTATTTTGCAGCAATTAGG
Source organism: Magicicada septendecula (assembly GCA_034769895.1). Lineage (NCBI taxonomy): Eukaryota > Metazoa > Arthropoda > Insecta > Hemiptera > Cicadidae > Magicicada > Magicicada septendecula. Next base: position 247,404,864 of record CM068367.1, on the reverse strand, counting down.
ATTTAAAAAAGTAATATAAACCCTTTTATATTGATTTTGCAAGAAATTACTGATTCCTGCTAGGGTGTACAGTGTTCATAAAACCGTAAGGTTTTATGCAAATTATAAGAAAAAAATAAAAAACTATCCAATTACATGTTTAATTAGTTACACTGTGAATACTTCCAAAAGCATATTTTTTCTTGTCATTTTTTTTTATTTGTAGTGTTTTACACATTGAGGTATATGCCCGAACAGTATTCAGAGTAGTTTGCTGCTATGGACGGTGCCTGAACAGAGCTTCTCCATGTTTTCGTGCTTTATTACCCGTATAACAAACGGGATTCATTCAGTTTCTGGACAGTTATGATAGTACATTATATTGTTAGTTGTAAAACCGTCATCACTGATCGCATCACCTCTCAATAACGAATGTGGGAGTAATAATTATACACATCTTCACGTGTTACACATTATGGTAAGAATGGCAACATGTCGAAAACACACCTGAAATGAGCCTCTGGATGACAGCAAAATAATTAACATTCTAAACACTGATTCAGATTCTGATATATTGTTACGATGGTCTCACGGATTGTCGTATGGTATAGTGGAAACAAAATACAGACATCACTGAAGTCACTATTTACCAACTTTAATTAGTCACAAATAACAATTTGTAATCAACAAGGTACTCTCATACAATAATTCAAGTTAAATTTGTTCACACGCAATAACAATGTCATAATGTCAACTAACAGAGTTCTGCATTAATTATAACATGATAATCACTTTCCACTAATCAGCCACAACCACTTGATCTGCACTGAATCGCCAATTGTAACTAACTTCTAAGCCGGCCGCTGCTGCTTATATAGGTCACACAAATGTTCCAGAATAACTTTCCATACTTTTGGCAGCGTCCTGGTATAATTTGTGTGTAGTTACAAGTGCCCTCAAACAGTATGGGAGGTACTTTAGTGCTATGTGAGTGTATGCCCTTGATACACATGAAGCACACTGGGCTAGTCAAGAAGCGAATAGAACAATACTTTCGCCTTTTTGAAAGTGTTCCGTAAATGTCGTAAGACTGCCTCTTCCTTAAGTATGTTCGTCCCAAACTGGCAAACCATCTCTGAAGTAATACTTGGCCAGGCGATCTAGGTGGTCTACGCAGTTGGTCTGCTTGCAAAGAATTATTCTGCAGCTCTTCAAATTCAGTCTTAGGTGATCCGAACATCAAGTTCCCTGGAATAAAAATCTCCCACTCAACTGCTAGTTTTGTTGGAATCATTCCAGCTGTGTTGTGTACTGATGACCTATAAGCCATTATGCTGGTCCATCACGTCAGCAACCTTTTGTGTAACATCATCTTCAGCAACTTCTCCCCCAGGCGCTTTGATTAACTCAGGAACAAGCAAGAGCCTTTCCTCTTGTACATCTTACGTCCATAGTAGGTTTGCCAATCACTTCCTTTGTTGTTATACAAATTGGTACTTCCTCTACTAGTTCTTCCATTTCCGCTTGGAATCGGAAAAGGTTTTTCTTGAGCACACCTGTTGACTTCTTCATCGGCCAAATACCATTTGCTTGATCGAATAGTTGGCAGACCTTGTCATTTTAGCCATGCAAGCTTTTTCTTTTCTTGGGCAACATTCAGGACATTCTCTCTTAAGTCCACAACAAATCCACGGGCATTCATAATGTCCACCCAAGAATCACTTCACCGACAATGTCTACAATGAGCATTTGGTGGCTAAACTCAAGACAACCCAGGCATACACGTACGTCTACGTCTCCTAATACTTCGACGGGGCTTCCAGTCACAGTCTGTATTGTACAAAAGCTAAATTGAGGCTGGCGGTTGCTAACTAAGGGCGCATAATGGACACTGTTGACGCCGTGTCAACTGTAAATGATGTTGGTTTACCTTCCGTAAATTCTGTAACGTTCAAGCTTTCACTGGTCTTATGTGGCAATGTATACTGGTTCTGGAGCTTTATTTCTTCAATTGATGTGATCACACCCTTCTCTCAGTATTTTATTCTCCCATCAAGACTCTGTCGTGCTGTCTTCTTGTTCTCAACTAAGCGTAGTATACATATTGCAAATGTGTTTCACCACACCGCAATTCTAAAGCTTTTACCAATTCGGCATAGGTGTTCTGGCTATCAGATGGCACTTCCTGTAGTAGCTCTGCCACAGGTTCTTTAAAAGCAAGAAAAAGTGAAACTGCCCTGCCTTTTTCCATCCAGTTATTTGCACAAACACCAGTTATTTGTTTGGAAACGCATGGTTGTATTTTCATTAACTGCTTGACTTCACTTTTAATTTGTTCTTTTATGTTTGCAATTGACGTTTGTAGTTGTTACAGTCTTCTCTACTTCAGATATTTTATTTGACATGGATTCTTCTATGACAGATATTTTTGTAGACATCGCTTCTTCCATGTCAGATATTCTAGCAATTTGGATGTAATTGTAATTGTAATTCTAGTGCTCACCTTGCATCTGTTTCTGTATAGCTTCAAAAAGAGCTTCCATTTTATCCGCTTCCTTCTTATGTTCCTCATCTTGTCGTTCTACCTTTTATTTTCCTTATAGGTAGACTTTATCTATCACCATCGTTATTGTTATTGAATGTATTTTCATATAGATAATCTTATTTATAATTTTAATTAAAACGTTAATCACAGAATTTATAAATTTATGAGAATTTCTCTTACTTATAAATTTTAACTTTTACTTTATTACGGATATTATGTTGGATTTAATACATTTTCATTATTTAGTGAATAAATCATCATAAGAGGATTTGTACAATGATGTACCCCTATCTGTCAGAGAAAAAATATCACAAATTTTTGCCAACTTTTATGCTTTATAACTCAGAAACCAGCTGTCTGTCATCAATGTATAATACAATACGCTCTAATCAAGCAAAAGTCTATTCTTTACAATTTTCATAATTTTTGCCTCAGTGCCAACTGAGCTATTAAGCACTGAAAATTGCCGAGAAAACATATCTGACACAATGTTTGAAAGCCTCTACATGGAAAAGGAAATGCGCTGAGGCTTCATGAAACTTCTGACTTTCGTATTCCTATTACAGTTCTGTCTAAGATAGGTTCATGAAGACTTCCTTCATAAAGAATTTTTGAACCAAAAATTGGGTTTTTTAATTTTCTTACCTACTTTATTTTTAAACTGTATTGGTAAAGATCCTTAAACTTAGGAAGAAATTAAGGACCTAAAATATTATGCAGAACTTTGGTTTTTTCTTTAATTTAAAAATTAAGTAGCAATGAGATTTTCAGAAAATGTTTTTCACCTTAACCCTTAACTGCCCCGCGTGGACACGCATGCAGGGTACATTTTGAGACGGCGGGAAAATTTTTGTAGGAATTAGTTTTATGGTTCCACGCCTGAGAATACTCCTACAACAAAATAGGCTTTTGGTTACAGAAAGTAATAAGCGTGCTGCTGTTGGTATTTATGTTTCCAGATGCATTTGTTTTATGGAGTCAGAATTCTGTGAAAACTATGTACATAGACCAAGTGCAACCATATTATTTTCTTCATAAAACTTATATAAACTCCCACAGGTCTTTGTAACTATTAAAAACAAAGAGGTTATAGGTTTATATAAAAAACATTTACTAGTTTTATAGATGTGTCCATATGGACACGCTAGGCAGTTATACTTTTCTGTATATTCTACGACTCTGAATAAATACAACCATATGATAAATAATGTATATTTCAAGAATAAAATGATAATATGTACACCTCTGTGTATTTTTATTATTTTAACAAGCAGTTTCAGTTTTAATAATAATAATAATAATAAACAACAATAATAGTGAAATAGGCATTCTATGGCATTCCTTCGAGAAAAGGGGTCTTTTCTCAAAACAAAGACACTCAGTCATGTTCTCTGGCACGAAACAAAGATTTTGAAAAAACGAAAGGGCATACCATGAATCCTCAATAAGCAAAGAGGGTGGAGTCTTAGTACTAAAACGGAAGGATAACTCAGTTGTATCCATTGTGTCAAAATGCATGAAGTTGAGTCAATTTGTAATATGAAAACATATTCCCAGAAAGAAAAAAGGTTTATCCAGGTACTGTGCCCACGTAGCCATTGGAGAGTATAATTGTTCCATGGGGGGAGTGGGCAGATTAGATGAAAATGTTGCTATGTATGGATCTACATCAGAAATAAGAAGTGGTACTGGGATCTATTATCGTGGCCACTTGATGTATCCACCCACAATGCCTGGTTAATTGCTTGTCGTTCTGGGGAAAAAGTGACACAACTGGAATTTTGACCGTGAAGTAGTTCAAATGTATCTCACTAGATACAGCCACCCACCTAAAGTAGAAGGAAGGCCAGCAATATCTTTTTCTTCACATACTCCTTCAAGTGTGTCAGATTCCATACGTTTCAATACATGTAACCATTTCATACAAAAAATTGATAGAAAAAGAAGATGTGCTGGAGATGGGTGCAAACAGAAGACATCTGCACTGTGAACCCAGTGTGAAAAGTGTACTGTGGGACTGTGCGTCGAGTGTTTTGAGGACTTTCACAAAATAACAAAAATTTATAATTTATGATAAACACTTTCTTTTATGTTTTAATTTACTTTTATATGTAATTTTATAAGCAGATATTCCATTTAAATAAACTATTTTATTTTTTAACTTGTATATATAATTTAATTTATTTTACATACATAACTGCCCAGCAAGTCCATATGGACACGGCTTATCACTAATAAACTGATAAGGTTATATAACTAAAAATTATTTTTTTGTTGGTTTTTCATCAATGTAAACAATTTCAGGAAACCAAAATCCAAAATTCAGTGAAAAAAACTTAGGCAGTCGTGGGTTAAGTCAACCCTCGAAAATTGTTGGCGTTTCCCACTCGCCAGATACAGTTTCCTTGGGGGGGGGGGGGGGAATAAAACTTTATTATTTAATATTTAGCATGTACCGCTACATTATTCATTAGCCCAGTTTATATTCTGATAGTCCCTTATCGAGTTGAAGATGAAAAATAATTGATTAAAAATAATCAAGCTGGACTAGGCTGAGTGTTTCCTCTTGTGGCCACTAACATGACGAAGTCCCGACGAGAAATACCATTTGTCTATTGCTACACCAGGGTTGAAATCTTCTAAGGGTGGTCCATTTACTGCCAGCTGCATTAGATCTCCTAATGAAGTGATGTCCAGGGAAAGTCTCTGTTTCACTTTTATCCTGTTAACGAAGCTAAATCCCCGTTCACAAGATTCTGTTGTTACTGCCATGCATGCAACGCCACAAAATACTTTCTTTAGCTCACCAAAACGCTCAGGAAACTTGTACAGAGTTTTTAATAGCTCACTCAGTCCTTTTGAAGTTATTTGCCCTTCTTTAACCATCATTTTTAATTGAAGCCATTCCGATAGCAAAACATCCTCAGTTATATCACCAGTAATAAAAACATGCGCCAATTGAAGAATCTCATTGCCATATGCAGTTAGGGTGTCATCTTGAGGAAGGCACAAGAAATCCAGAACGTGGCACTTGGTGCCTACTACAGTCTCAAGTGTATCAAGACGGCACTTCAAGTAATGAACTGTGCTTTCGATCAGCTTATTACGGATTGATTTGTATTCTTCCTCCCCTTGAGACGTATTTGTGAGAACAATTCCTTGGTCGCCTTTGTATTTTGAGCAATTCAGTTTCTCTGAGTCTGAAGTGTCAGAAAGGAATTGTTTCACACTGGATCCTTCAGATAAAAGCAAGAACTGAACCATTTCCACCGTTACCGTCATTGACGATCGTACCTGTGAGACCAGCAACTGTTTTAACTGTAAAACTTTACAAAATGGCTCTAGTTTCCCATACATGTCTATCAAAAAGTTTAATGTTTTTACAAACTTGTATGATGTAAGGATTTTTAGATAGCCTTTTGCTCTAGCTGCATCCGCAGCTTCTCCTGTTGTAGCTTTCTGGTTCGTTATACCCTCAAGATGGATGACCAGAGGTATGAGATCACGCCGCAAAGCTTTCAGAGGGTCAGATTTACTACATAGCCACTGTACATTGTGAATATTTCTGAGTTTTACTATCTCACTTTCTAAAGTTTTCGCGGTGTTTTTAAGCTCATGGAGGCATTTTGAGGATCGTTTGTAAAATTTGTATATGTTCTTCACAGTTTCGTCAAGCTTTTCTAGGTAAGGGATGGAATTGCCAGCATCAAGTATGGCCAATTGTAGACGATGCGCGGCGCAGTGGATGCTAATTAAATGCGGAGCTTCTTCTTTCAAACGAAGTATGAAACCTGACTTTGAGCCAATCATAGACGACGCCCCGTCAGTTCCCACACTAACCATGTACTTTTCTCTTCTCCAATCAAGCCCTACGTTATCCAAGAGCCCAGTAACAGCAGTGAAATACGACTCTGCCCTACTGCTCTCGAGAGGCACAAGGCCTAAAAGGTCTTCTCTTATATCCCCTTCACACATAACGAGCATAAACAATCACATGTTCCTCAGCACTTCGGTCCGTGGAACCATCAATCAAAATACTGAAACACTGAGCATTTTTTAATTTTCGAACATCTTCTTGTAACTGTTTAGCAATAAAATTAATGAAAACTTGGCAGTTTTTATCGTTTACATATTGTTTTGTCTCCACATTTACACCTAATTTATTGGCAAGGGCAACTTGCTTAGGGAAGTCAGTAAATGGTTTTTCATTGATGCCTATAAAATAGGCTATGTTGAATAAAGTTGTTAGATGCTCAAACATAGAAGACTATTTTTCTTAATACATTTGGCAAGAGGAGCTTTTCCTGGTTGACTCTACTTCAAACCGCGTTAAATTGTCCATATGTACTAGGCTTTTACCATGAAACACAAAAGTTTCCTTTTTCATGGAACCAGAAAATCCTGCTACCCATTTTGGGTCACTATTTTGAGGGTATTTAGCCCATATAGTACATTTTGCGCGGTCGGAATCGTAAGCTAGCCAGGGGAAGATATCCAGCCAAGCTCTTTGAAATTTTCGTTTCCCAGAGGAACCGTGAGTAGGCCTAAGTCCACTAGAACTCGCGTTTTCCACAGTAGGCATTTCAGTTTCCCTACTAGGCTCGGCACTTACATATCTAGCAGTAGACGTCGCACTCGCAGACTCACTAGGCGTCGTCGTACTGACAGTAGAACTTTTTTTAAAGAAATAATTAAGTTTAATCTGTTTCATTATGAATAAAATAACACACGAAAAATAAAATACACGCTGAACACGATCTTAGAAATTGAGAATGCTCTTAGTACACGAAACAATAAATCACACGCGGAACACATCCGGTCAACTCAACAATAATTAGCAGACTGTACAACTTGGAAGGAGTGACAAAGGCTGGCAGCCCGCGCAGAACGGCATGAAATTTCCGCTCCCCTCTCTCAGCAACACTATTTTGTTCAATGTGTTTTAAGATGTTTATATCCAACACAGCAGTTTTGTTTATAAAATTCAAACGGTAACAGCTAACTGACGGCCTATGACTTCAACACGTGCCTTTACTAAAACAAAAACATGACGGGTTTTGGTTTAATAGACGTCGTTTTTGGGAAACATCTATTGGCGCGCCTTGGCAGTAAAACCGACTCGTATGCCGTGACAGCAAACGGCATGACGCTCTCTTATGCCGTCATGCCTCCTCTACGCCACCGCTCTCGACTCCCTTGTGTGTGCGTGCGCGTATACTATACACTTCGTGTGCCTTTCTATTCGACTATAGTATACTTGACGCGTTCACCGCTTGTATACACACTTGTATTTTACGAAGGAAGAAGTTACACAGCGCTGCCCAAATGGGGTTCGATTATTTCAAGAAAACGCATCGGTCAATGAATACAACGTATCTATTTTGCAACAAGCTCAAGATAAACATGTTTCCATTGCAATAGATATTATTAGTGGCTGTGCTAACCATGAACAGGAAGGATTTGTGAGGCAAAAATTACACAAGATGTCAGTGATTGACACAGGTGGATTGCCATACGAAATTATTTTTGTAATTGGAAAACCTTACATTATTCAGGGTGTCTACCAACTCATCATAAAAGAATTCCCTGAATATTCCCTGATTTTTCCAGGATAAGTAAGAAAATTCCCTGAGTAACATAAGTGACCAAAATAAAACGCATTTACAAAACAAAGAACTTGAGTGGACTACTGATGACCACACGATCAGCCACATTGTAGTCATGAGCAACTAAAGGTCAACTGCACCGAACACATTTACCTCAGTGCGCTAAGGTGTGACTTGTAGCGTGCAGGTTGTAGCAGGTTCGAATCCTGCCTCGGCCAACCCGAAGATGGTTTTCTGTTTTCAACACCAGGCAAATTCTGCGTCAGTACGCTAAGGACAAATTCCCCCCCAAATCCCTCCTATTTTTAACCATGGAGAATGTCACCAAACTGAGTGCACCCCGTAAAAGATGGATTAAAGAAAAAAAGCTTAACATTTTCAGCTTTTGTTACAGCTATTGACCGCTACATTGTGCAGTAAAGTGTTTCAAGACAAGACGAATGGAAGATTTGAAAACAGAGCAGAGTAGGTTATTTAGGTACCGTATTTATGGATATTCAGGGCTTCGCTTAAAATCATTTAAAATTTTTTCCCACCAAAGGTCAAACTGTGCCAATGTGTTCCATTTCACTCATCATATATGCTACAAGAGGAATCAACACTCAAAACTGCATTTATTTTAAAATATGTATTCATATGAGAGGGGCCTTTCACTAATGTCATGGCAATTTCTCACAATCATATTTTTCAGAATGACAAAAGTAACATGAACAAGTGGCCTGTGGCCAGGAGTATATGTAAGCAATTTTATATGAGAAGGCATGAATATTTATTAATACCGGTTAGTTGTCTTGAAGATGAACAATAATAGATGAAGATCGATTGACAACATTAAAAGCTATTAAAAAAATAAAATGATACATCTTCCCCATCTACCCATCCAGAGCAGGAACTACTCAAATCCAGAGAAGCAAGAGATGATTTACTCAGACTTCTATTCCACAGATGCTATGCTAGATTGCAACTGGACAGGACCAAATAACTGTAAGCTCAGCGCTCTCACCAGATTGGCTGTACACGGCTTCCATCACAAGGCAAGCGTACAAAAGGATTCCATGAACGAAGTACCAGTGTGTATATGTTTTGTACCGGACTTTATGCGATCGTTTTTATTTTAGCATGTGCCGTGAAAGAAGTAAATCACTGATTGAGTATAGAGAATGTTAGATCAAATCAAACATATTTGTGTACGTAAGCTTATAGCCATTTGGCTGAAATAAATTCTTATCATCACCTTCCCCATGCCTTAATAATTCAAGAACAGTGTTTTTAAAGTTTTCAAATTTCTTTAAATTGCACGCACCACACAGCACTGTCCCTCACAAAATAGAAATAACAATAACACAATGTTTGTTTTAATTAAACACCAAGCACTTATTTACACTTATATAAAATTGCAACAGAAGTCTGCTTCCATTTACTTGTTCGATTCTTCAGCCAACTTCTTGATGTTTTCTTCAAGCAGTTCCAGCTCCTTATCCTTTTCTTCCCTAAGTTTTGCTCTCTTGGCTTCCAACTCCATGATCTGCAGTTCAACCTGCCTTTTCTTTTTGAGCTTTAGCTGCCTTTCCTCATCTTCGGCTTTCTTTCTGGAAATTTCTACCATATAGCGACTTCTTGCATTTTTCGTGGAATGTATCAAACTCTTATCGATCACGAGGTCCTGTACATTGGGGCCCACTATTGTGTTCACAGAGTCATACACCAATCGCCTTGCTACCAGGGTCTCATTGGCCATGTTATCAACAAGATCTTCCTTATTAACAGAGAAACCTCGTTCTAAACTGGAATTACCATGGGAAATGACAAGAACCATTTTCATGACTTTTAGAATCCTCAATTCTGGACTGGACCTTCCAAAAAAAATCTCTCCAAAAGTGGTCTGCACGATCTGACAATCTATCGAATGATTTTAGTCTATCAGAGGCACTGGGCTGGGACACAAAGTTTGAGAATTCTCTCGCAGCTTGATCAGCAGTAGGACCATCGATCCATTTATTTTCCACTAAAATGGAGAGCAAGGTTTGTAATCTGCTCTCTGCCAATGATTTTGATGAACTAACTAATTGCGGGTCAAAGCAGGAGACAGCTTTTGTAAATTTATACGAAAGAGGCGAGCGAGTCACCAGTTTCGGACAGATTTTTACGAGACACTCTCTACAATCTCTTTTGAATGTCATCACATCGAATTCCTTCAGTTTCTTTACCTTCTTCAGCTCTGCCATCGTGGCATATCCCACCTTCACGTGTTTCACTGGTAACAGATTTTCATTTTGAGTTACGTTGATGCAAGGATTGCTGGCTTCCTCCAATACTTCCTTCTTGACAAATCTGTCCATGATAATCCTCAGAGCCCCACACAATGCAGAATACAGAAATGGTATCATAGGGCGATTGCATTGGAATTCTGTCATAAAAGGTTCCAGATCCGATGCCACTGTTCTGAAGAACGCAACTTTTGGTGCAAGCAAAGAATCCTGTAATGCTTTCTTCACTTCACCAAAGCTCATACAAGAGGGTGCAGAATTCCCTTGTTCAATTCCTCTCACATACACTTTCACATTCGGGAGAATCTCTATTGCTCGTTGAGCTACATTTGCGCACTCTAGCCACCGGACTGCTGAAAATTTCAGTGGAAAGATGCTACTATTCGCTAGGCGTCTGTAGTCTGCGCGTCTAGCTGGAACATTTTTAAAAAGATTGAACAAAGCCCTCAGAAATTTCACCAACATCCATCCCGTTTCTTGAAATCCAGCTTTATAGGCACAATGCATTGTATGCAAGCCGCAACTTCCCACCTCAAGCAAAACAGGGCCTTCAATTTCCTTGATGGAAGCCTTGAAATCTCTTAAAAACTTAAAATTTACATTAGGGCCATCCATTGATATATTAATTACCTTCTTCATAAAATGGGGCGGAATCTCCTTGTTGAATGCTGCAAGTAAATCACTTGCTGTTGTGTGACCAAGAAAAGCAGAGGACCAGTAGCGTACTACTACTTCATCCTTGGAATTGTCCCAATAGCGGATATCAATGTCCATCTGTTGCATCTGAGAAACTTTATTCAGCGATTCGTCAAAACCAACTGTTATAACATCCGCTAGCTCAATCTCGTGAAATAATCTGGTTTTGAAGTATGGAGCAATTACATGAACAATTACATACCCCATTTTGTCTTTTTGGAGCTGACTCTTGGTTGCAATTTCACTATCGGAAAACATCCGTTTAAAAACACCAACATCCCTGGCAGCAGACCTCATGGTTCGGTGATTCATCACTACCTGAATACACCACAAAATTTCAGCCCTAGTGGAGTCTTCTTTAATCAAAAAATCATTCACTCTTGAATTTCTTCGAAGCAATGAAGAATCGTTTCCATCGTCGGTTGCAACAGGCTGAGAAGTGCTAGGCTCAGGGTTATTCAACTGCGGCTTAGCATCCACAGGTGAACTAAAATAATTAGTAATAGCGCCAGAATTTTTTGCAGCAATTTTATGTTTGGAGCCCTCAGCATGGCTACTAACTGCACGCCTGCCCATATTGCTTAATGAAAACGAATACCGACATAACCTACAACTCGCCCGAAAAGGGCTGTCTTTCACTGCTTCTAGCCATGATTTAAATTTTGGGTCATTCAACCACTCTGACTGAAAACAAGTTTTGCACGCCATAATAAAACGGAATTTTCAAACGACTTTGGACAGTCACGAATTTGGATGCCCACGTGTTTTTAACAACGAACGCACATCACACTAAAAGCATTTTAATCCGCACCACTAAAGAATTAAGAGCACACAATTAATTGCAAAGCTTCTGCTTTAGATTTCACGCACAATGCAACAGATTTCAAGAATTTCAAATCACAATAACACACTCAAGCGCGAACGCAACACATACAGTAAGCACCAGTAAACAACACCATTACGGCGCGAAATCACAAAAGTGTAGCCAACACTCAAAACTTTTCAACGTTGCGAAAATAGTTGAAATTCCGATAAAACTCTATATTCACAATATAAATAACAATATTCTTCCCGCTGTGGAAGGTCGAAAATCCATTAAATCCCTACACTTTCATTGTTAAATTTCCAAAACGTCCCCGCTAAACAAAAACTTAAATCTGCAAGATTGAGCAGGAAACCCGCTAAGTTGACAATATTGAACAGACAACCCGCGCAAGGTTGGGTCAAATACCTATCCGCGCTGGGAACCAATCAAATAGCATACTTGTCCCGCGCTGGGAACGAGTGTTCATTGGCTGACTACAGGAATCGAGTAGCGATCGATTACGTCCCGCGAAATTCGAAAGTATCGCTACTACGTTTACGGAGAGTAGCCCAAGAGGAAAATCCCTGATTAACGAAGAAATTCCCTGATTTTTCCCTGAATATTCCACAAATTCTTAATTCCCTGAAAATTCCCGGGTTTCCCAGGTCGTAGACACCCTGTTATTACAACAAACATAGACGTTACAGATGGATTAGCTAATGGTGCTGTTGGAACTTTGGTTCATATAGAACAGAATGAACAAAATGAAATTACTCGTGTATGGCTGGTTTTTCCTGATAAAAGAACTGGTACAGTTGCCAGAAAAAAAGCTGCTGGATTCATTGCAGAACACAATATCGATAAACGAGCCGTTCCTATTATACGTCAAACTACAAGTATTCATCTTAACAAAAACAAAACAATTGTGGGAAAAAGAAATCACTTTCCTACGATATCCGGATGTGCCATGACTATTCATAAGTCTCAAGGAGCTACATATGACGAGATAGTCTATGAGTATAGTAAAATTCATTCTATTCAGTTATTATATGTCACTTTATTGCGAGTTACTAGTATTGAAGGTTTGTTCATATTGTAACGTTATACTGTTACTGGGCGTTTAAAAATAGTGTTTTCTGTAATTCGTTCTATTACTCGTATCGTGAATGTGTGCATGACGAGCGTTTTTTAACTCGCTCGTTGGGTTCGTGGTATAGTATACGTGTATAATTGATGTTATTAATCAGTTCAGTTGTCAATGTTATTTGCATGTAGCGAGTCGAGTTGTACCTTTTCTTACCATTTACGGGCAAACCGTATCTCTCGGCGTTTGGTTTGAATATTGCCGCCTCGCCACCTGATTGGCGCACACCGTCTTTCAGTGTCGACTTCGCTAACCGTGATATTTTGTTGTTTTCACTTTTATAATTTTCTATGTATTACCTTATTTTGTACGAATCAAACATACAGCGTTGCAAAACAATAATATTTATTAACCCTTTAATAATTTTCAGTTATTTAGTAGTACATTATTTTATCTTAGCACCGGCTTTTACAATTGCTCAGTTGTCTGTCTGATGTACACGCCGCTTGGCGAATAACGTTGGTTTACAATAAAAATTTTTCACAGGGCATGTTAATAAGTCCTTTTGACTACAGAAGTATTGGATTAACGGCTAAAATGCACAAATTTATAATAATTCTTAAAACTAGGTACACAATATTTAATACATTAATATATCCAAGTAAGTAATCATCAATGAGAGTTAGTATATTTTTTGGTTAGGATTTTGACAACAAGTTATGGTTATTAATTATTTATTATAGCTCAGTTTAAAAGGTTATTACTTGATTAAAGTTCAATAATAGTCATATTATAAATACTCTCAGTTCTTGTTCAAAATAGTGATCAGTGAAGTGAAAACTGTGATTTGTTATTATGGATAGAAAAATTTGGGAATTCGTTTTTAGTGAGATTATTGTTTTATACTCATCGGTTCTCGTTGGGGCTTCCTCGATGCTCGTCTGCTTCTTCCGGATGGATCTGGCCGTCTTCTATTCTTCGGATGTTCATCAATCTCGTTCAGACAGTTTTTCCATAAAGTTCGGCTTCGTACTCGTTCCGCAGTCGTTCGTTTTCTTGGGTTGAAGTAGGTTGCTCCTGGTCTTCCTTCGGGATGGGTCGTCAGCTATGATTCTTGAAGTCGTCTTAATTTCCACGGATAATTTTAGTTTGTGAATAGTTTTAATAATAATGAGATTATTAGGTGTTCCATGGACTGCTATTACTATCTTTCTTCCTTCTGATTTCAGTCAAAATTTACTTATTTATGATAAAATTTGGGTTGAGAGCTGCATACATCCGCCCTCCGCGTCGGTCAATAATGGATTAATGAAAATTCAACGGTTTTTTGGCAATAAATTTCGGTTGCTATGGTTACCTAATAAATTATGCTAATTCTCATTGGTCATTAATTTTAAGTCATTGTTATATTCTAACGTCTTATTTTAGTTTAAATCTATAAAATATCTTCAAATTAAGATTTCTTCCTTATATTAATAGCTATGTTTATTACATGAATACCATTGTTCATAATTTTTTATAAGGATCATTTTGATACCCCTCATGGTTACTTTTGGGTAGCTAATCACATTTTTGTTATTTTTCTTATTTATATTTCATATATATTTTATCTAAAACTGGATGTTATTTATACATTTTGGTATTAGGTATACCTACTTAACTTGTTTAAACATTTGGTATATTCTGATTTGATATACTGGACTATTGTTTGTTCTTAAATTTACAAAATTCTTCATTAACTGTTAGGCCTAGAGCCTAGATTTTCCTATACTACTATCTAACATTTCTTTGTAACTCCTTACCTTTATATATGGTACTTTAAAACAATTTTTTAACTAGAAACAAATAATAAAGATTGGTGTTTCTAACTACACCTCTTATTATAACAATAAACATTTTCTTGACAGGTTCAAGCCTGAAATAAAACTTCTACCTTTCTGTTCCTTTCTACTATCTGGTTCAACTGATAATTCATTACATTATATTGGCTTTTTAAACAATAACAACATTCTTATTATACTACTATTAAACTGTACTTTACACAATATACTCTATTCCCTCATTCCTTCACTAGAAAACAGTGTCTATCTTTCTTGTTTACCTTTCATTCCAATGCCTTAATTTCTATCTTATCTTATAATTCTTATTAACTATTGCTTAACTTAATCACAGTATAATGAGTTCCTCTTACTTGCTAGTACAAAGTTTATCACAGGTCCTTCAGTTATTCTAATACAGTCTACTAACTAAAATACTTTTTTATGTTCACCCACTACACTTTTTCCTTCATAGGTTTTTTTATTTATTCACTTTCACTTATTATATGTAACATGCTATAACTGCATGTCACCACTTTTGTATTAATACACTCTTTCTTCCACTCACTTGATATTATTCACTAGGTTGTTTATTTATGTCAACATCATCATGGGGTTACTGGTTATAAGTATTTATTTTATTTTCCCTTCACTAATGATCACTTTTGGTTATTAACTGTGGCCTTTATTTGCCTCAGGGTATTATTTGCTGATTTTGATTATTTTTATCACTATTCATTTGGGTGTGTTTATTATTAACTCCCTATCTTATATTTATAAGTACATTCCTTCATTAATAAAATATACATAACATTACTATCTTTCTTATTTGTCATTATTACCCTAGGTACATCTCATCTATGTTCTAATTACATTAGTGCATTTGTGAACATACATTTTATGGTCATTATTAGGGAATTACAATGTTCGTTATCAGTTTCTTGATTACATTTAGTTCTTGGTTCCTTCTTCCTTGTTCCATTGTTCTTCTTGTATTTATCCAATCTATTGAGTCAAGTCATCGTCAGTTTATTAGTCATTTGTCATTTTGTCATTAGGTTATTAATCTCCGAGTTTATAAGTTCTTGACCTTTATTCTTGTCTTCAGCTTCTTTGTTTTATAATTAATTATCAATGTATCTTCACTACCTTATGTCATGTTACATAATGCATCGCCACCAAAATTGATTATTTCGAAACAAAGATCATTGTTTTTTCTGAAATCATCAATATAATCAAGTTGATAGTCATTTAATCAAGTTGTTATTATTCAGGAATTCATCAATCGCTACTTTCTTCTTTATTCATTTTTATTAAGTCATGGTTCATGATATGGTATTTGGTATTATTTTATTACGAGTGTTATCCCTTGTATGTTCTATTTCCCTAAAATTTTTCTTCTCTCCCCTTCATATAAATTGGTACTAGGCAGAGGGCACGTGTGGCTCTATTACTCTGCTATCCATTTATACACATTTTGAGTTCAGAGGTCTTGCCTATCTGCTCAATAACGTAAATAATTGTTGGACGTATCTCAACATAAAATCATCACATAATAATATTCATAATAATCATAACAACAGTCGTCTATTTTCGACTCATATAATATCAATACAATAAAACACTTTTTGGATTAATTATTCTCTCTTTTATACATCTCAGTGACTTATTTGGATTCCTTTTTCTAAGCTTATGGCGATATTTAATAGACATTTTGCATTGTTTCATCAGCTTACTTCATATGGTAGTGATTTTATTTGTTATCACTTTATTGCTCATTTATATTCAAAATTAACAATGTAGCTGGTTTCTGGCTCACTTATTTTTTTCATCATTGATTGTCCAGTTAATATGTCACTGTCAACCTTTTTTTTTTTTATTGATTGTCTTTTCTTTTCTTTTGTGAAACGTTAATTCTTTATTATTCCCTTTTGTACTAGGGTCAGTTAATGATGTTATGTAGCGTCATCATTATTTGTGTAACATTTTATTATTTTGTGTCAATTTTTTATGATATTTCATTTGTAATACACTTCTTGCTAGGCCTTAGTAAAAGAGTTAAAATTATTGATATGAAAATTATGTTGGCCTATGAGCATGTGAAAAATAAGATCACAAACTATCTTTATCAAATATGATATATAATAATCTATATAATAGTTTATGGTACTTATTCTAGTGTACCGACTCTTGATTTACCTCAGGGCGCCAGTAATAATAAACACAAATTAAAGTATGATAATCACTTTAATTACAAATTGTATTTACATATTACAAAATTAAAATCTTATTATATGAATTGAATTACTTATTGACAAAATGTAATTATGATTCTACTAGCAGTGAGTTCTTTATGACAGATTGAGTCACTATGTTGCATACAACATATGTTTATTTATAAAAAAAATATAGAATTTAAATGTTCATTATTCTTTACTTGCGTAAATCCTTCCAAAGTGCGTGGTCCTGAAGTTATTGTAGATCGGTGTTCGTCAGCAGCCGTCGTCGTGTTGATTATGGTTAAACTTGCACAAATCACCTTATCACAAATGCACTATACTAACATGTGGATTATAACTCTAACTATGTTGTATAATTACACTGGACACAAAGATGACAAAAAATAACTTAAGTGCATTTAACTCACTTCACGTCGCGTTTGGCTCGACTAATTTATACCGTCACAACTTTCTCTCGAACTACAACGCCTCCTTCCGCGAATTACCGCCACGTAAAGACTTAACAGAACTTCGTATGTATTTATTATTTATTATTGTTTATTATTAACTTCGATTATACTCTTTGACTTATTATGATTTCTGAAACTTTCTTTATAACTTTAATATTGATAATTATAGTGTTCCCGTACTTTGTTATTCTGAGAAGTTTACTGATTCTTTCCGTTACTTATTAAAATATCTATATTATTTGACGCGAAACAACGTACACGAGTCTCTCCGTATAATTCTGCCGATATTAAGAAGACTGCCCAAAGAAGAACTGCCCTTATTTCCTCTAAGTTCACAATATATACATGCCAAAATTTCCCTTACTTACGAACTACAACAAAATGCTCCGATAGGTCCAAACTACCGCTAAATACGAATTCAACCAATCCGCTTAACTAAAACGTCCCGCGTAACATATGACGCCTTTTCTAATTCGCCGAACGTTTCTTCGCGCACACGTGTTTACAGAAAGTAGCGTCTCTTTCTATCTCACTTGCACAACAAGATCGCTTTCCCACGCCTGCTATTGTTATATGCACTTAGGTTTTACAACATTTGGTAAACACCCTTATTTCTGAAACATAATACAGTTTATGACCGTAGTGTCCCAAATCGTGCCTTAACATACCGTACATGCATTATCAAGCTTTTAGCAAGTAATTCTATTTTCACTTTATTCCCACCTCGCTTTCTCACGCCTACATGCCTCTCTGTTTTCTCAAACACACCCTTATTTCTATTTTCAACATATTTTCTTTATTAAAATTATAAATAGGTCAAATTTTCCGTTACACATTATACATATATTTTTTCAAAATTACATGGGTTTACACATTTTGTTTCACACTTGGTTGTAAGTTTGTACTTACTTTGTTTTGAATTTAGCTAATCTTTCTTCTAAATTAATTTTCATTCATATAACAAATTCAATCAAATACCTATTTGTAAGTTGTGCTTACTTTAATTTTTGAATTTAGATAAGTTTACTCTCCAAATTCTTTTTAGCTTTCTGACACTGTCTCATAATATTTTTTCAAAGAAGACTGGTTGCAAGTCCCTTTAATTCTCTTGGTTGTTATCTCACTTACGACATAAGTGTTGTTGTGGTTGTCCTTGACAATGAGATAGGGTCCATTGTACAATAATAGCAATTTCTTTGTGATTCCCTCTCTGGAACTTGGCAACTCTCGGTTCCGTATTAGCACTTTTTCTCCTTCATGATACCGGATTGCTTTTGGTTGAATTCTGTGATATTTTTCCTTCTTCCTTTCTATTTGTTCCGCTATCTTGCTGTAGAATCTAGCATTATCGAAATGGTATTCAGGATTGGCGGGGAAATTGGCAAGTTCTTCTATAGCTCGAGGTGGTGGTTTTCCGTACATGATGGTGTAAGGGGTATCCTTAATGGATTCGTGATAAGCGAGATTTATGAAACTTTCTGTGGCTTCGATGTATTCACTCCACTTACGTTGCTGATTGTGGCAGTATGTTCGAAGAATCCTCCCCACTTCACGGAGCACTCTTTCAGCTGGGTTGCTGTTCGGGTGATAAATCGAAGTTTTGTATGTTCGGATGCCCAGATCCAGCAATGTCTCTTTCCATCGTCATCCTCGGAATTGGGTACCATGGTCAGTGATAATATTCGTTGGACTCCTCACTTCTGTAATGTACCTCTGCTTTATAAGGTTCAGTACTTTGTTTGTAGTAGCACGGTTGATAGGGTATAATTTTACAAACTTGGTGTAATGGTCCATGATAATAACTATGAACTTGTACTGCTTTCTTCCTCCACTGCGTGGCATGGGTCCACATATGTCTAAGAAGACTCGTTCCAGTTTATTGGCAGAAGTTATTGGTTGCATTACTCCTTCTTTCTTGTCGTTGTTGCACTTAACAAGTTGGCATATGTGACAGCTTCTTATGGTCTTCCTTACCCTCCGGTTAATGTCTTTCAGGTAGGTACTGTATGCTCTTCTAATGCTTTGGTCACCTTTAGTGCTCCCATGTGTCCGTATCTGAGGTGGTATTCCATTACAATCTCAGCTTCAGTTCCTTTAGGTATTATTAATTTCCATGTATTTTGGTTGGGTTTAGTTTTAATAAATAAAATATCTTCATGCAAACAATAGAAATATGTGGCTCTTTCTTCTTGTTGGTTCAGCCGCTCTCGGATTTGATTCAATTTCTTATCCTCCTTCTGGTGTTGTTTTACTCTATTCAGTATCACTTCTAGGTCGGATCTGCTTTTCATAATATTAAATACTTTTACTATGGTCTCCTTCTCTCCATCGAAGATTTGCTGTTCGGTGTTAATGCATGATAGCACATCAGCTGCTGTGTTTTTACTGCCAGGGATATACTCCCAATTGATGTGGTATTCTTGGAGAGCAAGTATCCATCTGGTTAATCGACCATGGCTGAGCTTGCAGTTCTTTAAGAAGGAAATAGACTTATGGTCGGTGCGCACTGTGATAGGATATCCAAGAATATAAGTTCGAAATTTTCCACAAGAAAAGACCACGCTCAACAGCTCTTTCTCGGTTACATGGTAATTACGCTCACACTGATTTAACGTTCTGCTGGCGAAACTTATTACTTGGTGGTTTCCATCCTTGTCCTCTTGATAGAGTACCGATCCCAAGCTAATGTCGCTTGCATCGCAGTTCATGTAAAAGGGTCTATTGAAATCGGGGTGGTTTAACATGATTGTGTCGAGGAAGTGTTTTTTAATGGTGTTGAAAATCGTTTCTCGTTCTGGACCCCACATCCACTTGGTCTTAAGATGATAGTTGTGGTGACAGTTTGGTTGTCAGCTCAGAGTAAGTTTGCTGAAATTTTCTGTAGTAGTTACAGATGCCCAGGAACGACTGTAACTGTTTCTTATTTTTAGGGGTAGGGAAACGTTGAATAGCATCTACTTTGTCGATTGATGGTGTTATTCCTTGTCGTGACAGGTTGAATCCAAGGAATTGGACTTCTTCTGCTATCAGCTTTGACTTTTCTAATTTTAAAGTTACATTGTTTATGGATAATTTCTCTAGTACCCGCTGTACTCTCGTACAATGCTCCTCCCAGTTGGATGAAGTGATCAGCAAATCATCGACGTACACAGTTGTATAATTCATGGTTTCGGGACCCAATATCTGGTCCATGCAGCGGACAAATATCGCTACTGAGTTTACCAGCCCAAAAGGTAGTCGTTTGAACTGGTAGTTCCTGCCTTCAAATATGAACGCTACGTATTTTCTACTGGCTGGGTGCAATTCTACTTGCCAGTACCCGCAAACTGTATCCCAGGTACTGATAAATTGAGTACCATGAAACTTTTTGAGGATCTCCTCAATTTCACCAGATGTCCTGTCGTTGATTAGGATCTTATTTATTTCTCTGGCGTCGAGACATAGGCGTACCCTTCCATCTTTCTTGGTAACAGCTACTATAGGACTGGTGTACTGCGAACAACTGTACTCAATTATGTCCTCCTCCAGCATTTTATTAATTTCCATGCGTACTGCCTCCTTTGCTGCATACGCAATCGGGTAGGATTTCTTATTAAAGTTGGCCACCTCTTTGAATTTCAACTCGCACTGATACCCCCGTACCTTTCCTGGTTGGTCGGAAAATACATGGCGGTATTTGTTATAAATCATTATTAATTTTTCCACCTCTTGATCCGTTAATAGATTCCCGTCTTGGGTCCCTCGAAACTGTCGGATTTCTTCTAACTTCTGATTCCATAGGATGTCACTGTTTATTTGATTGTATGGTTTCACTTCCCACCTTCGGTCTGGTGAATCACAAATCGTTCTTATATTATATATTGTACTGACTGGGATGACCCCCTTGCTCCCAGTTAATTCTGCTATCCATTCTTTGTCTTCATATCTCATAGTTACTTTAGATAGTCTCATGTCGATAATCGCAGAATACTTTCTTAGGATATCACAACCAATTAGAATTTCGAATGGTAAGTTATGAGCAATTAAGAATATCATTGGCAGTGTCTCACCATACTCATTACTTCTAGAGACACTTGTCTCTTAATGGTTTTATTCTGCCTTCAAGTGGCTCCAATTAAAACAATGTTACTTACTGGTAACGTGGGTAAGCTGATCTTACTCTCTTTTTGAATTTTGTTATACATATTTGTATCAATCAAGGACACATTGGCACCTGTGTCAATCATGAATTTTACAGTTACTCCATATACCTTGGCAATAACATATGCAATTTCGTTATCCGGGTGTTTGATTAATGTGGAATTTTCTTCCATTAGCTCCTCACGGATGTTTTTCAGATAGTGGTTCTGAATTATTGTTATTGTTTCATCATTTGTCTGGTTAGTCAGTCTTGTTAATAACCCAATAGATCGGATCAGTGACGGGTCCTGTGGTATTCTCACTGCCGCTGCTCGTTTAAATGTTGGGCGTTGCCTTCAGCGCGGTCCTCTGATCTGATGGGGTGATTACCCTCAGTGGTTTGCATTCTCTCAACCGAGTGGTCATTGAAAGTTATTCGTTCTCGGCTCCTTCTATTTTCTTCCGCACTCCGGCTCCTTGGTCTTCTGTAGCCCCGTCTTCCATCGTTTCTATTCTCGGCATTTATATAATTTACCCGTCGCCTGTATGTTTGATTCGGCCCCAACTGGTTGTTATTGTTGTATTGATTGTTGGGCCTGTTGTAACCATCTCCGTTTTGGTTATTTCCCCTGTTATAGGAATTATTTTGATTATTACTGTTGTTGAAGTAATTCTGGTTATTATTCCTCGGATAATTATGGTTATTATTATTATTATTATTGAAACCTCTATAATTATTGGGGCTGGCTGGCGGATGATTAGCCGGTGTATGGTTTCCTTGCGGCCCACTTGGATGATTTCTATTATCATAGTTTCTGTAATTCGGGGTGTTCTTTTGCCTGTTCAATACATAATGTTTTTCCCGTTCATATTCACCCAATAACGCGGCCATCTCTTGAATCGTCTTTATTCTTCCACTCAACCGGCTTTTGGTGATTTCTCCGTCGTAGTGGTATGCCAATTGGGTCACCAAGCACTCTTCAGGGATGTTAGGTTCTAGGTTCCTAGCTACACTAACCTTACCTAAGAAGTAGGCGGTTGGAGATTGTCCCAGGTAAGGGTCGAATCGGCAGTTGCTGATATTATTTCTGACTACATGCTGCGTCGCCTCCGACCAGTATTTGTCCTTGAACAGTTTTTTAAACTCATTAAAATTATGTATGTCTGGTCGCACAGCCGTCCACCAATTGTCATGAACTTCCTTGAACATTTCGTCAATCATGCCCTTGATTATCGTCCACCGTGTCTCCCTGGTTCGGGCTAGGTTCTCTTCTACCTGTTCTATGAATTCAATTGGGTTTCGTTTGTAATTTTTGAAGTTGATTGTTTCTCTATTCTCACTGCATGATATGTGTGAGCTCATCAGTGGTCGGTCCTTCAACGCATTTATCTCTTCCTGGAGGCGTAGTTCTCTTGCTCTAAATTCTGCTATTTTCCCTTCTTGGGCGGTTGTGGTGTCCTTCACCTCACTTACCGATGCATCCAATTTGCTATAATTCTCTTCGACTCTGGTCTGTATTTGTTCCAATTTGTTGTTGGTTTCTTTTTAGAGTCCTTCAACCCTCCTTTTACCTTCACCTTCAACTTCATTCACCTTGATCAAAATTTCTTCTCGGACTTGTAACACTACTTCACTGGTTTTCTCTATCTTCTCTTCCGTCTCCATTACAGTTTGTTTCAGTTCTTCCCTGTATTCTGACAATTGTTGCTGCAATGTATCCTGGTTGTATTCAATTTTATCGTTCAGCGTTTCAATATCCTCCTTCATTAGTCTCAAGGTTTCGCTGGTTTTCTCATTACTTCTCTCTATTTTTTCTCCCATCAGCTTATCCTCCTCCTTCATTTTCCGTTCTAAAGTTTCGATATTCTTTTTGTTACTCTCCTCATTCCTGTCAAATTTTTCGTTCAAGGACTCGAACTTCTTATTCAATTCTTCTTTAGTGCTGTCCAATTTTTCATCTATTTTCTCCTCATTCCGGTCGAATTTTTCATCCATTTGCTTTTTCAACTCCTCTTTATTTTTGTCCATATTCTTCTCCATTCTTTGAAGCATTTCCATTAACCTATCATCTTCGTTTCTTCTGTGGTTCTGTTTGGTTCTTTCGTCGTTTTAGTTGGTTCGGTCGTAGTTAATATTTCCTCCACGTCTTCCACCGATGTTATTTCCCTTTCTTCCATTCTGATGTCCTTCTCGATCTCCTTTTCTGATCTCTTTGTTCCCTTTTCCGCCTCCTTCTCGCGTATCTTAGTCTGGTATCTCGTATCATGCTTTGCCAGTTCCATTTCTGTAGTCGCCGCTAGAATCTGTAAGGTTTAATGGTATAATTTCTTAATTATCCTAGCCCCACGTTGGGCGCCACTTTGTAACGTTATACTGTTACTGGGTGTTTAAAAATAGTGTTTTCTGTAATTCGTTCTATTACTCGTATCGTGAATGTGTGCGTGACGAGCGTTTTTTAACTCGCTCGTTGGGTTCGTGGTATAGTATAGGTGTATAATTGATGTTATTAATCAGTTCAGTTACTTCTGTCAATGTTATTTGCATGTAGCGAGTCGAGTTGTACACCTTTTCTTACCATTTACGGGCAAACCGTATCTCTCGGCGTTTGGTTTGAATATTGCCGCCTCGCCACCTGATTGGCGCACACCGTCTTTCAGTGTCGACTTCGCTAACCGTGATGTTTTGTTGTTTTCACTTTTATAATTTTCTATGTATTAGCTTATTTTGTACGAATCAAACATACAGCGTTGCAGAACAATAATATTTATTAACCCTTTAATAATTTTCAGTTATTTAGTAGTACATTATTTTATCTTAGCACCGGCTTTTACAATTGCTCAGTTGTCTGTCTGATGTACACGCCGCTTGGCGAATAACGTTGGTTTACAATAAAAATTTTTCACAGGGCGTGTTAATAAGTCCTTTTGACTACAGAAGTATTGGATTAACGGCTAAAATGCACAAATTTATAATAATTCTTAAAACTAGGTACACAATATTTAATACATTAATACATCCAAGTAAGTAATCATCAATGAGAGTTAATATATTTTTTGGTTAGGATTTTGACAACAAGTTATGGTTATTAATTATTTATTATAGCTCAGTTTAAAAGGTTATTACTTGATTAAAGTTCAATAATAGTCATATTATAAATACTCTCAGTTCTTGTTCAAAATAGTGATCAGTGAAGTGAAAACTGTGATTTGTTATTATGGATAGAAAAATTTGGGAATTCGTTTTTAGTGAGATTATTGTTTTTACTCATCGGTTCTCGTTTTACTCATCGGTTCTCGTTGGGGCTTCCTCGATGCTCGTCTGCTTCTTCCAGATGGATCTGGCCGTCTTCTATTCTTCGGATGTTCATCAATCTCGTTCAGACAGTTTTTCCATAAAGTTCGGCTTCGTACTCGTTCCGCAGTCGTTCGTTTTCTTGGGTTGCAAGTAGGTCGCTCCTGGTCTTCCTTCGGGATGGGTCGTCAGCTATGATTCTTGAAGTCGTCTTAATTTCCACGGATAATTTTAGTTTGTGAATAGTTTAATAATAATGAGATTATTAGGTGTTCCATGGACTGCTATTACTATCTTTCTTCCTTCTGATTTCAGTCAAAATTTACTTATTTATGATAAAATTTGGGTTGAGAGCTGCATACATCCGCCCTCCGCGTCGGTCAATAATGGATTAATGAAAATTCAACGGTTTTTTGGCAATAAATTTCGGTTGCTATGGTTACCTAATAAATTATGCTAATTCTCATTGGTCGTTAATTTTAAGTCATTGTTATATTCTAACGTCTTATTTTAGTTTAAATTTTATAAAATATCTTCAAATTAAGATTTCTTCCTTATATTAATAGCTATGTTTATTACATGAATACCATTGTTCATAATTTTTTATAAGGATCATTTTGATACCCCTCATGGTTACTTTTGGGTAGCTAATCACATTTTTGTTATTTTTCTTATTTATATTTCATATATATTTTATCTAAAACTGGATGTTATTTATACATTTTGGTATTAGGTATACCTACTTACCTTGTTTAAACATTTGGTATATTCTGATTTGATACTGGACTATTGTTTGTTCTTAAATTTACAAAATTCTTCATTAACTGTTAGGCCTAGAGCCTAGATTTTCCTATACTACTATCTAACATTTCTTTGTAACTCCTTACCTTTATATATGGTACTTTAAAACAATTTTTTAACTAGAAACAAATAATAAACATTGGTGTTTCTAACTACACCTCTTATTATAACAATAAACATTTTCTTGACAGGTTCAAGCCTGAAATAAAACTTCTAACTACCTTTCTGTTCCTTTCTACTATCTGGTTCAACTGATAATTCATTACATTATATTGGCTTTTTAAACAATAACAACATTCTTATTATACTACTATTACACTGTACTTTACACAGTATACTCTATTCCCTCATTCCTTCACTAGAAAACAGTGTCTATCTTTCTTGTTTACCTTTCATTCCAATGCCTTAATTTCTATCTTATCTTATAATTCTTATTAACTATTGCTTAACTTAATCACAGTATAATGAGTTCCTCTTACTTGCTAGTACAAAGTTTATCACAGGTCCTTCAGTTATTCTAATACAGTCTACTAACTAAAATACTTTTTTATGTTCACCCACTACACTTTTTCCTTCATAGGTTTTTTTATTTATTCACTTTCACTTATTATATGTAACATGCTATAACTGCATGTCACCACTTTTGTATTAATACACTCTTTCTTGTATTAATACACTCTTTCTTGTATTAATACACTCTTTCTTCCACTCACTTGATATTATTCACTAGGTTGTTTATTTATGTCAACATCATCATGGGGTTACTGGTTATAAGTATTTATTTTATTTTCCCTTCACTAATGATCACTTTTGGTTATTAACTGTGGCCTTTATTTGCCTCAGGGTATTATTTGCTGATTTTGATTATTTTTATCACTATTCATTTGGGTGTGTTTATTATTAACTCCCTATCTTATATTTATAAGTACATTCCTTCATTAATAAAATATACATAACATTACTATCTTTCTTATTTGTCATTATTACCCTAGGTACATCTCATCTATGTTCTAATTACATTAGTGCATTTGTTAACATACATTTTATGGTCATTATTAGGGAATTACAATGTTCGTTATCAGTTTCTTGATTACATTTAGTTCTTGGTTCCTTCTTCCTTGTTCCATTGTTCTTCTTGTATTTATCCAATCTATTGAGTCAAGTCATCGTCAGTTTATTAGTCATTTGTCATTTTGTCATTAGGTTATTAATCTCCGAGTTTATAAGTTCTTGACCTTTATTCTTGTCTTCAGCTTCTTTGTTTTATAATTAATTATCAATGTATCTTCACTACCTTATGTCATGTTACAATATGTAACCGTAATGATGATTTAAGATTTTACCATGGAAAAAGAATTCATCCATCAATTGTGTCTTTGCAAGAAGAATTTAAAAGACTATCCTCGAATAGACTTAATACTTTGCAAGAAATGATTACTAATTTCATTACATCGAGAGAGGGATTGACAATATTAACTTTAAACTGTCAAAGTCTCAAAAAACATGCTTCAGATATGCAAGATTCTGTTTCTCAAAAAAGTGACTTTTTATTATTATCAGAAACATGCCTTTCTAATGAAAAAGACGTTCAACTACCTGATTTCGATTGCATAGTAAAATTTAAACGGGAAGATGTTAGAGCAGCGGGGAGTTGCGATATATCAAAACAAAAACACAGCTCGAATTACTACGACGAATATATAACTTACAATCCGAAATACACGTGAACTTAATGTTACCCAAGCAGCTATTGGTGATATATGTGCTTCTCAAGTTAAAATGGATGATGGGAGAGAATTCCTTATGGTTGTTGTGTATATTTCAGCAAATCAAAAAGTCACAGAAATCATAAAATTTTTATACCGCCGTTTACTCATATATAGTCGCGAAGGTTCAAGGATTTTAGGAGATAATTTAGACAAACTTCCGATGATTTTAGCAGGAGATTTTAATGTTAATTTTGCAACAAACGATTCAATCCCTTTGACAACATTCCTTGAGCAAACATTTGATTTGAAAATCAATAATAAGCCAACTGAACCAACAACTAGATATGGAACGACAATCGATGCTGTATTTTCAAGATACCTTGATAACATCATGTCTACTACTTTTGTTACATACTTCAGTTATCATCAGCCAATCATTTCTTTAATACCGTCTAAAACACCTTCAACAGCTACTATTACAGAAATCACAGAAGATACGTCAAATAATATTCCGTAACTGCATTGTAAAACAGTCTATGTTAAAAATATTTACTTCTCTTGTATTTATATTCTGTAATTATTATTATAATTAGAATAATAAGAAAAATATATTGATTTTATTAACGATTTTTTTTTATTTATTTTACTCCATATTTCTTTATTGGTTTTCATTAATTATAAATTCTACCATCAACTTTGATGTTTCACATCTGCCAGGCGTCCCGTGACGGCCAATTTTTTATTTCCATTTTTCATTCTTTCTCTCCTCTTTTCTCCTTTTTTTCATAGTCAAAACCCACTCGCCACTGGCGAGTGGGCGAGTGCAATTTTTGAGGGTTGGTTAAGTAGATTACTAGGGTAAAAATCAACCACAGTTTCAACTCATAGCCATGTCCATATGGACTTGCTGGGCAGTTATGTATGTAAAATAAATTAAATTATATATACAAGTTAAAAAATAAAATAGAACAAAACTACAGTAGTGAAGTTATCGGTAATATTGGGTGAAAAAAGAAAATTAAAAATTTTGAGCAACATCTTTAATGAAACAGTAACATTTCCGGATAATTTGAGATGTTTGACCTGATGACAGTATATAAAGAAAACTGTCGAAACATTGTTAAAAGATCTCTAATTAAATACTAAACATATTCTTGTACAAAATATATAAATGTACTATTAAAAATTAGTAAATTGTATAAATATACATTACATTTTTAATATACTAATTAATATTAACATTTTTCCCAATTACAGTACACGACTTATTTATTAAAAGTCTAGCCATTAATGGAATTAGCAGACGTCTATAAAAAAAAAGTTAATAACATAAACCAGATTAAATACAGAAGAATCAAAATTTGACATCATGTGTAGAATACGATTATTTTAGGAAATGTTTGCCCCTTACATTTACTTTTTTTTCAACAGTTAGTCAAAATCAATGCATGTGGTTGCAAGTGAAAAAAACCTGACTTCCAACACATTCGTTCAACTGTAATCCATGAAAAAGGAGAAAAATTAAATTATGTGGCCAAGTAGAAAAATAAGCAAGGATTTCAGTAGTGTATTGTACTTCAGTATCTTGAATATTATAAAAATTTTAACATTTCAAAGTCACAGCTGGCTTTTCTTTGATGGAGTATACCTATATTCACCACTTTGGTTAATATCCCCATCAAGAATTTAATAATTTGAAAATGTACTGTGAAACCTCAGTTTTTAGACTGGATTATAAGTCAACATCTTATGTTAAAAAATACTATTGGTTATAACAGACTCACCTCCTCCCCTCATTCCTCCACTGCTACCACCGCCTCCACCACCACTGCTACTACCACCACCGCCGCCACCACCACCACCACCACCTGGTGGTTTATCTGTATTACATCTATTGCATTGCTGACGCCATGCAAAATTTGTATTACCACAATTTGGGTTTGGACATTTCCAATCTCCTTCCCTGCTTCCAAATCCTAACAAAAGAGTACATAAAAAGTACTGAAAGAACCTTCATAAAACAATAAGTACTGTAAGAAAAAATTCAAGATGTGAAAAACATTTAAAGTTAACTGTCTACAACAAGTGTGTGATTTTAATTACAATAGTTGAATTTATTATCTTTTATTTTAACAAAAATAACTCATGACACAATACAACACAAAATATTTTTCTGCAGTCAGGTAAGATGCAATTAACATGAAGCAAACGCATCATTGAAGGAAATTTTATATGCCCAGCTTCAAAAAAGATAAATATGAAGTAAACAAAGCTTTTTAAGGGAGAATAATACCTTCACTTTCTTAAGTTTAACTCGATACCTTGATGTAAAGCTACTCTTGATAAACAGCTCTTTTTGCTCGGTCTGTTGAAAAGTGTTACATCAAAGTTCCATTGTATGTACTTAACAATTTTACAAGCTAAACTGCAATACCATTAATTTTCAATTTACCTCCAGATCCACTACTGCCACCACCGCTACCACTCCCACTACTGCTTCTGGGGCCATTTCTGTCACGGTCTCCACCATCCCTGTAACCTCCTCGGTCTCCGCCATCTCCACCTCTTCCACCAGCACCTCCACCTCCGCCTCCGCCTCCACGACCACCACCACCACCACCAGCACCGCCTCTTGGTCCTCCTCCTCCTCCTCCTCCTCCTCCTCCACCACCTCCTCGACTACCTCCTCGGCTGGTCATATAATTATCTCTCTTAGTTGCCATTTGTACTTTTATTATGGACCCATTAAAATCCTTGCCTGAAAAAGTAATATTCTCATGTCAGGGTATCCTGACAGAAATATAGTCGAACTCTCAAATACAGAGCTCGGATTTAACGATATTTTTTTTTTTACTTGGTTTGTTTACATATTGGCAAATGCCAATTTTTCCGATTGAGTGAACATGATGTAATGAGCTTACTGAGTCTTAGAAAAAGATCAACAGAAAAGACAAAAATGTATGTCTTGCTTATATCTAAAACTAATGTTACAAAAATTTAGTTTTAACGAATACGAAGAACTATTTGATGTACAGTGGTTTTATTCAAAAGGTGTAAGTCAGTTTTATGGCATGCCTGTTAGGTGGGGCTATACAGGCTACAACAGAATGCTGAACTTTGCAATCAATTGTTTAAACTAATACAGTGCAAAGGGAAAAACGTCTAATTTACTAACCACTATTTACTAGCCTAGAGTGTAATTTACTACATGTGTTTGTGTTTCTATTCATTTGTCATCAGTAAACAAAATACTGGTTTTTTAATTTGTTGGAAATTGTGCAATAATTTCACCATTACATTCGTAGTTAAATGGAGTCTTTTCAGTCATTGATAAAAAAATTTCTATAATTCATGGAATTAAAGCAGACAAGTCAAATGCTGACATCTGTCACATATGCAGTGAAACCATGCTAAACTTCAAAACACATTTCCGAAAAATACAGTCAGACAAAACTGTAAAAAAATTATTTAAATAATGTGTTGAGTAGTCTAAAGTAAAACGGAGTGAAATATTGCACCTGATGACCCTATTCTAAAAGCACTGGAAGAAAAATTTGCTAAAAGCATGGGGGATATACACATTTCTGTTACATTACTGGATGCTTGGACCAGTTTATATCTATTTTTTTTTTTTACAATGGGAAGAAAAAATGTAAACTGTACCACGGTACCTAAATGGTTGATGAACATCATGAAAATAAATTACAAGGATGAGGACATTTTTAATACAGCGGAACAAATTTTTTTTTTTCATTTAACCCTGAATGAAACACTTAAAGGTACAAAACAAAATGTGTCAGAGACAAGCAATCGAAGTTAGGCTAAACTAAGCGTTATCTACCAATTTAACTGATATTGAACGTTGTGAATTACAGAAAATTCAAAACTTCCTTGATGTTCAAAACCATTAAAAATGTATCCATTAATTACCAAGTTACAGTACATATATGGATGATGTCACATATTTTTCAGATATGAATCTGAATGTCAAACAGGAACAAAAGAAAACTCTATTAATAGTCTACACCTGCCCTGGTCATCCAAAACTGAAGAGTTTAAGTAACAATAACTTCAACTATAGCTTGCACAGTCAGAATATTTATATATGGACACTGGCTGCAGAAGCCTAGATGAGAATAAAGTAAAAATATACATTTTTAATTCAAGCAAAGAAAGCGGCTTACCATCAAACCATGTAATAGCAGATCTTGCAGCATTTGAGTCATCGTATGTGACAGTAGCTTCCCCTTTTGGTAGCCCTGTTACTTTGTCA
This sequence comes from Magicicada septendecula, assembly GCA_034769895.1. Lineage (NCBI taxonomy): Eukaryota > Metazoa > Arthropoda > Insecta > Hemiptera > Cicadidae > Magicicada > Magicicada septendecula. Next base: position 247,373,182 of record CM068367.1, on the reverse strand, counting down.
TTATACATCCAAATTTTTGGTTTCCCTGTCTTTTTGTCAACCTTTATTAACAAACAAACAAACAAATAATTGATGCCCATTCTGTACACAATGTACAATTTACTATCATATACAAATTTTACAATACCTTTATAAGACCAATGGCACCAAAATGCTGCTGAATGTCACTTTCTGATGTGCTACGGTCCATTCCCGACACAAATACTGTATCTTCTTGGACAATGTATTCATCAGGCCGGCCTCCTCCATATCCTCCTTCTCTGCTGCCGCCACTGCCTCCACCTGGAAAAGCAGTATCACACGTGTTTAACAAAAGCAACATTTAACATTCCTACTTAAGAATTAATTTTGAAAAACTTTTCCAAACAAATGAGCATTTTTAATTATTAGGTTTCCATAAACATACACAAGGTTTGTCTATAAAATAATCAGACTGTTTTAAAATATAAAGATGTCATTCAAGAATATTACACAACAGAAATATAATCCCCTTCAATGTACTCCGCCCCTACTCATCCCTACACCACTCCATACAAATTTTTCACTGAAGAAGAAATGTTGCACATCACCTTCCAACAGCTTCTACACGAGTTCCATTACTTTTGCCTTCACTGCATTTACAGACTCAAAGCAGGTTTCTTTCAATCCAGATATGATCTTTGGAAACAAACAAAATCATATAGAACTAGGTCAGATCAATATGATGAAGTTCCAACAATATCCAATGTTTTGTAACTAAACATCTTGAGTGGCAGCACACTGTATACTGGTGCATTATCTTCTTTGATGTGGTGGACCCATGAGTCGTTCTTGCATAATTCATGTCTCGTTTTGGTTATTCGTTTATTAAAAACTTTGAACACCTCATTATATGTAGTTCTGATTCAGTTTATCGGGTACCTAATCAACTCGTAACAATTTCCCAGATATCGAAAACGAATTATTCTTTTGAATTTGGAGATTTGCTCATTCATGCTTTCTTTTGTCTTGGTGACTTGGGATACTTCCCATCCATGATTCTTCTGTTTCTATATGCCATACTGAATAAAATAATGATTTGTCAGAAGTTATCAATTTGCTAATATGTTAGGATCACTTTTAATGTTTTTGAAGATGTCTCCACAAATGTTCACTTCAGTTTTCTTTCTGCTTGGGAGTGAGGGATCTCTGTACCATCAAGATCACACTTTCTGCATGTTACAATTGTCATGTAAAAATTGCTGGACAGCTTCTTTATTCATCCTAGCCAATTCAGCACACTCAAGTTGTGAAGAATCCTTCGAACAGTTTCAATACTTTTCAATATTACGTTTTTGATGTGAAAGGATGACAGGGTGCTGACAATTTCCTTTCTTTCTCTAAATTTTTTAAACAATTTGAAAACCTGAGTACACAATACACACTCATCACCATAAATGTCCTCTAACAAAAATAGGTTTCTGTAGCAGATTTTTCCAATACAAGGAATTCCATGACATACTGCTCCATGTTAATGCTTAAAATTATGCTTACACAGCACTCAGATACTCAGCAGTCCGATATTCAGATAGTTTGAGCAAAAATTATTGCTGAACTGTTGATTGCATGTATTTGAAAATTTAAGGGTAGATGAAGGATAGACTACTCTCCTCACTGTTGTTACAGGGAAACAACAGTCTGATTATTTTATAACTCTGTATATCAGTCTGATTATTTTATTATGTATCTCAAAAGCTTACTATACTTCTCTCTTAACCAAACTTTTAGGACAACTGACTTTAATTTTTGTACATAGTGAATCAGATTTTTAAGTATAACTACTTCACATTAGTAATTTCAACAATGACTAACCGTATAATAAAATTATTAAAATTATTATTTTTATTGTCATTATCAATAAAAATCCAATTTAATAACAAAAGCCAAATTTAACACTACAAAAGAAGTTAAATTTTTTAGCAACGATTACATTATCTACAGACATATTCAATAACTGTTACAGTAAAATTTAAACTGGTACAAAAAATTAAATCCCACTGTTTCAACATATCAACTGAAACTGCTAACTCTACGTAGCATCATACTGAAATGTGATAAATATGTTAACTGTGTGTACTAAACAATTTTTATTTCAACGAGTTTCACAACCATCCTCATGTGGGTTTAAGTATAGGGAGTTAGTTTAACAGTTATTTTGCAAACTGAAGTGCAGGCTGTAGAGTTCTACTATTTAAATAATTCATTTCATATAAGTAAAGTTAACTAAGTCTCAATTTCTTTGATAAGCTTTCCTCCTGACATTTTAGCTAAGACTGACTTTCACTTCATAAATATACAAATTTTAAGAACTATCATTTTTAAATTTCATAAATCTCCATGCCTCACCATTTAGCCAATACACATTCTACAGAATATAACACATGACAAAAAAAGTGCATTTTCACACTCTCCTACCTCACTTCCACACTATGTAATTATAAAACAATGCACATGATATGGCTGGCATCATCAGTTGTATCATTCAAAATAAAAGAAACTTCAAGGGATCATGAATATTTGTTGTAACACTTCCTAAAGGATATATACAATAATCCAGAACCAGTACACACACGAAGTTCATTGAGAACTAGTATCATTTAGACTAACTTTATCACAGGGTTCAGATTAAGCCAACCCACAACAAAAAAGCATGTAACTTACACAGAACACACACACACACACACACACACACACACACACACACACACACACACACACACACACACACACACACATGCGGACATATGTAATACCCAGTCACAGATCTGATTTATTTTATTTGTTAAACATAAAATAAATCTCATTCTTTCTTAACTGATATCATTCAGATCCCAAACATTTAATTTACATAAATTATAAATTCACTTTTACCAAAACCTGTGTATATTCTACACTATAACGTTAACACACCAAACTACAAAGAAGTGATACCAAACTCCCCCAGTGTCTGTTAACATCAATGTGATCAACCTATATGTGAAACCTCGATATATTATATACATTTATTTGCTTAAGTACACCTTAACATAAAATTAAATGAAACCTCTTTGTTTACATATATGGGAACAGAATATCTATCACTGTACAAGTCAGTATCTACTATTAACATTACTAATGTTTGTGATCAAAACATACTTCCATCCAAAAATGTATACACCACATTCAATCGGTAGCCTATCTTGATTGTATCATGATTAATTATATGTAACAGTACTGGATTACTCATAAGACTACTTTAATTTTTGTGCTACCTTACATAACTGCTTCCTACCAAAAGTTAAAATTATTTTTAAACGGGCAAAATATCCATGAAACACAGTTTTACAAAGAAAAGAAAATCAACATACATCCCACACATCAACAAACATGTTGATAACAGACTAACAAGGCTTTCATACTTTTTTTTATGATCCTATATATTGTTACAAAATGGTCTGAACATATACTTCACCAGTAACAAGTAAAAGTTCTAGGTTATTATGTAACCATATTTTTTGCTCATGTATATAAAATCGAAGTTTCACAATAAATTCCAACTTTTTAAGTTCTGACCAAAAATGTGTGCACAATAGCGTGGTCATACAACATAAATGTTAAATCCAGAACACAACGTTGGAAGTCTCTTTGTTTGCTAGGATAAAGTAAATTTAATAAAGAAATTTTTGACTTAAGTAATGAATGTCCCCATATTATTTAAGGACAAAATTTAACAACTAAATAGTAAAACAAAACATTTTGTATGTTACTGTTACTTTAATAAATGAAAAAGGGTTTTTTACTTTCAAATTTATAAAACCTACATCAATTATTTACTTTAAGAATGGAAGACTTCTGATAAGACTAATATGTTAGTAGTATGTTCAATACATTAAAACTGTTCAAAGTATGGCTGAATGTCTTTACATCTTGATAACATTAAAGAAGAATTTCACTTTATTAACATCTCGACCATTACTAATTACTGTATTTCTATAAACACATGAAAGCAAAGTAGGGAATCTACGAAACAATCTTCATCAAACCATATACTGATCTGACAGATATTATGTGTACCAGAAAGAATTTGTAGATTTGATAAAAAAAAAATGAAATTAATCATTCCTTTTATTTAACTACCTAACTTCATTGCACTACACAAATGATAATCATATTATAAGTGGGAGTTAAATAACTAGTTATTTAACAGAAACGCTACTTATGTTTATAATTAATGTTTATTTCAAAGTTAGGCACAATTCAAAATTTTAATTAAATCCTTTGAGGAGTTAAATCTTTGTCTATATTCTAAATTCAAATGTAATGTGGCTAAATCTATATTTTTGTTAAGTTTTTATAGTACCACAACAATTAATTTTGGGACATATTTATTGCTTTCACAGACACTTTCACAAGCCAAATACAAACTTTTATTACTTACAACCACTACTTTGTTAATGACAAAGTGAACATATACTTGGAAACATGTAGAAATAAACCAACTCAGATCTACTTGGACATTAGAAGTTTCAAAAGTATTATAATTTGATTGATTTTAAGATCATAAGTGTGTGGGCACGCCTGCCCAACACGTACATAAAAATCTAGATGGACAGATTACCAGGGAAATATAGATAAAATATTTATGTTTATTAGGTATATTTATTCTCTCAAGATACCAATTGTTTTGTACAAATGCTTTACATTTCACACAAATTGATTTTCTTAATTAAACTTAGTTACATTCTGAAGTTACCTGGATATTTAATAAATCCTCCTAACATTGTAGTGAATTAATGTGTTACGTAAAAAGTAAAACAATTGAATAAAAATTACACTACCCACTTGGTGATCAATTATCTCACAAAATTAAATTTTTTAAATATATTAAAGATTAATAGTATTCAATAATCATGTCCATAACAGTACGCCAGTATTCAGTTTTTACTACTGAAGAACTTGTGTGACATCAAGAAAAGCATTCAATGAGTGCATGACCACAACAAATAGATCTATATATTTTACAAATCTACCTTATGAAGATTTATAAACAGTTAACTGGAAACCTTATTTCCACAATTTTCTCATCACTGAGAAAAAATAAATTACACCCTTAATACAAATTTTTCACATGCACAGGAAGACATACATTTTGTTATGTGTATACACTTTACATGTATATCAACTACCTAATTCTACAATTTTGAAATGTACTTTTAATGACAATTTTCTATTTGTTTAATAACCTCCAGACATTTCACAAATACAATGAAAGTTATGAACTATCCGGAAGCGTCCTTTGATCAAGAAAACAAATCTTTTACATTCACTAACATTCCATATGACCATCTGGTCATTCGAATAACCATCAGCCCTAAATCTGAATAACGATGTTCTGAGTATATGTGATTACACAACTAAACAGTTCGCTCAAGAACTCATTATATTACTGTCACACATACTTTTCAGTTTTTACATCAAAGAGCCTGATAGTTTCTTGTGCTCATCTTACTGCAAGAGATCCATTGTTTTTCCTATGATGAAATTAAACTTTGAAAATATATACTCATAAAACAGAAATCTGGCTGTTGCAGTGTATTAGGCAACTGCTGATACACTGATTGTACTAAAGTATAACCAATAGTGATTTTGTTTAAACATAACGAAAATTATAATATTAACACAGAATCTCCCATCTTTTATTACTAGAATAAGGGACTTCTATAACCACATGGAACTCATTAACTGAACATGCACTGATATTTTTAAAGCCTGCTTTTGATGAAAGACCACTTCTACTGTAGGTGATAATCTGAAGCACACAATATACCAAAAATTGTTCCTTCTAAAATAACTGTTGTGGAATTGAAGAATAAATGAATATGAGATAGCCCAACTGACACACTTACCATTTAATTCAGTATTACAGATTTTTAAAAAACAGAAGATAAAATATTACTTCTTCCCCTGTTTAAGTTTTTGTAATTTGTACCACACATACTTCAAAATTGCAGAAATTTCTGACAATAATCCTAACACTTCTGGGTTTAATACACGCACATTAATCTGTCTTCACATTCGAAATTTATGTAACAAGTTCATACTTTTTCCACAAATAAAGCTTGTACATGGACTTTCAGTGACATGATTATTTGTGCAAATTATACATTTTGTAAAAAAGCAAAAACATTTGTAGTCTGACTGGTCAGAACTTATATTAATAATTTATTATTTCTGTATATTAACTATTTAAGAGTCATCTGTTATATATTTTCATAATACTTTGCATCACCTGTTTTTAGAAAACCTCAATTTCAGGCAAAAAGAATACTGAAAAACTGTCCAATACAAAAACATGACATTAACTATACAAACATACTATGAAACTAAGATGCCCATATTTTGAAACTGCGTATTTTTAACATCAATAAATAGGGCTTAAACAAAAGTCATTTTTGATCAACCGTTATTTTTTTTACTATAATATTTTAATGTTCTACCAAAAAACTTTATTCCTACAGCCATTGCAAGTAACTATTATGAACAGATTGCCAAAAGAGGATTTTGTTAACTGTTTAACTTAAAAATTAACTATCTTTTTTAACATCGCTGAACTGAATCCCATGTCATGGGAGAGCGCAACACACCCACTGTTCAAATGACACTGACATTCCATGTCAGAATGTGACTACCAGATCATAATTCAGTAAAAAATATATACATGTATATTCACCTAACCTAGGATGAACTGCTGTGTACTATTAACAGGCATGCACTAGGTAATATTCAATAAAATCAAATTTTACTGACATGAAGCATATTTGGGTCTTATTTTCTCAAATACATCTGTTACTTACATATGTTAACGTTTTAAGTCTATGAAATAAAGTACGTTTTCTATGTTCGTATAATAAAAAATGTGTTTTCAAATGCAAAAATTTCCAACAGTACATTACAAGAAGTCTCCCATTCATTAACAGAACATACAGTAAACATAAATAAACCAATTGTAAATATTTATATATATAAATAGCACCAGACATTTCTGCTGGTGCATTTACCTTTGTTATAACCACCCCTGGCGCCACTGCTAAAACAGAAGCAATAACACAGTATGAGTAGATGGTAGAGAATCCTCCTTCCTCCTCCACATTAAAACTTGGAGATCTTGGCATATGTAGTCAGTCAACTAGTCATGTTTGTTTGGTCACTGTCATTTTGTCCTAGTCTTATCAACTTTGTATAAAGTACCCATAATATTTTTTACTATACCATTACTTTTTTCAATACCATAAATTACTTTAAAATTTATGATAAGTATATCTTTAACCCACTGCAAAGACCTTTCCTTTTATACCATAAAAACCTTTATCAACAACAATTTTCAGAGAACATTGTTGTCAACCACTTATAAAGTTTATGTATATACATGTTCACCATAATTAAATCTACAAATACGTCACAATACCAGTTTAATTAAAATTTGTTCTGTGTTTCCTTACCGTGAACCTACTGATTGAATTGTCATGTCAATAATTCTATTACCGAACCTTCTATACCTGTTGAACACTTAAAAAACATGACACTGTTAACTCAGTTAAAACACCATCTGAATGTAAGTAATAGTAATTCTTTATACTATCTGTTATATCTTGTAAAGCCAACTATGTTGTTACCATATAACTAGAGATACAACTACTAAAAATAGCATAATAAATAAATAAGTGGTCAAATGTGTTTTTGTAATTCTTTGGCTTCACACAAACACAAAGTAATTTATCACTAAACTGAGCTTTGGAAACTTCAAATCATTTATAATTGCCCACATAAATTAAATCTTTTCTTTAATACGGATTAAATGAAAAAACTAAATTAACACTTAATGTAGAATCTCTTTTCAACATTTATGTAGAATTTGTTTTTAACACCATTTATGCTGATAAATTGTTTGAATCAACTTATAAATTATTAGTACTTAAACAATATGTGGTTTGAATAAAATTATAATCATTAACACAAGTAACTGCATGTTTTGATAACGCTGACACGGGTGAATCCGTGCAAAAAGCACACGCGCACGCACGCACACGCACAATCTTACTATACAATTCACACGTTCTGAAAAGGTTATAGTTTTTATAGTTAACTAAACTTTTGAAATAACTTATTAACACGCTTTATCAGCTCACAGTTTTAAGATTTGAGTACATTCATCAACAAACAATCTGAGAGCCAACAGAAAAATTTGTGAAGTTTCCTTCTAACTAAATTAATACAATTCAAATGTAACCTGACCCTCCCATATTTTATATCCCTTGACAAGAAAATAGGGGAATGATATCCTCCATTCAACAACTAGATTTATCAATATGCCACGAAATGAACACATAATAAAAGATTCAACATTTACTGGTCTAAGACCTGGCTCTAATCCTTCACAAATTCACAAAAACACATGTGACAATATTCTTGGTAAATTAATTTACACGTAAAAAAGTAATAATGTCAGCATCATATTATAACTCATAAAATTCCTAGTAATTATGCCAGGGGCTTTAATACATCATGATACTCCTGATATAGTGCTGTTTTGCTTTAGTAGACATGCAAACATATCAGGAATCCCTAAACAGTCAACTATCAGTTGTTACTATTATTCCTAAATGTGTATGCAGTATTAATCCAAAAACTGTTGCATCAATGACATGACAAAACGTTATTTACAATAGTTCTGTGGAACAACCTCTGCTTCTGTCTCAGTATAATAATAATACTAACACATACCTAACATTTGTTCATGCTTCAAAACAAAAATTTCACCTTATCTTGAAAAAGTGAATATTCAACATTATCCTACCAGTGTTACGATTTAAAATCTTCATAACACAGCACAAAACAGCATTTAAGACCTACTAAAGTTCCTGATAATACATGTCGGTCATATTCCGGCTAGAACTATAAAATTATAGCACACATAAAAAAAAAATAACCTGGCCCATACTGACTACACAAAACTCTTTACCACAAATTTATAGACATCTAAAACATAAGATGACACTCAACTTTTATTATTTAATTAATGCAATTCTTTTCAAACAGACTTAAAATGTAGTGGAAAGTAACTTTGTCATTGAAGTGACAAATTGTTGACATGTAAAATAGGCTGGAATAAAACTAAATCTAAATTAAAATAATAGATATCAATGGAATATCAAGATATTATTCTTTGTGTTGTGTATATTTTTCCACAATCAATGGAGCTGTTTGTGACAGTGAAAATTTTGAAATGTTTTATTTTATCTTATACATCTAAGAATTTTACAAAATAGTATACTTTGTTCAGTTTGTTAGCATTCCATATAATAATTTTAAAGAATAAAACAAAGACTGGTTCATTTTGGGAAGTTATCAAAAATTATTATAATGTAAAAAAATAGTGATATATTTCAATTTAAAAATAAAACATGTAAATTAAAAAAATATTAACATCAGACAATATATGACCATACACCACATGGTTTATAAAACTGTACTTCTTTTAAGAAGCATATCTTGTAGCATTGGACAACTGCTTTTTTTTAAGATGTATTTATACAGCCACATGTATGTGTACAAACGTCCAAATGTCTCTTTTATAAGTCTGCACTTATATTCTCAAATTCTTTGTTTTAAACAATACACTCTTTAGAAAAAATATATATGAACTGACCTAGATTCATATAAATTATGCAATACATAGTAATGCCATTAACTGTCTCTACATAATTCAAAGATGTTCAACATATTTAATATTTAAATCCTGCCTTATTATTATGGATACCCTTATATTTTCCACCTACTTTACTTTTTTTTACTGATCAGAAGCTACATCAGGAAAGGATAAAATCGACTATAAAAATTTAGAGAAAGTCAAGTAATTAAACTATACCATTGAGTATAGTGTCAACTTACTTGTAACCACCTCCACTGCGGCCACCGCCACCACCATATCCACCGCCTCCACCACCACCTAAACAAATATTCTTAAATAATTATCACAAATAAAAAAACAGAAACAAATTTCTAAAAGTTATTACTGAAAAACTTAGAAAGGTAGCAAATAATTTACCAAATTCTCTCCCCGTTTCATTGGAAAAGCTAAAGTGTATGTATGTATGTACGTATGCTGAAAACATGGTAGATTATCAGAGTGGTTTTAGAACAGACAGATTGGCAATGGAGGCAATGCATATTGTCACAAACAGGGTATTTAGCTAGATACCGTTTTTTATAGATTTTCAACATGCATTTGTCATGCTAAAGGCAGAATGAAAAATCAGTGGAAATGTCAAGGAAATTTAACATTTTCAGTGCCAAGCCCATGCCTAACTACAGTATTGGTGTTTTAGTCACCTGTGCCATACCCATGTCTGCCACAGGCTGTCATACGCTATCTTATACAAAATGAATTTATAGCCATTATACAGCCAAAAACCATTTTGAACAATTTTAAAAATATTAACTGTAATTTTGTACACACCATCGGCTGTAAACAAATTTTAGTTTAATATAATTGATATAAACTCTGTATCATTTTTTATTTAATGAAGAAATTTATGTTAGTGGTTGAAATGAGGTAAATAATAAGGATAAAAACTTACAATTTAAAGAAGAGATAGGAGGTAAGAAAATAAATTACTTAGATTTAAACATAGAAATTAAAGATAATGAGAAACTACAGTTTGGGATATTTAGGAAAGAGTCGTATTCTGATATAATTATACCAAGAGAGTCTTACCACCCATATAGATATAAAATGGCGGCAATCAATTCATTTTGTTACAGAGCTCAGAAGTGTTTAAAAGAGACCGAATCAAAAGATAGGGAGTTAAAAACGATAAAGGGAATTGTAAGGAATAATAATTATAACACCAACATAGTGGATAAAGTTATGAAAAGGGTTAACATACAAAAAGCTAAAATAGAACCAGAACAAAAGAATTATGCAGGGTCATTGACATACATAGGTTCACATACTAGAAAAATTATAAAATGTTTTAATAAATATGGAGTAGATATAGCTATTAAAAAATGTGAAACGGTATTTGATAAGATAAGGAATAAGAATATAGAAAAAATTCCAGTATTACAGAAAAGCGGAATTTATAAATTAAAATGTAAAGACTGCAACAAAGTGTACCTAGGTGAGACAGGACGGAAATTCGTATGCAGGTTGTCTGACAACAAACGTGGAGAAGGTAATAGAACAACCAATTCGTTATATGCAAGACATTTCATAGAAGACAACCATAAGTTTGTTAATCCTTTGGAAGAATACGAAATTGTAAAAGTAGTAAATAACACAGTTGAAAGGAAGCTTAGACAGGAGTTAGAAATATTGAAAGAAAGAGAAAAAGGGTTAGACAATTTAATTAATATTAAAATTAAATTTGATAATGAAGAAATATTTTATAACATGATTAAGAAGTAAATGAGAGAGGACAGATAGATAAGATTAAGAATTATATTGCATAGTACTAATTGGTTGTTTTAAAATAAGGGTGTGTGACTGACCCACGTGTGTGGAGAGGAAGAGGGTAGTTTAAAATGATATGCACGCACGCACGCACGCGCGCACACACACACACACACACACACAAGGAATTTGCTAGAAAAATATGTAACTGTACAGATGGTGGGGCAGGGTTTAGGGGGTGAGGAAGGGTCATTAATTTATAGCTTGTTGTGTGTGAGCAGGGTGGGGGAGAGGGGTGAAGGGTTTGTTTTTATATATATCCTGTCTATTTCGATCTGACGATGGGCTGTGAAGCTTGAAAGCGCTAATCGGAATAATTTTTATATAGTGGTGTGCAACATTTTTTATTGTTTGATATTCATATTTATAGGTTATGTACATTGATATAGAGAGAAACCTTGATATACCACCGTAATGCTCTTCTGCGGACCGGCCAAAAAGCGCTTTATATCGAGGGTCGCTTTATATAAAGGTCCCAAGTTTAACTTTATATAAAGGTCCCAAGTTTAACTATTTAATTTGCCGGGACCGTGAAAAATGAGCTTTACATCAAGGGTTGCGTTATATCACAGGGGTGTTTTATAGAGGTTCCACTATATATTACAAAGTGAGCAAATTTTTTTATAAAATAAACACTGATGAATTTAAATTTTTTCCATAGCAGAAATTATACACTGTAACTACTTATTTTAGTACAAAAGAGTTCTGTAGTTATAAAAAATGTTCACACTTGTAATAAAGGATGTTAAACTTTTTAAAAAATAAAAAATGTGGTTTCATTTATGTAACAGTAATTATTTATTTTTATCGTAATTATTTGTATGTCAAAATTCTACATGTTTTATATAGCTTCAAAGATGAAACTGACCATTATTTTGACATTTAAATTAATATCACTGACCACAAACTAAATTAATTATGAACATTCAAGGTGCCTTAAAAATGCCCAGTTTTCCAGTATTAAGTCTTGTAATAGGCAGGCACAGAAAGTGTTAATATTGGGGAGCATAATGAGAGATTTGTACAAACCAATGAAACAGATGTAAATTCATAAAACAGAACATATTAAAAAAACTTAGTTTATTTTTAATGTTACGCTTATTTGTTTTCAAGTTTCATTCTTTAGAGGACTGTACATTGGTATATAATAGCAACCTGTCAATCACACAGTTATAGGTTTCAACACAATATTGTCCAACTGATAACAGAATGTTTCCTTTTTACTGTTGTCTAAACTATCAACAATTTGCTTAGATTTATAATCTATTATTAAGTCACAACCTCTTTTCTGGTTTTCAATATGATAACAATTAATGTAAAGCAAATTTCAATTCTAAAACATTTTGATTTCAAAACTTGTGTCCAGTCTTTCTGTCAACAGATATTTGAAGTGTTACATCATTCCAAAAACAACTGGCAAAAAAAAACATACAACTCCTGTATGTACAGAGAAAGAAGAAATTTGCTATCACAACTGTTGCAACATTCACAATCCATGATTACATCATGGAGAGAGAATCAAAACATGCCAAAATTAAATTCTGTGGCCCGAAATGTATTATGTTCAGGAACAACTATTATTCACAATCTCTTCTCATATGGCATGAGAAACCATGTCATTCTGAATCACAAGGCTGAGCAGAAAATGAAAATCTACACAATATGCTAAATCTACACAATATGCTTACAACATGGATGTAACTCAAATAAATAAATGGTGAGAAGGTTGAAAAAATTATGTAGGCTATTAAAAACAGGGTTTCATCATGAAGGCATTATATGCTTGCCCCCACAAAGCTATATTTTGGCCGCCCTATAAAAAATGGTGTTGTTAAGAACAGAATTCATAAAACCTAATAATTCCTAATAATCTATTCTTAACATGCAAATGAAGGAGAAAAAACTTAAGATGACTGAAGCATCCCTATGATAAAGAAAAGCTAATTGTGAATGTTCTTAACTTCTCTGACCGCACTGCTGTGAAATACTTCTTGTATTATTCTATACTATATAAACATGCGTCAAAACTCCTAAATAGCATCGGAACCTATTTGCAAAACAAACTGATTATTTTTTGAAACAAAATAATCACCCCATAACAATTTTTATAAACCCTATAAAGATATGGATTGAATCTGTGAAACATGCATCAGGTACAAATAGAGAAATAAAAATACAATAAATAAACTTGCAGAAGTAATTTGTTATTTGATTTGATATATATAAAATCATATATATATATATATTACAATGTGAAATGGTTTAGAATCATTTAAAAATGTATTAATTAAAAATTTTCTATTCCGTTGCGATTTAAAAATATTATTATTCGCATGTGTGTAGCCGTAGCACACATCTAGTTATTAACATATAAGTAATAATCTCGTATTACACACAGAACATAATATACACTCTTATACTACAATGATCATTTCTTATTATATAATATTGCTCTCGACTTGCTCATTATTGTGATAACTATTAGATTATCTAAATCACTTTTTTATAATCTATTTTCTTTTTATTATATTGCATATGCATTGCTTTGTTTTCTAATAAAAATTTACTATTTACTTTCATATTAATTTAAATATCATTGACTAAATTATTTATTCAAGATTATAAAATTTACTCTTTACTTTAATATTACTTTAAATATCATTGATTAAATTATTTCTCAAAACTATACTTTCATGTGTTTAAACATTACTCTAAAACTACTATACAAATAAACATTTACATTTCCAAAAATTATTAACTCATCTTTGAATTATATTGTCTTTCTTTTTACATAGTCAATTGTCTTTACGTGAGTCTTTTTGTTTTTACAAATACATGGTTTTGTTTCACCTTATTTGTCGTGGTAATACTCATCGTATCCTCTTCGGTCCTAGGTCCTCGATCCTGGATGCTCCTCTGTAGTTGTGCAGTCCTGGACTCCTTGATCCTCGTCCTTCAGATCCTCTCCGCAGTCCGTTGCCTCGCTCCGTATGCTGGACTCTATTCCATGTACTTGGCTGCTCCCTCATATCCCGTCATAGCCTCTGGCTGCAGGTGCTCTCACGAAAGTGATGAGTAATCGTGAAGAACCTCCGACTGCTGCTGTGGTTGATAGAAAAAGTGTTGTCATTGGGCAGAGCCTCCAGCTGCCACGGTAGTCGTACGAGAAAGAGAAATAAGTTAGCACGTCTCGAGTATTTATACCCTAGGGCGCAAAAATCATGTTTCGACAATATTCTGCAGGTCTCAGTCTGTCGTTGGCGTCCCTTTCTAAACACAATTATTTTCACACTTATTTCGCTTGTCTTCGCAACATCCGAAGTCTGTTACAAATTATCCGATATTCATCTTGTCGGTAATTTTTATGTGTTCACTGTGTATAAACCATTTTTCCCTATCTTAATTAACATAAATTATATTTATATTTATTTTCACTATAATCGCACTTTTTACTACTTTCTCACTATTTTTTGTACACGTGTGTCTTTATTTTATACACACTGTGGCGCATTTGGTTTTGTGATATTATGCACACACTCTTTACAATTTAAATAATTCATATAATTAATAGCGCTCATTTAGGGGTGACGCTTTACAGGAACCAACTGGTCTCACACACATGTAAAATACATGTGCACACATAGACAGCTGTGTGGCATGATTAACGTGTTCCAGCATGAAATCTGGTCGTTCCATTTACAGTTCAGATTGAAAGATGAATCATTATTACTAACAATATGAATTATTTATTTACTTTAATTAATTATCTTAATTACTCGTGCAATGCACAGTACCCTATACATTTGTACTGTTGCATTATATATATTCAATCACTTTCTGCTACAGTCCGTTTCTTGATGTATATAATACATTTAATATTTATACTGAATTTACCTCAAGATATACCTTTTTTTCCCTTATTAGGAACATGTTTCGGGTACCATCTTGTACCCATCCTCAGCCTTCCGTTTTTGTGTCTGGTGAAGTACATATGTGTTGGTTGACTATTATTATTGTGGCTTCCTGTTAGCTTCTGGTACTTCAAATTGGTTTTATTGTGTGTGATTGTGGTGTATGTGTTAGTTTTTTGTGTATTTTCGATGTTGAGTGCTTTGAATATTGTGTCATGTTTTGTATAGATTTGTATTTGTTCAGGTATTAGTTTGTTTTGTGGTTTATGTTTGTATATTTGTAAATTTTCCCAAATGTTCATTATGGTGCCTTTGTGTGGTATGTTTTATTAGTGTCACATTGGTTATGTCTGGGAATTCATGTCCTGTGTTTATTGCATGTGTGGATAAATTGGATTTATATATTTCTGGTTTTTCTGAACCAAAAAATATATATATATATATATATATTATTTATACTGAAATTATCTCAAGATGTTTTATTATCCTTACTAGGAACATATTTCGAGAGCTATTGTGCTCTCATCCTCAGCCTTCGCGATTCTGCGTCTAGTGAAGTACCTATGTGTTGGTCTGTCGCCATTGTGGTCTCCTGTTGGTTTCTGGTATCTCAAAGTGGTATTTTTGTGTGTTATTGTGGTGTATGTATTAGTATTTTCGATGTTGAGTGCTTTGAAAATTGTGTCTTGTTTTGTACTGATTTATATTTGTTCGGGTATTAGTTTGTTTTGTGTTTTATGTTTGTAAATTTTCCCAAATGTTCACAAATAAACACATACCACACAAAGGGACCATAATGAACATTTGGGAAAATTTACAAATATACAAACAGAAAACACAAAACAAACTAATACCCGAACAAATACATATCAATACAAAACAAGACAATTTTCAAAGCACTCAACATCGAAAATACACAAAATACTAATACATACACCACAATAACACGCAAAAATACCACTTTGAGATACCAGAAACCAACAGGAGACCACAATGGCGACAGACCAACACATAGGTACTTCACTAGACGCAGAATCGAAAAGGCTGAGGATGAGAGCACAATAGCTCTCGAAACATGTTCCTAGTAAGGATAATAAAACATCTTGAGATAATTTCAGTATAAATAATAAATATATTATATAAATCAAGAAACGGATTGTAGCAAAAAGAGTTTGAAATATATATAATACCGCAAGAAACATCAAGAGTTACAAAAATAAAATTGAAGTTATATATGAATACATAACAATTTCACTCATTATAAACAATAAAAGTATTATAAATTATTACCTCCTCCATAATTGCCCCCTCCTTGGCTACTGCCATATCCTCCGCCTCCACCACCAGATCCTCCATAACCTCCACTGCCTCCTCCACCTCCCCCGCCACTGTTATATCCACCCTGGTAACCACCTCCACCCATATTTGAACTGTTGTAGCCACCTCCTTGACTGCTATAACCACCACCACCACCACCACTAGATGGTGGAGGTTGAGAATAATTTTGTGGTGGTGGTGGTTGAGTCTGATCATATGATGGGTAGCCACCTAAACATTTTTTAATATAAATATTCAAATCATTCTACATTAAATCATTTGTATATACGTCACAACTGTTTTACCCTGATATAAAGATACCATGTGACAATTCAGAAACTTAATACTAACTGCATTTTCAACTCCATATGACATCATAACATAAAACTGATCTTACTGACACTTGGATAACTATAACATAAAATTAAGCACAATTATTATCACAGTCCCTATGAGGATGGGTGTTATGCGTTAACTACATCACGGGTCCAAAAATACATGTTATTATTCTATGGCCACTAGTTACTAGTTTTAATTACCAAATACATAACAAAATGTGAAACTTGGTTTAAAAATCAACAGTAGGGTCAATGATAAGTTATGTAAATTTCTTGTTACCTCCATATCCTTGTCCTTGACTCCATGATGGTGGGGGCTGGCCATAACCTCCAGACTGATCATACCCATGAGATTGATAGCCCTGTCCTCCTACACCAGCAGATTGTGTATTTCCTCCACCACTACTACCACCTCCTCCAGACTGCTGCCCATATCCACCATAACTACCATACCCTCCTACACCTATATTAAAATATATAACCAATATAAAGTTCAAGTCAGGAAGTAAATAATTATTATAACTGATGCCTTATTCACCACATAACTTCTTTAATGCTTATACACTACACATCCTACCTCAGTTGATATGATACCACTTGCACATAATGCAACACACCAACACAGCAATATATTCCATGTCACAACACAGCAATTTTACCTCATCACCTTGAATTTGGATAAAATTTAGTACAGTAGTTGCTTCCACAAAGACAAAAGAAAATGCTAATTTTGAAGGTGATATTTTGAACCATTCTTAAATTATACACATGTAAAGGATTCAAAAATTGTGCGAAAAAGCACAGCAGGCAAATTTTTAAATTGCATTTTGAGCTCACCTAATTGAAACAGGGAAGTGGGAAAGGCCTCATTTTATTATGGGCTTTCTAATAATATACAAGACAATACGGGGAATTTGTTTAATCTCAAATAGGAATTATAAATTGTTTTTCAAAAAACTACCTTTCAAATTAAAAAAATATAGCTAATGTATAGTCATCAACAAACACTGCTTGCCAAAAATGTTTTGTAATCCAGCATCTACTGGATGTAACATAGGGACTTTAGTCTCATCAATGATGTATTCCAGACTTCTCTGCATTTTTGCTGACTTTTTTTTTTATTTAATAAATCATGAACCTATTACCATCCCATTTTTCAACTTTGGGGATGAACTAATAACAGTATGAAACTCTCCATACTTTTTCAAAAATTTCTGAAGATGTATTTTTTTTTTTTAATTTTAAATAAAAGTGTAGTTTTAGTTTTGCAAAAAAATTTCCAATCAAGACTTCCGTCAGAACACTTGTGAAAAATGGTAAAAATGAGATCCTTCCCACTTCCCTATCTTAATTAAGTGAGCTGTAATCTTGAGTTAAAAATCAGTCGTCTCCTCATGTTTGCACAAGTCTTAAAAACTTTACATATATGTAAAATTTCAAAACTCTTCCACATACCTGTCACAAACATTTGTTTTTCTTTATTCAATTAGCAAAGCGATATCTCAGTTTAACTCAACTGTTAAGCATTTGTCTACCTGTTTGGGGTACATCTCACAATTGACTACACCAATTTCCATAAAACTTTTTATCTCCCAGACCTCTTACCATTTTTTAGTTTGCAAACAAGGGAGAGGCAAAAAATTGAAGTGGGACGTAAAAAACTAATAAAAACCAAAACATAAATCGCAAAAAAAAAAAAGAAAACACATGGGTATTTAAAGAGAATTTAAACCAAAATCTGAAAATAGTGTTCAGTTTTGGAAATTTGAAACGGGCCCCAAAAAATGGTCAAAATTTTGATAAAAAATATTTAACCTATTCTCCCTACTAGACAAAAGAAAATTTTAACCCAAGCACAAACGTATTTTTACTTTGAAAAGCTTTTAAACTTCAGGAGCACTGTGGGCCAAAAAATGGAAGTCAAAAGTTTAAAAAAGTTGGAAGACTCTCTCCATGCCACTTATAAAAACAACAAATGGTCCGCACATACAAAATTTTTGTTTTTATATAAAATAATTAACTTTGATACTTAGCATATTGTTTATAAACTCTTCACTGGTATATGAATACAATAACACATTAAAAGTAGAAAATTAAAAACAAAGTATGATAAATGGTGTATGGTCATCTCGGCAAGGTGTTTCTTAGCTAACCCTAAGGCCCATACACTTGAATAAGTTTATTCACAGCTATACAAAATTTAGAATTTAACTTGATTTTATGTAACAAGAAATGTATAGTGTTCAAAATATACAAAAGCTGCAGGGACTTATGGAGCTGAGGAAGGTTATAAGTCTTCACGAAGGCAACCATTGTACAAATTTTCATGAAAATCAATGTTGAGATAAAATCATATCAAAATTGTATTGATTTGACATGGAATAATCTTAGGTTGGAATATATTTTCCAGTATACCACATTTACTACATTCATCTAGTTTATTAAATATAAAAATGGTAAATGTTATTTAAGTTTGCCACATACTATGTAAGAATGAATTACCATCATATCTATGTAGGCCCTTGCATAATACAACTACATAATACATTTGCCCTTGCACAAAACTCCTACATCTACAACTATGAAGAACATCATTTTTACATTAGGACACTACCTTCAGTATTTTACTTACGTCCATTTCCAAAATGAGCACATATACAACCAATATGGTAAAAATTACGGTACCAAAATTACCTTATTCTATAAAATTGAACAATGCTTACATTATCAAAAATAAATCAATAATTTTCACTTACGGCCAAGTCCCCCAACAAACTTAAGCTTACTTGTTTTAATGATACTTGGAGCATCGTAACACAATAAAAACAAATATATTTCCACTCTACATAAATGTACTTACTAACAATACGCACTGCTCAATACTTTCAAAGTATACGTGGTAAAACGGTTAAAAATAAGCGACCCAACCCGACATCTTGTTTTTAAAAACAGCTTTAGTGAGAGGAGGTAAACGTAGGAATTACCGGCCTACGAAAATTTATTTTTCATCTAATCTATTTAACGTTGTTTCTAATAATTTCGCAAGCGATTACTAAAAACAGGGTATACCAAAAACAGAATCGCGAAAAACTACAAAACGCGGAGCAGTTCTGCACGGGAATCAATTTTACGCGTACGCCTGATGCATAAAATTTTAGGGTTAAAATCTAATAAACACACTCTCTTGTCATCAGAGCACTATATCAAATAAAATAATGTAATACTTACGAGCATCAGCCATTCTTACTGAATGGACAATATTATTTTACTTCACGAACAATAGCGGCACCCACTGCCAACGACGCCGATGCAGTGGAAGAGAAATAAAATGGCGGCAGTGACGCCAAAGAAGAATAATTTTCCTATATGAAATCGATCGTACATCCACTTGCTATTACGTCTTCCCAACAAATTGTAGTATACGAGTTTTAGACACACAATTCCCACCGTCAAGACCCCTATAATTTTATAAATAACTTGTTCACTTGACTTTGCGTACGCAAAAATGGTAAATTCGCCTTTGCATCTTTCATAGCAACTAAAATTATAAACTCTCATAACTTATATCTCCTATTCACATCGCTGTTGCTTATAAACAGAGACATGCAAAGATAACCCACGCAAACAACTGTAAATAAATTAAAATACAGACAGGAATACTAAGAAAACAAACATGTATCTAAACAGTGCCACCTCTACTTACAAGCCGTGCTGTTGGATTTGGCAACGTTGAGCGAGCTACCCGAAATTGCCGCGGCGCGGCAATTGAAAGATAGGAAAGCAAAGAATATTATGAATAATTAAAAAAAACTATTTAAATATTTTAAGAGTGCATAAATACCTGTTTTAACATAAACTGCTGTCCAATTGTGCTTGTTGAACGACATTTTTTTAATGAAACATTAAGAAATGAAGGATTAAAAATTGAATAAGGAAAGTTCGATTATTTTCTAACTTATTAAACAACTATGCACCTGTTTACAACATAATACAATGTCAAGTCAAAAATATAATGAAATCTTATTTAAATGTATTTAATTTTCTCTTCTTTGTTTTATTTTCCACGGAGTTTTTATCTATTTCTCGTGAGGCATCAGTTTTCTGTTTAGTATAATTATTTAATAATATATTACTGAAAACCGAATAAAGAAGAGGAACAATATTTTTTATACTTTCTCCACACATACATTCCAATTCATCGAAAAAATTACATTTTTCTAAGCTTAGGTTAGCAAGAGTCATTATAATTTTTTTTTGATCTGGATTCTTTAGAAAAGTTCTTTCTAAGACATTGTCTTTTATTATAAAATCGAATATAGCATGCATGTGAAAAAATATAGAAATTACAAAATCTGTAGGCAAGCTTAACCCACCTCGTTGAAGAGAATCAAAGTAGGTGTCAGAAATATTGTCACCCTTCGACTCTCTTATGAAATCTTTACAAAAAGAGCGGCTAAGGGTTTTGCATATTGCAAAACTCGCATATCCACAAATATATAATGCTGAACCCTGATCAAGTGCACAAACTTCTAAATAATCACTGCTAAAGATAGAGTTAAATTCATCAGCATTTGTGTTGAAGTTCTCTTTATATAAATTTTGGGATGAATTAGCTGTAACCTGTTTTAGTGAGATTTAAAAATTTTTTTATGCGAAGTTTTTTTTTCCGACTCAAGTATTTGTTGAAAACTCACATTATAATTGCAACCAGAGAGTTGACGATACTGATCGAATCTTTTTTCTAGATTGTCAGTCTGAAATTTGCCTGCCAAGATATAACTAACCCTCAACTGTTCAAATGAATATGAAACTAAGTCGATCAACACAGCGGTACTTCTCTCTATTGCTGCAAAGGTATCTTTTGTTAGCCCTACTCCTACATTAGAGTCTGTTAATTCCCTCCATTTTCTTATCCAATAAACAAACTGTTTCAGATACTTTAACTTTGAATCGTTTAAGTCATGTATTGGACCAGAATATTCATTTCTTTTTATCTTACCCACTATAACGCTTTTAGAATTCACTATATCCCACCAGTTTCTAATAATTTCAACAAAGTCAACAGTTTCATTATAATCGTCAATCTCTTTCAGGGCAGCAACAGTTGACCTATGAAATAAGTTGTCCACCAGACTCACATTTTGTCTTTCTATGCTGCTTGGATACACAGTTTTGTTGTTTAACTTAAAAAAGCTTGCTTTATCAATACATTTTTTTCATAGTCATGTATTATCCTCAAATGGTGAAAGGAAGCTTTTTTTAAGAACGCTCAGATCATTGAAATCACGATACAAAAAAGTACTCCAATGATTTTTTAAGTTAATCCAGTTATTTCGAATATTTTTAAATATATGGACAAAATCATATGTGAGAAAAATTTTAAGATAATTAAAATCTGGATTTTCCACAAAATAATTTACAGGGGCAAGAAGTTTAAACATAAGCTGATTGATGCGATTATTGTCACTGATAACAACTGTGACCTTAAAATTACACTGCTGGACAAAGTGAATTACAGTTAAAATTAAATTTTTTAATTGTTCCCCAGTTATGCCACAGACAGGTACCAACTTGACAATTTCCTTAAAATGACCAAAACATGAACTTAACATAAAACTTTGTACTGTTTTAGCCAATGCAGCAGGGTTATTTTCAGCACAGCCTACAATCCTTTGTGCTTTAAAAGTTAGAGATTTATTTATATAAATTTCATCAACTAATAATGAAACATTCAATTCTCTATTTGTAAGATTTTTTGATATATGCGATAAATAATGGCTTGTGTTTGCATCAACATTTGGATCTACATTTAATGCTGCTGAAATTGACTGTAAATACCGTTTATGCGGTAAAATTAAATACTCACGAATAAAATTATATACAGCTGGCGATTGTGAAAAAATCATAAATGCAAAAGTAATAGTCAGGGAATTATAAGTCTTTCGCTTCAATGATAACAAATTTAACTGATTATCAATTATCTGAAGCTGATTATGATGCTTTGGGGACATATCTTCCTCAGTAAACTCTATGCTTTTTTTACAAATTTACTTGCCCTGTTTATGTAATATTCAAAACACTCTTGTTCCAGGTTGTTCATTTCATGTAAATTTTTATATCTTGTCAACAAATTTTCAATCTGACTCCAACGTGAAAGCTTTGAATCAGAAGGCAGAACCCATTTTAAATCATGTTGTGAAATTTCAATTTGATTCACATGTACAGAAACAACCATCTCATTTGACACTGCAATACTACTAACAACTTTTAAACCTTCCAACACATCCTCATTTAAACATGACTGTACACTGTCAACATTTAAACAATAAAACCACACACACCTACCACTTATTTTGTGATGCCATTTGTCAATAACTTTTACACACTTTTCCACAAAGCACTTCAGAAAATCGTCAAAATCATTTATAAAGTCTTCTTTTAAAAATTGTTCAATTTTTTCGGCATTCCTCTTCATAGCCTGTTCCCGTCGACAATCTGGAGAAATTCTTGCTGGAGGTTCATTTGTAGAAAGATATGCAGGCAAATTCTGAAAGACTGTTGGAATTGCATCTTCGGTCAATCTTGGATGCTGCAATAAGAGCTCTTGAAATTCTCCTGAAGTTGGGTTTTTGTATGGGTGAGACTTAATAATGTGACTTTGGCGAAAGTGTTTGATGCACACTGCAGAATAAGCACTGGGATTCCAAGCAGCCCTGGGAATGGCACGCATCCATGCCTGTTTTCTTGCTTCCCCCTTGGGAAATCCAAACGTTGTCACGGGATTTTCGTGCTTCAAAGTGCTATCATAATTCGATCTGCACCCTGGCACTACACACCTTCTTGGCATCTAAAAAATATTAGAATAAAAATGATTAATGTAATTCAGAACACAAAGTGAGGTTATGTATTAGCAAGAAATTAGTGTTGAAAACCTACCTTACAAATAAATAATATGCAGAAGGGTACACAATAATTAATAACCTTCAGAAAATGAAGGGTTCACAACAAGTTTAATCGTTTTCCACTGCTTGTTTTGTGAGTTTTACACAAAATAAACATAAACACTCACGTGGGAACCGGTCTACTTGCAATGTTGCCAACTGTACAACAGCACGGCTTGTAAGTAGAGGTGGCACTGATCTAAAGAATACTACACAATCGATACCATCACATATATTGTTAAGCGGACCTTACACGATCAGTATTAATGTCATTACTTTATCAGAATGACATTAGTAATGATCGTGTAAGGGGGACAAAACTGGAATGATGCCTGATGCCTGGTAATGACGAGAATCCGGATTTTCTTATTTTGAGTCGTCATTACTGGCTCGTGGTGGGGATACTGTCATTAGTAATGACCGTGTAGGGTGCGCCATCAGTAACTACACACTAGCGTCTAGATTTTCAGTGCCACAACAGGATGACAGAGCTGAGCGGCAAAGTGGTGATAATGTAGGGAGAGGCGATTGCAGTCGATAATAACCGAGTCGTTCCGAATAACGCGGGCGATTCTTTCTGTTTTTGGTGGTGTAAAGTGTAAACGTTTAATGGTTTTCACAGTTTAAAATGGTTTCTGTTTATCGTTTGTACATTACGTTAGTTGTTCTCAGTTTAGTTTCTAGTACGTTTCTATTAGTTTCTCGTAGTTTTATATTAAGTATTGTTTCTATTAACAATTTCTATAAACTAGAGATTTATACTTATTGTGTTAAATTTATTAAACATTCAAGAAGAAAAATACAATCTAAGGTACAGCAAGTACTAATAGTTACAATATAGTAACTGTAGGCCTACAGTTGCCCACAGTATCAAAAGAATAATTGATTGTAGTTAAATAATACAAACGTTACTGTTTTCTCCATTTTATAACTTTATTTATTATTCTTTTGGAACGTTAGTTAGTCCAGTGTAACTTGGAAGCTAATCAAGCTATGTGTACATCAAATAATAACAATAAATTCTCGAAAATGCCATATTTTTATGTGTTATTTGCCGCCAGAGTGACATTAGACATTAGGTCGTGTGTATCCACCCATCTACCCTGTTAATATCGGCAACAATTCGTTCGATTGGAGGATATCTAGTGTAAGCTGTTAAATAGAAATGTTCATCTCTCCATACAATTAGTCTTTGAATTTTAAATTTATTAAATATTGGACTATTTTTTGAAAATGTGGATTTTTAAGTTTACAAATTTTCGTTCCTTGTACCATAAATGAACAATTCTTTCCTTCTCTTTTTATATTGTCATATAAAATGTTGCTATGATGGCATATGTCCAAAGAAATAAAGTTTGCACTTCAAAATATCTATCATTAACATATAACTTCAAAAATACTATGGAAAATTCAATGGCATTTTCCAAAATACAAGTTAATTCCTGTATTTGCAGATGAACCCGCCTGCGGCATTTAAGTGTCAGTATTGTGATAAAGAGTTCAGCAAGAAAAGTAATTGCACATGGCATATGAAAACCATGCACAAAAGAAACTCGAGCGGCGACCTTATTCTAGACTAGACAATCCCCGAGAAAAATTCGTATGTGTATTGTGTGACAAGAACTTTACAGCTAAAAGAAACTTGGAGCATCACATGAATGTTGTACATTTATCCCTAACTCTACTGTATCATAACTCTAAAAAATATAAATGTTCTAATGCAGTGATGGACAACAGTCGGATGTTGCCATGTTGACCATCTTTGTTGGTAAAATTCTAAATACAGAGATAGTCAACTAGTCAACTTTAGGTAAACACTAAGTACTATGGAGGGGAGTGTGGTTGTCCATCTCTGTAGAAAAGCCCGCCAATGAATTTTGTCCAAGCCGTCTGCGGTGAGCAGAGGCGTAGTTCCAAAAAAATATTTCGCTATGAAAATAATTTAAAATAATAACTGTATGAAATAATTTTAATTTAGTACATTTTTAAAGACAAAATTTTTAAGGCATTTTATAGACTATATATTAACTAGTTATTTTCAAAACTTCGTGGAGGTTATGTGTAAGATGTACAAATATCGTAAATGTTTTTGTATGGTTGTAATGGAATTAAAAAATAAATGATTAGTTGGTACTAGAAGAAACCTACGTTTTAACAAAAATTTCTGTAATTAGTGTACAAAAAACGGCTGTACTTTTGAACCTGAGACCATGCTGAATCATGATTCCCTACCTATTACCATTCTCTTCCGGTATAATTCTTATGCAGTTTCCATTATTTTGTAAGAAAGAAAGTTGATATGTTCAATGCGAGGCGATTTCCCTGTTCACCTTTTTTTTCAAAGCATAATTGTTATTTAGTTTCCTTTCTTGTTCTGAATTTATTGGACCGAAATTATAACCTAGTTCCCATTTCCCATTTACAGCACATTATTACCTTACAAAGACGAATTTAAGTAAATCTAATTTATAACGAAAGAAGTACATTAAAATCCTCACTTCAACCTAATGTAATAAAAACCAATGTGCAAGTTTCTATCAATATGCAAATGATTAATTATTAGTAGCCTAATTGGTTATTGTGGAATTTTATGTTGGTCTAAGTTAACGAAAAAAAAAATTGGAAGAACCACTTGAAACCGATAAAATGACTAGCCTATATTGTATTAAAAGATGTCAAAGAGTGTATTTTGCATAAAACTGATTACAGTAAGGACCTTTGTTTATGAATAGAAACAAATAAAGACTCCATACTTAGTTTGTACCATTTACAGACTTTGTACCATTGTCTATTGTTATTAAAAAGATAGAAATAACAAATGTATAAACAAAGTTTTGTATATTCTGAATACAAAAATTAAATATTTGACATTTATAGACTTTTACAAAGTGTATAGAAACTTGTTTTAGGTGGTGTAATGATTTGTTTTATATAGCGACTTCTCAGGTTTGAATAAAAATAGACACTCACGACCCACAGTTCTATGATTATTTTCACACATCATATTAAAAAACATGTTTTCATACTCTTAATAAACAAAAATCAGTAGCAACATACGTTTATTATGAGAAAATATGATTAAAAATTGTAACCTGCCATTACTTGTATGTGAAGAAAACTGGTATAACATTTGCAAACAAGAAATCTTCAATTCTCTTCCTATTTGTTTTATAATAAACTAAAGTCTCTACTGCAGGTTTAAGTCCATTGCCTATTTAATTTATTTTAATTAAATAATTATAATTATTCCTGTATTTTGTTAAGTGATAATATTTTATTAATACATCTGCTTCCTGCTCATGTCCAATGTAACTAGAGTAGGAATGGCCCCCTGGCTCATATGTGCAAATAATTTTTTTAAGTGTAGGACTAAACGTCTTTATGAGCACTTTGTATCATTGAAATTTAGTCAGAGTCTAATGAGCAATTTGGCCTAACCTAACTTACTACATCTAAGAATAACTTAATACTGTCAGTTACCTTTATTTTAACATTAAATACATTTTAATTAGTGCAATAGCAGTATTTTTGTGTCTCACATTACACAAACTCAAAGGAATTTCTCGTTATAGTTCAAACAAATGTTGAAATTGTGTACCGGTATTTCTTTTCTTTCAATTCACTTTTTATGGAAACAAGCTTTACATTAATGCTTCTAGGCTTACTGGTATTTTATATTTTCAATCAAATGTTCAATATCCATTAGTTAAAATTTCATGGAATTGTGAAATTAACAATACTATGACTAATGTGTGGTTATCAATCTATATTTAATTTGTCTTAAATAGAAATAATTTGGTGCAATTAAATTTCTGAGTTCATTAGTTTTATTAATAATTTTAGTAATTTGTTTTTTTTTTGTTTATTGAATGATTCCTTATCAGTTTTTCATCTTTGTGCTGTCAGTTTTCATTTCAAAACATTGGATTTTATTATTCTACATTCTATTCATCTATAGCACTGTAAACACTATAGTCTTATAATTTTGGAGGTAGGTCTCCTTCTCTAGAAAGCTTTGTTTCAGAAACTGTCAAAGCAATTCACTCTGTAACACTCCATAGAATTCAGTTAATTTTATTTTTGAAAAGTGCTCAAGTATGTATCATTTTATTTATGTAGGCCTATGTTTTGCTCGAGTATTTCCATTTGCTTGAATATTTTCTACCAGAAAATGGATGAACATGGCTGATGAGATTAGTGACCAACCAGCACAGTGATTGTAACATGTCACACTATGACTATAGAAAAGACTACCAATATATGGTGTGTTTCAATATCCAGTTAACACTATTGTCAGTTGCTAAGAAAATAAGTTGAAATAACAAGTTCATGAAACAGGCTGTAATTTTAATATATTCTTAGAGACTTAATATGAGTAATCTACTAAAGTCATTTGTTTTAAATGGTTTTTATTAGAGCTCTTGAATTTTGCTTAGCTTAGTCAAAGACCCAATAAGTTCTTTTTACGGTTCTCTAATTTCTTGGATTTCGTTGTCCATGACATGTCCGTTAGTTAACTAAATATAAGTACTTCTCCCTTTTACAGTTCATCAATTTGCTTTCTCACAGTCTTTTGAATTGTTCATAAAATTTCTATCTAGGATTATACACTTACCTGTAACACTTTATTAAGTAAATATCACTATAATATTGACGACTCGGAACACTAAGTTTTTTATAAGTAAAAACGTAAAGTTTTACCTTACAGCCTAAACCGGCTTTCACCTATAGAAGGCTTCATCAGAGGCTGTCGTTAGTAGTGCTGCTCGTCTTGTTGTTGGCGACGAGATACTGTTTCGAAAGATTGAAGCTGTGTGTGTGTGGTGAGATGTGTTCGAATAATGCATGCGATTTGAATTGTGTCTGTTCGTTTAGGATGTCGTTTTTATTTGTTTTTGTGTGTTTGTATATTTCTAATTGTTCTAGAGTGTCTAGTTTTCGGCCTTTTGTGTGTACGTGTAGTATGTTCATGTTATTGTCGATGTTTTTATATGTGTGGTTTGCTTCAATGAGGTGGTTTGCGAAGGTAGATTCTGTAGTGGTGTGGAGTGCTTTTGTGTGTTCAATGTATCTCTGTTTGAAGCTACGTCCTGTCTGGCCTATGTAGAATTTACTGCAATTTGAACAATTTAGTTTATATACACCGGGTAGTTCGAATTTGTTTTGTGCTTTGGGCAAGCGTTTTGATAGTGTGTGTTCTGTTTTGTTAGTAGTTTTGTAAGCGATTCTGTATCCTGCTTTTTTGAATTTGTGGGCAATTTTTTCTGTTTGTTTGTTGATGTATGTTAGTGTTATGAATTTGTTGTTTTCTGTCTTTGTTTGTTGTTTGTTTTGTGTTTTGTGTAGGAGTTTACTGATTATTGTTCTGTCATAACCGTTAGATTCTGCTAGATATTTTATCGTGTTTAGTTCGTCTTTGTAGTCTATTTCATCTAAGGGGATGTTGTTAAGTCTATGTATCATGGTTCTAAAAGCAGCTAGTTTGTGTTGTATTGGGTGATTGGAGGTGTTGTGTATTAGTGTGTCAGTTGTAGTTGGTTTTCTGTATATACTGAATTTGTGCCTGTGTTCTAGTTTTGTGATGGAGAGGTCTAAGAAGTTTATGGTATTGTTGTGTTCATATTCGGCACAGGGGAAACAGGGGAAACAAAAGACAATGTGAATAGTTACTAACGCACATAAACAAAATACATAAAAACATAACCTTCACTGCCGAATACAAACACAACAATACCATAAACTTCTTAGACCTCTCCATCACAAAACTAGAACACAGGCACAAATTCAGTATATACAGAAAACCAACTACAACTGACACACTAATACACAACACCTCCAATCACCCAATACAACACAAACTAGCTGCTTTTAGAACCATGATACATAGACTTAACAACATCCCCTTAGATGAAATAGACTACAAAGACGAACTAAACACGATAAAATATCTAGCAGAATCTAACGGTTATGACAGAACAATAATCAGTAAGCTCCTACACAAAACACAAAACAAACAACAAACAAATACAGAAAACAACAAATTCATAACACTAACATACATCAACAAACAAACAGAAAAAATTGCCCACAAATTCAAAAAAGCAGGATACAGAATCGCTTACAAAACTACTAACAAAACAGAACACACACTATCAAAACGCTTGCCCAAAGCACAAAACAAATTCGAACTACCCGGTGTATATAAACTAAATTGTTCAAATTGCAGTAAATTCTACATAGGCCAGACAGGACGTAGCTTCAAACAGAGATACATTGAACACACAAAAGCACTCCACACCACTACAGAATCTACCTTCGCAAACCACCTCATTGAAGCAAACCACACATAAAAACATCGACAATAACATGAACATACTACACGTACACACAAAAGGCCGAAAACTAGACACTCTAGAACAATTAGAAATATACAAACACACAAAAACAAATAAAAACGACATCCTAAACGAACAGACACAATTCAAATCGCACGCATTATTCGAACACATCTCACCACACACACACAGCTTCAATCTTTCGAAACAGTATCTCGTCGCCAACAACAAGACGAGCAGCGCTACTAACGACAGCCTCTGATGAAGCCTTCTATAGGTGAAAGCCGGTTTAGGCTGTAAGGTAAAACTTTACGTTTTTACTTATAAAAAACTTAGTGTTCCGAGTCGTCAATATTATAGTGATATTTAGTTAAGTAACGGACACGTCATGGACAACGAAATCCAAGACTTTATTAAGATACAGATTTATCCCTTGTAGAGTCATATTCCAATCCCTTGAAAAACTAAAAGTATCGTATGTCTCTGGAATATGAAGTCAAAGAAAAAAAGAATTCAGGTAGCAAGTTTCCATTATTTCATGAGATATATCCTAGAAGCAAACTGTAGCTTCCAGTTATTGTTCCTAAGAAACATTATTACGGGGTTTATCAAAACAAACAATTTCAAGCTCACACTTCTCAGCATTTGATACAAAAGTTTTGAAAAGTGTACCTAACCTAAAAATATAATTTTAAGGTTCTAAGATTTATATTTAAAATCATATTCGAAATGAAATATTTCCATAGAAACTACGTCTTTCTACTTATTGCTTCAGCATTAACCACAGTACTGTGGTCACTAACGTATACCACCTCACGTTTTCGCACTTGATTTTCACTGATGATGGCAGTCGATGACACTGCCAAAAAGTCTGGTTTTGCAGAAAACATTGGACTACGGCTAAACAGCCTGGGAAGCAATTTTAACAAAAAACTATTTCTTTGTTACCGATAACGTAGTACACATATAAAAAATTCTCCCCTCCACCTTCAACTATAAATTTTAATAACAGAAAATTACCCCCATCCCGTTCACCTAACCTCTTCATTTATAGATATTTCATCTATGTTTCTACAGTGGATTATTATGAGCTTCTTATCAGGATACTTTATTTATAAAAATTAAGTACTTTACTCTTGTTAAATCATAAAATGTTTCAGGTAAACTACCCCTTTCTCTTAACCGATCTTCTCTAAAATCAATAGACCTTCAGTCCTCTAAAATTCAGGGATGCATGCAAAAAAATATTTGATTCTGTTTGAATGTGTGGCAGTTATCGTTCGTCATGGAAACATTTCTCTTGTTACAACATAAAATGTTGCAGGTAAACTACCCCTTTCCCTTAACCGATTTTCACCAAAATCAACAGACCTTGAGCTCTCTACAACTCAGGAAAGTGTGCAAACAAATTATTAGATTCTCTTTGAATTTTCGGCAGTTACCGTTTGTCATAAAAAAAATTACCCTTTTTACTTCCATATTCCTTAAGGAATGAAAGTATGGTGATGGCAAAAAAAATTGTATTCGAGATTATTGCAGATTCTGATTCTACTACACTCAAAACATGAAAGAAAGTCGTTTTCCGAAAAGTGTGTGTGTGTGTGTCTGTCTGTCTATCTGTGTGTCTGTCTGTCTGTCTGTGTGTGTGTGTGTAGATTTTTTTTCTATGGCAAACGATAACTGCCGCAAATTCAAACAGAATCAAATAATTTTTTGCATGCAGCCCTGATTTGCAGAGTACTCGCGACCTATTGTTTTTGGTGAAGATCGGTTGAGGGAAAGGGGTAGTTTACCAGCTACGGTTTTTTTTTAGCAAGGGTAATTTTGTTTGTTTGGCAAACGATAACAGCCGTAAATTCAAACAGAATCAAATAATGTTTCGCATACAGCCCTGAATTGTAGAGTTCTCAAGATCTGTTGATTTTGGTGAAGATCGGTTAAGGGAAAGGGGTAGTTTACCTGTAACGTTTTATGTTTTAACAAGGGTATTTCCTATGGCAAACGATAACAGCCGCAAATTCAAACAGAATCAAAAGATTATTTGCATACAGCCCTAAATTGTAGAGTTCTCAAGACCTATTGTTTTTGGTGAAGTTCGGTTGAGGGAAAGGGGTAGTTTACCTGCAACGTTTTTTTAACAAGGGTATTTTCTATGGCAAACGATAACAGCCGCAAATTCAAACAGAATCAAATGATTATTTGCATACAGCCCTACATTGTAGAGTTCTCAAGACCTATTGTTTTTGGTGAAGATCGGTTGAGGGAAAGGGGTAGTTTACCTGCAACGTTTTTTTAACAAGGGTATTTTCTATGGCAAACGATAACAGCCGCAAATTAAAACAGAATCAAATAATGTTTTGCATACAGCCCTGATTTGTAGAGTACTCAAGACCTATTGTTTTTGGTGAAGATCGGTTAAGGGGAAGGGGTAGTTTACCTGCAACGTTTTTTTATCAAGCGTATTTTCTATGGCAAACGATAACAACCGCAAATTCAAACAGAATCAAATAATTTTTTGCATACGTCCCTGAATTGTAGAGGTCTCAATGACTTTCGATTTTGGTGAAGATCGGTTAAGGGGAAGGGGTAGTTTACCTGCAACCTTTTACGTTTTAACAAGAGTAAAGTACTTGAAAATTTATTTAAACTTTTTGAAACAATGGTTATTGTTAAAAATAAAAGAATTTTGTTGCCAGGCAATACAATTATAATTTTTTAATTTTAATGTAATATAATATTTTTCATTTAATACAGCAATAAAAAGGCAGGTAAGACACAGCCTGGCTGTTTGGCTGAAAATGATTTTAAATATAAATCTTAGAATATGGAAGTCATGTATGGTTCTCCATACCGATATTTAAAACATAAAATGTTGCCGGTAAACTACCCCTTTCCCTTAACCGATCTTTACCAAAATCAATAGGTCTTGAGAACTCTACAATTCAGGGCAGTATGCAAAAAATTATTTGATTATGTTTGAATTTGCGGCTGTTATTGTTTGCCATAGAAACAAATTACCCTTGATTAAAAAAAAAGTTGCAGGTAAACTACCCCTTTCCCTTAACCGATCTTCACCAAAACAATAGGTCTTGAGTACTCTACAAATCAGGGCTGTATGCAAAAAAGTATTTGATTCTGTTTGAATTTGCGGCTGTTATCGTTTGCCATAGACAAAAATCTACAGACAGACACTTTTTGAAAAATGACTTTTTTTCATGTTTTGAGTGTAGTACAATCAGAATCTGCAATAATCTCGAACACGATTTTTTTTGCCATCACCATACTTCCATTTCCTTAAGGAACATGGAAGTAAAATTAGTTTCTGTACTAATTTCTGTACTAATTGAGAACTCTACAATTCAGGGCTATATGCAAAATATTATTTGATTGTGTTTGAATTTCTGGCTGTTATTGTTTGCCATAGAAACAAATTACCCTTGATTAAAAAAAAAAGTTGCAGGTAAACTACCCCTTTCCCTTAACCGATCTTCACCAAAACAATAGGTCTTGAGTACTCTACAAATCAGGGCTGTATGCAAAAAATTATTTGATTCTGTTTGAATTTGTGGCTGTTATCGTTTGCCACAGAAAAAATCTACAGACACACAGACAGACAGACACACACACAAACACTTTTTGAAAAATTACTTTTTTTCATGTTTTGAGTGTAGTACAATCAGAATCTGCAATAATCTCAAACACGATTTTTTTGGCCATCACCATACTTCCATTTCCTTAAGGAACATGGAAGTAAAATTAGTTTCTGTAGTTACTTATCATTTATGTCTCCCTCTTTCAATACACGCAGTCACTTGTTTGATGCTCCGCATTGCTGGCTAGCCTAATCAAATCTTGTATGAGTCCTCTTTGGAAGATATATCTTCAATACTTACCTTTTGTTAGACATGTTAATTACTATTTGTATTTGAGTAAATAAATATAAATTGTGCAACCAATTAAAAAAAGTTGAAGAAATAAAATAATAAGAATTTTGTTTCTACACTTTTTCTCAGTTTTGTTTTGAGTGAACTCAGTGACCATACCTGTCAGTCACAGCTACAGACACTTTGCATCATCTTCTTCATGGTTGGATATAAATTTGCTGCTGGCATTTTTTAATGTAACTATTTCAGTTTGGAACACTTTTTTTTAATACTTATTTTACATATTGAAAAGCTTATTACTGTAGCACTGCACCAGCAACGGTGTAGTATGGGTTACTTTATAATTATTGTTGGTATTTGGGTATAATTTAAATTTCAGTTATGAATTTGTATATGCAAAGAAGTTATTTATTTGTTCAGTTCAATTTTCTACTGCACCTATGCTCTGACATTGTGATAGTTGCCATTTTTATACACAATTCGTTACGTTGATAGATGGAGCTTTATAAACCATTTTCTGTTTCTTACCCTTGATGGTGATAACCTATAATGTACACATTAAAATTTTCTATTAAGGACAGTGTCAAGTTTGAACACTGAAATAAACAGACTAAAAATGTTTAGTGATTACTATGATACACAGAAATTATAACTATTATTAGTCAATGACAAACAAAATTATATGAATAAAATATAACGAACAGATTGCATACGCCAAAAATAAAGGGCCAATAGGAAATGTGCACAATGGTGACTAGTTTAGTGAAATAAAACGCTTATTAGATGAATATATTTTTATTCACTTGTATTGCCCTGAGATATTTCCAAAGGAACTTGTTCATGACGTGGCATCCACGATGTGGATGATAATCTTTTCCTGACTGGACTCTTTCTTACCAGAATAACTCAAGGAAAGCTCAAATTTGATTTAGCACTAAGATTATGTGGTTTCTGGAGTACATTCTGTAAGATGTTTAGTCAGAAAACCTATTATACTGGTTATAAAATATCCTGTGGTTACTTGTACCCATGATTGGTGCAAATGAAAGTTGTACTTGAGTAATTTTTTTCATCAATTCAATTACTGAGCATGTGTGAAGCAATTATCAACCTCCTAAGAATTAGTTTCTGAATAAACATTGTAACATACGGTGATTGAGTGGGTATAATAAAATAAATAAAAGGTTGATGTATGTAGATTGTGCTCACCTGTAAGCCCCACTGGTTGGGCTAGCCAATTTTGTAATATTAATGTAAATTACAAAATATACAAATATAAAAATATGTGTAGTTGTATGAGAATTGTACTCTCACTATTGTGTGTAGTAATATAGATGATGTCTTCTAGTCTTCATTCGGCTCTCTCTGCTGGTCTTCACTTTGGTAATATATAATTGTAATTGTAATGGTGTTCTGGTATAATATTACCCAGATTGACTTTTATGGTGCGTAGGTGTAGTAATGACGTTCCGCTCCGGGAGACGTCGATTTGGTAATGTTCCTAAATAATGCTGTTATCAAATGTTCTTGGTGTATGTTGTTGTTGTAGCAATTTGAAATGTGATATAATTTTATAATTCTGAAATAATTGTTTTCGAGGTGTTTATATTCTTAAAATTTAGTAATAAATTGAGATTATTGATTGTAATTATAAATAGTATGGTATGGTGTGTCTTCTAGTAATGATCTTCCCTTCGTTAAATTTATTAAAAAGACAATCCACTTTGAATTAGGCGCGAACAGCTCTCTTCTTCTTCCTCTTGAAAGGTTGTAATTCGCATATATTGCCTTTAAAGGTTGTCGAGTTTTCTTTATTAATTAATGGTTATATTCCTTTATTAAAGAAATCAAATTCAATTCACTAGATAACAAGCGTTTATTCAACAAAATAATGAATTTGCTTAATTGAAAACAATGTTATAATGCCGTATCGACTCACTCAGGTCCGGTCGATCTATGACTTTTATATTGGTATTATACACATATAGGTTCTTTTAACGGTTATTTATAAAAAAGCCAGAGAAGGTCAGGGTCAGAAAGTATAACATTTAAAATTCTAAAAATGTATTAAAATTAAACAATATAATGATAGTTATTAATAATAAAAGTTTATATATAATTTTTATTCACCCCAGTTCAGCAAACAGTTGTCGAGTTGAGATGACGAGATTGAGTCAAAATGGCCGCCTGGCGCATGCGCGGAGTTCACCTTCTAACACTGACAAGAGTATTTATGGAATAAATATGTCCCTTCTGCGGTTAAATCTTCTTCGCAATCGTATATTATCTTCTGGTGTATAGTTTAATGTCACTGGAGTAAGATGGAAAAGTCACTGGGTGTAAAAATGTTGTTAAATAAGTAGATCAATTGGTGTTTATGTGTGTCCGTTTAACCTCGAATATTCACTTGGTATTTGGTGTGATTCCAGTGTTATTTCGTTTAAATAGTGATATGTGATGCTGTTTATAGGTGTTATGTAGTTCATAGGGCAACTTCACCACTTCACAATGATTAGAATAGTTTAAAATTTAAATTTTACACAAAAACTGATTCCGAACTTTAGTTATACGTAATCGCCATTAAGGTTGGGTTTTATAAAATATTCACGTCAAGTGTGCTCTTCAATGTATAATAATGAACTGCCTGGATTTCCTTCGTCATCCGAAACGTCTTAGCCAATTTAATATTAAAAAGACATTGTTTAAAATTGCCATAACTTCCGACACACTTTAATTTCGTGCACTATGCTTATAAAGTAAATTCGTTATTACTTAACTGTTTGAAATATAAAATACGTATTTGTTTTCACTATTCTATTCTACTTATTTTGATAGTAATTAAGTTAGTATTACAAAGTTTTATCTGAAAATTATTTCTTATAATTTTTTGGGAGGTAGGCCTAAAATTATACTTCCCTGTCTTCTATGTAAATAATAGCCATTTTAACTAATATAATTATTATTCTATGAAATCTGAAATTTGTATAATTATCAATTCTCACTTATTTTATTGCAATTTAGTATATTAATGATGGTTTTTTCATATAATTCAGTTGTATATGATTCCCCTTCTGATAAAGTTAGTGAACCTATTTCAGTTTCAAATGGTATTTCATTATACAAATAAATAATTTTACTCATAGAATGACCATATCTTTAGAAAGCCTTATTTACATAGTATTTAATATGTTGGGTGTATCTTGCCTAAATATTGTCAGTTTGACTGGTTTATAAGATTAGGTTTATTAATTATTCTGCATTTTAACTTTATTATATTGCCTAGATTTGAATTGTGGCTATTTGCAGAATGTTTTACTAATGTAATTATTTTATTTCCTTCTCTGACTTCTGACTCTGATATATTTGATTAAAAATTAGTTCTCTGATCTGGCATAACAGTAATTATAGATTATACAATTAAAATATAACACCCAGATATATAAAACTGGTGTTCTTAATAACATTGTTTTGGTATATCACCTAATAACATAATAAAAAGTATTTCTACAACATTGGAATGTTATCTAATTTTAGATAATGCATTCCTAAATTAACATGAACAATAAAATAACAATTATAATACTAATATTTCTTATGACTAACCCTTACTTATCTAAATGCTATATTTAATTAGAACCCCACTTTTGGATCCATATATAATTGTTAATACCTTCTACTACTCCATCATAAACAGTTAGTTCTGTAATTCCCCATTTTATAAGATTTATGCCCCCTCTTAAAGTATAACCCTGGCTATCTAAGTTATATTCCATTCTATGGAATGTTCATACAGTTTTAGTAGCTTTTTATTAGTAAAATTACTACTTCATTATCAAAGTAGGCACTGTTCACAAAACTTAAAGTTTGTTACTTTGTACTGCTACTCATGCACCTTTCTTAAAGTTTATTAGTTATAATTTGATCACTTACACCTTTCCATGGTAAATTATTACTATATTTACTAGTCTTTTTCTAGTTTTTAATATGAAATATTCAACCATGGGGGAACTGTGAAGATTTGTTTATGCACATTACACAATAACTTTTTGAATGCACTAATATTTACTACAGCTAACACTTTTAGTTTTTTGTCAGTTTTACAGTGATATGGTTTTTTAATGTGTTATACTTTCTTTTTTGGGCATTCATTGATTTTGGGGTTTTTTGGGGGTTCTTTCCCTATGGAGTTTTTGTTTTAT
Source organism: Magicicada septendecula (assembly GCA_034769895.1). Taxonomy (NCBI): domain Eukaryota; kingdom Metazoa; phylum Arthropoda; class Insecta; order Hemiptera; family Cicadidae; genus Magicicada; species Magicicada septendecula. The sequence continues at coordinate 247,334,748 of CM068367.1, read as the reverse complement.
ATGGGTCGTCTTAATTATTCTTCTTTCTTCTTGAGTTTGGTTATTCTTCCTTCTTCTGTAGTTTTGGATTATCCTTCCTTCTTCCTTCTTCTGTAGTTCTTATTTTTATTATTCTTCTTTCTTCTTTGAGTTTGGTTCTTCTTTATTCTTCCTTCTTCCTTCTTCAGTAGTAGTAGTTTTAATTAGTCTTCCTTCTTCTTTCTTCAGTAGATTTAGTTTGTTCTTCTTTCTTCAGTAATAGTAGTTTTAATTATTCTTCTTTCTTCTGTCTTCTGTATCTTTGATTGTTCTTCTTTCTTCTCTAGTTCTGTAGTAGTAGTTTTAATTAGTTCTTCTTTCTTCATTCTTCAGTAGTAGTGGTTTTAATTAGTTCTTCTTTCTTCAGTAATAGTAGTTTTAACTATTCTTCTTTCTTCTGTCTTCTGTATCTTTGATTGTTCTTCTTTCTTCAGTAATAGTAGTTCTAATTATTCTTCTTTCTTCTGTCTTCAGTATCTTTGATTGTTCTTCTTTCTTCTCTAGTTCTGTAGTAGTAGTTTTAATTAGTTCTTCTTTCTTCATTCTTCAGTAATAGTAGTTTTAATTATTCTTCTTTCTTCTTTCTTCTGTATCTTTGATTGTTCTTCTTTCTTCATTCTTCAGTAATAGTAGTTTTAATTAGTTCTTCTTTCTTCAGTAACTTTGATTGTTCTTCTTTCTTCGGTCTTCAGTAATAGTAGTTTTAATTATTCTTCTTTCTTCTTTCTTCTGTATCTTTGATTGTTCTTCTTTCTTCATTCTTCAGTAATAGTAGTTTTAATTAGTTCTTCTTTCTTCAGTAACTTTGATTGTTCTTCTTTCTTCGGTCTTCAGTAATAGTAGTTTTAATTATTCTTCTTTCTTCTGTCTTCTGTATCTTTGATTGTTCTTCTTTCTTCTCTAGTTCTGTAGTAGTAGTTTTAATTAGTTCTTCTTTTTTCATTCTTCAGTAGTAGTGGTTTTAATTAGTTCTTCTTTCTTCAGTAATAGTAGTTTTAACTATTCTTCTTTCTTCTGTCTTCTGTATCTTTGATTGTTCTTCTTTCTTCAGTAATAGTAGTTCTAATTATTCTTCTTTCTTCTGTCTTCAGTATCTTTGATTGTTCTTCTGTCTTCTTTGAGTTTTGATTAGTTTTGTTTCTTCTGTCTTCAGTAGCTTTGTTTTTTCTGGTCTGGTTTCTTTGACGGGGTATATTAATTGCCTGCTTCTATCTTACCTGGGTAATTTTGTTATTATCATTTTTAGTCTTCTGGGTTTTTAAATTTGTATTATATTATATTGTTTGCAGAAATTTTCTTTATTCAACCTTTCTTGTGAATATATTATTAAACAGTGCATTTTAATTAATTCTCATCTGGATATTCCATATCTTAGAGCTTTATTAATGATCATTGAGTAATGCATTTGTGTGGATTATCTGTCACGCTACAACATTCACTTAAAAAAAATGTGATTCTTTTTGGAATAAAGTGAAATTATTCTCAAGCATTTCTTTTTACTTCATCTTTATTTAAGTACTTACCAAATACATAAATGAGATACGATTCCTTTATATTTTAAATTATATTTAAATGAGATACAAGCCATCTCATCAATCTGTACATGTTAAAGCATAGTATATATTAAAACATCTTATTACAAGTTACGTTCAACACTTCCACATACATTTGACAAGTGCAGATATAATGCCAGAGGAGCACTCATCGTCAACAAGTCTGTCTAGTGACCTGTCAACATATTATTCTGTATAACGCTACGTAACGTTTTGTGTGCCAGCATCATAGCTTAATTGTTATGTAATTAATTATATAACTGTAAGAAGCCACACACACACACACACACACACACATACACACACACACACACACACACACACACACACACACACACCATATAGAAATAGTTTGGTTTCCATTTAATAAAGTTACTTGATTATGTTAATGGAAATTTGATAACCCTGAAGGGCACGACGCAGAATCTATAGCCAAATGTATTTGTACCAGTTTAGATTATGTTGTGCAAAATCCAGAAAAACTCGTATCTCAAAGCTATGACGGTGCGAATGTAATGAGTGGGCACCATGCTGGCGTGCAGACCATAGTGCAACAAACCTATAAACATGCTTTTTTCGTTCACTGTTACACTCATCAGTTGAATTTGGTTGTAGCTCAAGCAACAAGCCAAAACCAAGATGTCAGATTTTTTTTTTCGTAGATGCTCCTCAGAATTCTTCTCCAGATATAAGAATACAGTTTATATCATGTTCTTAAACAGGTGCGCTCCAGAGTATTCCTCCAGTGAGAATGCGAACGTAACAATATAAGGAAGATTATAAAATATACCATCTTATAACATTGTTATAATCTAACGTTTTATTTATGTTCAAATATGTATGAATCCTTTAAATTATGATTCCTTTCTTAAGCTAGTATTACTATTAATTATACTAACACCATTGTTCGGCTTTTTTACTAAAGATTATTTTGATACCCCTCATGGTTACTTTTGATTAATTAATAACATTTTTCTTATTTTCTTATTGATATTTATTTTGTAATTATTTTTAAACTGAACAATATTTATACATTTTTATATCTGATACACTTACTTACTTAATTAAACATTTTATATACTGTACTCTAATTGAGCCTTGGTTATTGTTTTCTTTTGAAACTTACAAAATTCTCTCCTTCATGTTAGGCCTAAGGCATAGGTTTCACAATATTCCCATTCCACATTCCTTATAATTCATAAACTTTATTTATTGGTTCATTGAACATCTTTTTTATAGAAACAGATAAACAAAAAAACATTGGTGCTTTCAACAACACACCTTTTATTATTAAAATATTTCTTGCCAGGTTCAAGCCTGAAATTAAACTTCTAACTGTTTTGGTTTCTTACTACTATCTCCCCTATCTTCTAAGTTAATAATTAATTTTATGGATTTAACAATAATGAAACTCTTATAATAATTTTTAACAGTACTTTGCACAATATCACTCACTTACAAATTCCTTCACTAAAATATAGTGTTTGCTTCTCCTATCTTCCACTCTTAACTTTAACTTTTACCTTATAATTGTAATACTCACTTACTATCACTAAAATTAATAATGGTACTATTAGTTCATACTTTTTTATACAATATTCTATTAAAGATTGTTTCGCTATATTACTATAGTCTGCTGCTTATTATATTGTACACTACATGCACCTACACTGCACTTTTCCTTACATTTTTACATTTTAAGTTTCTTTCTTTATCATCACTTTCACTTGATATTTCACACTTTTGTTTGTTTACTTAGTTTTGTATCACTGTGTGGTTATTGGTAATTAATATTTGTTTGTTTTCATTTCACATTGGTCACTTTTGGTTTTGACTGATTGTCTTTATTCAGCTCAATTATAACTTACTTGTTTTTGACTAGTTTATTATTTAATAGGGTATTATTTATTTTTAACTTCCTATCTTACATTTATAAATTCATGTTTCTTTGCTTTTCATTTAACATACATAATATATCTAGTTTATTTTTATAGTCTATATATTTGACATCTTATTTATGCCCTATCTGTTTTAGTGCATTTATTTTACATATTATTTGTTAGTTACATCTTGGGGTTACAATGATCGTGGTCATACTTTGGGTTACTTCTTGTTTCTCATTCCTTCCTTCTTGTCTCAATTTTCTTGTTTTCTTCAATCTTCATGTTTTCTCCAATCTATTGGCTCAAGTCATAGTCAGTTCCTGTCAATTGTTATTTCGTAGTTGGTTCATTAGTCTTCAAATTATAAGTTTTTTAACATTTCTTCCTACCTTCAGCTTTTCTTTTAAATATTATATATAATATGATTTTTCTTTTATTAATCATTAGTGGTATTTTGTGCTATCTTATGTCATGTTACATAATGCATCGCCGCCAAAATTGATTATTTCAAAAATAAAGATTGTTTTTCTGAAATCAAAAACATAGTTTATTAAATCAAGTTGTTATCATTATGGAATTCATCCATCGTTATCTTCTTCTTTAGTTTATCTTTATTAATTCATGGTTCATGATACTGGAAATGATATTATTCTTCTCCTTTACTCTTTTATTATGAGTGTTATCCCTTGTATGTTTTATTCCCTTAAATTTCTTCTCTTCCATTCATATAAATTGGTGCTAGTCAGAGGGCATGTGTGGCTCTATTACTCTGCTATCCATTTATACACACCTTGAGTTCAGAGGTCATGCCTATCTGCTCAATAAAATCAAATGATTGTTGGACGTATCTCAACATAAAATCATCATATAATAATACTAATAATAATAATAGTCATCTATTTTCGACTCATATAATATAAATATAATAAAACACTCTTGGGATTAATTATTCTGTTTTTTCTTCATATCATGATCTTCTCTTCTCATTGATTTGTTTGGATTCCTTCTCTATGTCTGCGGCGATGTTCTTAACATATTTTGCATGGTTTCTTTGATTTTCTTCATATGATAGTTATTTTGCTTGTTATCATTTATCTTCTCATTTATTATTGATATTAGCATTGTAGCTGTTTTCTGGTTTACTTATACATTTTTCATCATTGATTGTCCGTTTAGTACATCATTGTCATTCATTATTTGACTGTTTGGTCCGTTCTTTTTTAACATGTTAATTCTTTATGATTACCTTTCACAATAGGGTTATTTAATGATGTTAATTAACGTCATCACTTTTGTTAAGTGTTAGTATTTTATTTCAGTTTTTTATGATATTTCATCATATATATTTTTTTCCCAAAATTAACTTGTTTCTCTTATTTAGTTTCACACACTTGGTTGTAAGTTGTTCTTACTCGTTTTTTTTTAATTTTGATACTTATTTATTCTCAAAATTCTTTTTTCATTCATAAATTAATTGTTTCAAAAATTTTATTTGTTCTTACAACTCTTTTAACTTTCTGACACCGCCTCATAATATTTCTTCAAAGAAGGCTGGTTGTAAGTCCCTTTGATTCTTTTGGTATTTATTTCACTTATGACATATGTGTTATTATTGTTATTTTTGACAATGACATAGGGGCCGTTGTAAGGTAATAATAATTTCTTCGTGATACCTTCTCTTGAACTAGGTAGCTCTCTGTTCCGCATTAACACTTTTTCTCCCTCTTGATATTGTATTGCTTTAGGTTGGATTTTGTGATATTTTTCCTTCTTCTTTTCTACTTGTTCCGCTATCTTGCTGTAGAATCTTGCATTATCGAACTGGTACTCAGGGTTGGTGGGGAAATTAATAAGTTATTCTATTGCTCGAGGTGGTGGTTTCCCATATATTATTGTGTAAGGTGCTTCGTTTGTTTTTCTTACTCATTAGTTTAATCTTTTCCTTCTTTCTTCCTTCATCAATGCTGTGTCAGTTATCTCTAACATCAGTCCCTTTTCGCAGTAATGTTCTCATTTGGTTTACCCATGGTCCATAGGTTGATCTGCACTTGTTGTTCGGACTACTCTGGTGTTCATCAGTAATTCTGTTCTGGTGATATAAGTCTCTGTTTCCTTGTACATCAATTCTTCTAATACTATATGTCTATTAGTATTCATTATTACATCAACCACTTTATCGTTTCTTGTGTAGGATAGATATTTCAATGGTACATTTATTATTTGTTGTTTCATTGATAATTTAGTGTACTTTTCTAATGGTGGTATATTCCATTTACTTATCGAGTTCTTAACATTGTTACTTGTGGTTTCATAGTAAGTCATCTCCAAATTTTGGTTTGACCTACTCCTATAATCTTGTACATTTATGAATGCTTCATGGTCGGTAATTGGTATATTTAACATGTTTATTAATCCATTCTTCATCATCTCCAATTCTTCTCTGGTATTGATTAGTTTTCTTTTATGCCTCTTCTTAGTCTTCATCTCCATGGTTTGGATATTCTCCTCGTTTTGGTTATTTTTATTTGCAGATAACAGTATACTTTTGTCTTCTGTAATTTCTATTTCCTCCCTACTATCTTCTATTTTTGTAATTACCGGTTCCACTGTTTAGTGTTTCATTCAATTTCTTGAAACCATTATCCAAAGTTTCACTTATCATTCTATAATGTTCATTCAATAAATCCATGTTTTTTTTGTACCTCTTCTTGTGTGAGTACCATTATTTTCTTCTATTGCTTCACTTCCATGTCCTTAACTATTTCTTTTTGTAATTGAACATTTGGTTGTTCCAAGTTTTTATTATTTGGTATTCCGTCGATCTCTTTTATTCGATTATGTTCCTTCCTCCAATTACACATATCTTCTCTGGATAGTTCAAACATAACCCTTATCCAATCTCTTAATTCTGCATTTTCCGTTTGTATTGGTTTTTATGGTTGTCTTATTAGTTGTCTCCATTGTTCATACTCCTCCTGCGTATATTCCTCTGTCACCTCTGCGTATACTCCCGTTCTTTCGTTTTTCATTATTGGACAATCTCTTCCAATCTTCTTCAGTCATTCTTTCCACCTTGTTATCGCTTTTTTCGTGGGCATTTCCGATAATCTCTTCTTTATTGCATTTGGTTTCTAGCTTCCACATTTCATCATAATTTCTTACAATGTCATTTGGTCGTTTGGCGTTCCGATTGCATTCGCACGACTCTTCTGTGCTCGTTCGTGATCTGTTGTATTTTTCTCGATGTACTCCATCTCTCTGCTGAATTTTTTAAACAATATTGTCATCCATTCCGCATAGCTGAATCGTTTTTCTGGTTTTTCTTCTATCTCCGTTTCCTTATCATTTACTATTTCTTCCTCCATAACTTCCATCCTTTTATATTTAACTCCCATTATCTTATCCCTATCCTTCATTGTGTGTTGTGCCTTGTCTGTTCCAGTTTTCTGCAGCCGCCGCTACAATCTATAGGGTTTAAATGTATAATTTCTTAATTATACTAGCCCTACTAGTTGGTGCGCCACTTTGTAATCAGACGTTTTGCCGGATGTATTTATAATTATTGACGTTAAATTATTTAATAGTGTGTAGCGAGCCGTTTTATACCTTGTCTCAATACTTACTGGTCAACCGTATCTCTCGTCGCTCATTTCAAATTTGTCCGCCTCGCCACCTGATTGCCTCTCGCTGTTTGGCCGAGTCGACTTCGTTCACTACAGTATTTTTATTTATTACTTTGCAAATTCTTATGTTACCTTTGCTAAAATAATCAAACATACAACGATTGGTCGGTTTGAAGATTTATTCAACACTTTTCGTATATTATCGGGTCAATTACAATAAAAATGAAACGTATATTTAATATCGCTCCGGCATTTACAATTGCTCAGTTGGCAGCGTCTGTTTCATTCAGTATTCATACGCAAAAAGCCAAAATGGCGTACAGGTTAATGGTTTATAAAATAATAATTTTTTAACTAAATATCACTATAATATTGACGACTCGGAACACTAAGTTATTTTATAAGTAAAAACGTAAAGTTTTACCTTACAGCCTAAACCGGCTTTCACCTATAGAAGGCTTCATCAGAGGCTGTCGTTAGTAGCGCTGTTCGTCTTGTTGTTGGCGACGAGATAGTGTTTCAAAAGATCGAAGCTGTGTGTGTGTGGTGAGATGTGTTCGAATAATGCGTGCGATTTGAATTGTGTCTGTTCGTTTAGGATGTCGTTTTTATTTGTTTTTGTGTGTTTGTATATTTCTAATTGTTCTAGAGTGTCTAGTTTTCGGCCTTTTGTGTGTACGTGTAGTATGTTCATGTTATTGTCGATGTTTTTATGTGTGGTTTGCTTCAATGAGGTGGTTTGCGAAGGTAGATTCTGTAGTGGTGTGGAGTGCTTTTGTGTGTTCAATGTATCTCTGTTTGAAGCTACGTCCTGTCTGGCCTATGTAGAATTTATTGCAATTTGAACAATTTAGTTTATATACACCGGGTAGATCGAATTTGTTTTGTGCTTTGGGCATGCGTTTTGATAGTGTGTGTTCTGTTTTGTTAGTAGTTTTGTAAGCGATTCTGTATCCTGCTTTTTTGAATTTGTGGGCATTTTTTTCTGTTTGTTTGTTGATGTATGTTAGTGTTATGAATTTGTTGTTTTCTGTCTTTGTCTGTTGTTTGTTTTGTGTTTTGTGTAGGAGTTTACTGACTATTGTTCTGTCATAACCGTTAGATTCTGCTAGATATTTTATCGTGTTTAGTTCGTCTTTGTAGTCTATTTCATCTAAGGGGATGTTGTTAAGTCTATGTATCATGGTTCTAAAAGCAGCTAGTTTGTGTTGTATTGGGTGATTGGAGGTGTTGTGTATTAGTGTGTCAGTTGTAGTTGGTTTTCTGTATATACTGAATTTGTGCCTGTGTTCTAGTTTTGTGATGGAGAGGTCTAAGAAGTTTATGGTAATGTTGTGTTCATATTCGGCAGTGAAGGTTAGGTTTTTATGTATTTTCATGTATTTATTTTATGTATATTATCAACATGACATTCTAATACTATACAGGGGAAACAAAAGACAATGTGAACAGTTACTAACGCACATAAATAAAATACATAAAAACATAACCTTCACTGCCGAATATGAACACAACAATACCATAAACTTCTTAGACCTCTCCATCACAAAACTAGAACACAGGCACAAATTCAGTATATACAGAAAACCAACTACAACTGACACACTAATACACAACACCTCCAATCACCCAATACAACACAAACTAGCTGCTTTTAGAACCATGATACATAGACTTAACAACATCCCCTTAGATGAAATAGACTACAAAGACGAACTAAACACGATAAAATATCTAGCAGAATCTAACGGTTATGACAGAACAATAGTCAGTAAACTCCTACACAAAACACAAAACAAACAACAGACAAAGACAGAAAACAACAAATTCATAACACTAACATACATCAACAAACAAACAGAAAAAATTGCCCACAAATTCAAAAAAGCAGGATACAGAATCGCTTACAAAACTACTAACAAAACAGAACACACACTATCAAAACGCATGCCCAAAGCACAAAACAAATTCGATCTACCCGGTGTATATAAACTAAATTGTTCAAATTGCAATAAATTCTTGATAGGCCAGACAGGACGTAGCTTCAAACAGAGATACATTGAACACACAAAAGCACTCCACACCACTACAGAATCTACCTTCGCAAACCACCTCAATGAAGCAAACCACACATATAAAAACATCGACAATAACATGAACATACCACACGTACACACAAAAGGCCGAAAACTAGACACTCTAGAACAATTAGAAATATACAAACACACAAAAACAAATAAAAACGACATCCTAAACGAACAGACACAATTCAAATCGCACGCATTATTCGAACACATCTCACCACACACACACAGCTTCGATCTTTCAAAACACTATCTCGTCACCAACAACAAGACGAACAGCGCTACTAACGACAGCCTCTGATGAAGCCTTCTATAGGTGAAAACCGGTTTAGGCTGTAAGGTAAAACTTTACGTTTTTACTTATAAAATAACTTAGTGTTCCGAGTCGTCAAAATTATAGTGATATTTAGTTAAGTAACGGACACGTCATGGACAACGAAATCCAAGAATAATTTTTTCTCAGGGAATAAGTCATTTGGACTACAGAAGTCGGATTACAGACTAATAAATGCACAAAATTATAATATTCCTTATATCTAATTACACAATAGTTGATATTTTAAAACAGGGAAAGTAAGTCATTGGCAATGAGAAATAGTGTACGCTTGGTTAACCTTTTGTTAGCAAGTTATGTTTTTAAAATAATTTTAGTATAAAATCCAAATTCAGTGATTGATATATTTTATCGAGAGTGATTTTATAATCAAGTTCAGTTCAAAAGTTAATTTTGTGATCTGTGAAGTGAAAATAAGTTAGTTCGTTTACTATGGGTAATTGAAAGTTTATTTTTGTGGTGAAGGAATTAGTTTATACTCATCGATTCCTGGTCGTAGCTTCTCTTGCGATCCTCTTCTTCTTCCTCTTCTGGAACACGTCTAAGGGTCCTGTCTTTTGGATTAACTGAGATTCCAGTTCAAATGGTTGAAATCCAATATTCAGCTTTCATCAGTCCTTGTAGATGGTCTTCTTCTTCAGGTCGAGTTAGGTAATTTTTTATCTTCCTCCAAAATTGGTCATTTATGAGTTTATTTTACTTCCTTCCATGTTTTGTCAGATTATTTTTAAATAAATGGTTTTTAATTATTGCCCATCTCAGCAATAGTTGTTTACAATAGTCTTCTTACACTTCTTGAATAAAATTTTGAAAAATTTAAAGCTTTTATAGTTAATTTGGCTCCGAGGGCTTCATACATCCACCCTCTATGCTGGTCAATAATGAAGTCATCAAAATTCAACGGTCACTGTTTGTAACAACTATAAGTTGCTATGGTAACCCTTCAAATTATATTAGTTCTCATTGGTCAACATCTTATAACATTGTTATAATCTAACGTTTTATTTATGTTCAAATATGTAAAAATCCTTTAAATTATGATTACTTCCTTATGCTAGTATTACTATTAACTATACTAACACCATTGTTCTGCTTTTTTACTAAAGATTATTTTGATACCCCTCATGGTTACTTTTGATTAGTTAATAACATTTTTATTATTTTCTTATTGATATTTCTTTTGTAATTATTTTTAAACTGAATAATATTTATACATTTTTATATCTGATACACTTACTTACTTAATTAAACATTTTATATACTGTACTCTAATTGACCCTTGGTTATTGTTTTCTTTTGGAACTTACAAAATTCTCTCCTTCATGATAGGCCTAAGGCATAGGTTTCACAATACTCCCATTCCACATTCCTTATAATTCATAAACTTTATTTATTGGTTCATTGAACATCTTTTTTATAGAAACAGATAAACAAAAAAACATTGGTGCTTTCAACAACACACCTTTTATTATTAAAATATTTCTTGCCAGGTTCAAACCTGAAATTAAACTTCTAACTGTTTTGGTTTCTTACTACTATCTCCCCTATCTTCTAAGTTAATAATTAATTTTATGGTTTTTAACAATAATGAAACTCTTATAATAATTTTTAACAGTACTTTGCACAATATCACTCACTTACAAATTCCTTCACTAAAATATAGTGTTTGCTTCTCCTATCTTCCACTCTAATAATTTTAACTTTTACCTTATAATTGTAATACTCACTTACTATCACTAAAATTAATAATGGTACTATTAGTTCATACTTTTTTATACAATATTCTATTAAAGATTGTTTCGCTATATTACTATAGTCTGCTTCTTATTATATTGTACACTACATGCACCTACACTGCACTTTTCCTTACATTTTAAGTTTCTTTCTTTATCATCACTTTCACTTGATATTTCACACTTTTGTTTGTTTACTTAGTTTTGTATCACTGTGTGGTTATTGGTAATTAATATTTGTTTGTTTTCATTTCACATTGGTCACTTTTGGTTTTGACTGATTGTCTTTATTCAGCTCAATTATAACTTACTTGTTTTTGACTAGTTTATTATTTAATAGGGTATTATTTATTTTTAACTTCCTATCTTACATTTATAAATTCATGTTCCTTTGCTTTTCATTTAACATACATAATATATCTAGTTTATTTTTATAGTCTATATATTTGACATCTTATTTATGCCCTATCTGTTTTAGTGCATTTATTTTACATATTATTTGTTAGTTACATCTTGGGGTTACAATGATCGTGGTCATACTTTGGGTTACTTCTTGTTTCTCATTCCTTCCTTCTTGTCTCTATTTTCTTGTTTTCTTCAATCTTCTTGTTTTCTCCAATCTATTGGGTCAAGTCATAGTCAGTTCCTGTCAATTGTTATTTCGTAGTTGGTTCATTAATCTTCAAATTATAAGTTTTTTAACATTTCCTCCTACCTTCAGCTTTTCTTTTAAATATTATATATAATATGATTTTTCTTTTATTAATCATTAGTGGTATTTTGCGCTACCTTATGTCATGTTACATAATGCATCGCCGCCAAAATTGATTATTTCAAAAATAAAGATTGTTTTTCTGAAATCAAAAACATAGTTTATTAAATCAAGTTGTTATCATTATGGAATTCATCCATCGTTATCTTCTTCTTTAGTTTATCTTTATTAATTCATGGTTCATGATACTGGAAATGATATTATTCTTCTCCTTTATTCTTTTATTATGAGTGTTATCCCTTGTATATTTTATTCCCTTAAATTTCTTCTCTTCCATTCATATAAATTGGTACTAGTCAGAGGGCACGTGTGGCTCTATTACTCTGCTATCCATTTATACACACCTTGAGTTCAGAGGTCATGCCTATCTGCTCAATAAAATCAAATGATTGTTGGACGTATCTCAACATAAAATCATCATATAATAATACTAATAATAATAATAGTCATCTATTTTCGACTCATATAATATAAATATAATAAAACACTCTTGGGATTAATTATTGTATTTTTTCTTCATATCATGATCTTCTCTTCTCATTGATTTATTTGGATTCCTTCTCTATGTCTGCGGAGATGTTCTTAACATATTTTGCATGGTTTCTTTGATTTTCTTCATATGATAGTTATTTTGCTTCTTATCATTTATCTTCCCATTTATAATTAATATTAGCATTGTAGCTGTTTTCTGGTTTACTTATACATTTTTCATCATTGATTGTCCGTTTAGTACATCATTGTCATTCTTTATTTGACTGTTTGGTCCGTTCTTTTTTAACATGTTAATTCTTTATGATTCCCTTTCACAATAGGGTTATTTAATGATGTTAATTAACGTCATCATTTTTGTTAAGTGTTAGTATTTTATTTCAGTTTTTTATGATATTTCATCATATATATATTTTTTCCCAAAATTAACTTGTTTCTCTTATTTAGTTTCACACACTTGGTTGTAAGTTGTTCTTACTCTTTTTTTTTTAATTTTGATACTTATTTATTCTCAAAATTCTGTTTTCATTCATAAATTAATTGTTTCAAAAATTTTATTTGTTCTTACAACTCTTTTAACTTTCTGACACCGCCTCATAATATTTCTTCAAAGAAGGCTGGTTGTAAGTCCCTTTGATTCTTTTGGTATTTATTTCACTTATGACATATGTGTTATTATTGTTATTTTTGACAATGACATAGGGGCCGTTGTAAAGTAATAATAATTTCTTCATGATACCTTCTCTTGAACTAGGTAGCTCTCTGTTCCGTTTTAACCCTTTTGTCCGTCTTGATATTGTATTGCTTTAGGTTGGATTTTGTGATATTTTTCCTTCTTCTTTTCTACTTGTTCCACTGTCTTGCTGTAGAATCTTGCATTATCGAACTGGTACTCAGGGTTGGTGGGGAAATTAATAAGTTATTCTATTGCTCGAGGTGGTGGTTTCCCATACATTATGGTGTAAGGTGCTTCGTTTGTTTTTCTTACTCATTAGTTTAATCTTTTCCTTCTTTCTTCCTTCTTCAATGCTGTGTCGGTTATCTTAACATCAGTCCCTTTTCGCAGTAATGTTCATAGTAATTATATATTGATTGATATATTTTATCGAGAGTGATTTTATAATCAAGTTCAGTTCAAAAGTTAATTTTGTGATCTGTGAAGTGAAAATAAGTTAGTTCGTTTACTATGGGTAATTGAAAGTTTATTTTTGTGGTGAAGGAATTAGTTTATTTAAAATGCATATTAGTTCTGGTATCCAAGTCACGTATGAACAGTAAATTATTATAAATAAATCACCTTATATCCGTCGTGTGACTTCGTTATGTCGATTAAAATGACGCGTTTCGGAACATCTGTTCCATCATCAGATAAAATCGCTCTATTGAGGTCGTTAAACGTTAAAAACACATGTTACACATAATTGTCCACTACGTAATTCACTTGCTTCCTAAATGGTGCGCACCACGACGAAGCCGATCGGACACTGAACTATTATCTGAGTGATTACGCCTAAGCAGGTTCAAAGCTGTATCGTATAGCGGGTTGGATTTAAAATTTAAGTGGTCATTCAATATGAAGTCTCGGCTGTTTATGTTATTATATGCTTTGTATATTTCGAACTCCTCTATTGCGTCCATGTAACGGCCTTTGTTGCACACATGTAGGGGTATTAAATTAGATTTAAAATCAGTATAATTATGATTGTGTAAGATTAAGTGGCGGGCAAAGTTGGATTTGATATTATTTAACAAAGTGAGATTATTTAGGTGACGTTTTGGTGTGTGTTCCTTAAATCGTTTGAGGAAACCTCTCCCCGTTTGACCAATGTAAAAACTGTTGCAGTCATTACATGATAATTTGTATATGCCGGATTTCTTTTCTAAAGGTATGGGTTTTCTATGACGTAGTATTTTTAATAGACTATTGTTTGTTTTGAAGGTAGCAGTAATATTCAATTTATTAAATGTGGAGGTTAGAATCTTTGGCATTATATTTGTGTATGCGGTAGAAATAAAAGTTATTTTTGCATCCTTATCTATTGTGGGCTTGGATTTTCGAATTTTATGTTTCTTGATGAGATTATGAATCAACGTGTTTTGGTAACCATTAGCTAAAGCTATATGTTTAATGGTATTCACCTCCTCACGGTAATCATCATCACTGAGAGGTACTGCCAACAATCTGCGGATAAAGTAATTATAAGCTGCCAACTTTTGCGAAAATGGATGATAAGAGTCAGCATGTATTGTCACATCAGTGATAGTCGGTTTTCTATAAATATTAAATTTCAATTTATTTACGTGTTTAGTGACAGACAAATCTAAAAAATTCAATTTATTATCCACTTCAGTTTCCAACGTGAATTGAATGTTTTTATTAATATTATTCATATAATGTTTTAGGTTTTCGATCTGTCGTACAGTACCATTGAAAATTAGAAAGGTATCGTCTACATAACGTGCATAAAATATTATATCATTTTTGTATTTGTTATGTGAGAGCAAATGAGAGTTTTCATAAAAATTCAAGTAAACGTCAGCCAATAGACCAGAGAGAGGTGAACCCATGGCCAATCCATCGTCCTGAATGAAAAATTGGTTATTGAAAGCAAAGTAATTTTGTTCTAAGATAGTTTCAAGTAAACCAATTAACTCGTTTATCGTCTGTATATTTAATTTATTATTCTCTAATAAATTTTCTTTTAAGATATTTAGTGTTTCCTTTACTGGTATGTTGGTATACAAATTTACTATATCAAACGATGCTAACTTATAATTTGGTAGTATATCAACATTTTTACATTTATTAATAAAATCCGTGTTGTTTGTGACACTATGATTGTTCTTTAAATTTATGTTTTCTTTGATTACTTTGACGAGTTTTTTAGCTGTTTTGTATGCGGGCGCTGTGGTAAAATTAACGAGTGGTCTGACCGGTATGTCGTGTTTATGAATTTTGGGTAGGCCAGTGAGTTCGGGAGCTTTAGCATTAATAGGCTTCAGGAAGCGACGTGTGCATTCGCTAAACAAATTTACGCAATTATTGATTTTGTTATTCAATGTCTTGACATACATATCAGTAGGATCAGATTTCAAGGTTCTAATATTATTGTTTGAAATAAAGTCGTTTACTTTCGTTTTATACACGTCAAAGTCCATGACAACAAGAGTATTCCCCTTATCTGCCTTAGTAATTAGAGCATTATTATCAACTAATTTAGCTTTTATTTGTTTCAATAACTTAAACTCGTTGGAAAATCTTATATGTTTCTGCAAACCATGAGGTGAATGGTTGTCAAAATTATGGTGTTTTATGGTATTATTAAATTTATTATTTATTAAAATACGTGCTTCAGTTTGTAGTTTTGGATCGGCAATTGTTTTTACTGCAGTTTCTGCATTGATAATTTCTTGTACGATTTGATGTTTATTATTAAGAGGCAAGTTATACTTGATGCCTTTATTAAGGATGTTCATTTCGTCATCATTAAAAGCTATCGTAGTTAAATTAGACACACGAGGATAAAATGTGTGTTTACAAGTGATGTCGGTCTCATGGCGATGTTTACTCTTTAAATTATGAATTTTACGCGTCTGTTTAAAGTATGTATTGTGAGTAACGTCAGAGACGTATTTAGTTTATACTCATCGATTCCTGGTCGTAGCTTCTCTTGCGATCCTCTTCTTCTTCCTCTTCTGGAACACGTCTAAGGGTCCTGTCTTTTGGATTAACTGAGATTCCAGTTCAAATGGTTGAAATCCAATATTCAGCTTTCATCAGTCCTTGTAGATGGTCTTCTTCTTCAGGTCGAGTTAGGTAATTTTTTATCTTCCTCCAAAATTGGTCATTTATGAGTTTATTTTACTTCCTTCCAAGTTTTGTCAGATTATTTTTAAATAAATGGTTTTTAATTATTGCCCATCTCAGCAATGGTTGTTTACAATAGTCTTCTTAGACTTCTTGAATAAAATTTTGAAAAATTTAAAGCTTTTATAGTTAATTTGGCTCCGAGGGCTTCACACATCCACCCTCTATGCTGGTCAATAATGAAGTCATCAAAATTCAACGGTCACTGTTTGTAACAACTATAAGTTGCTATGGTAACCCTTCAAATTATATTAGTTCTCATTGGTCAACATCTTATAACATTGTTATAATCTAACGTTTTATTTATGTTCAAATATGTAAAAATCCTTTAAATTATGATTACTTCCTTATGCTAGTATTGCTATTAACTATACTAACACCATTGTTCTGCTTTTTTACTAAAGATTATTTTGATACCCCTCATGGTTACTTTTGATTAGTTAATAACATTTTTATTATTTTCTTATTCATATTTCTTTTGTAATGTAATTATTTTTAAACTGAATAATATTTATACACTTTTATATCTGATACACTTACTTACTTAATTAAACATTTTATATACTGTACTCTAATTGACCCTTGGTTATTGTTTTCTTTTGAAACTTACAAAATTCTCTCCTTCATGCTAGGCCTAAGGCATAGGTTTCACAATACTCCCATTCCACATTCCTTACAATTCATAAACTTTATTTATTGGTTCATTGAACATATTTTTTATAGAAACAGATAAACAAAAAAACATTGGTGCTTTCAACAACACACCTTTTATTATTAAAATATTTCTTGCCAGGTTCAAACCTGAAATTAAACTTCTAACTGTTTTGGTTTCTTACTACTATCTCCCCTATCTTCTAAGTTAATAATTAATTTTATGGTTTTAACAATAATGAAACTCTTATAATAATTTTTAACAGTACTTTGCACAATATCACTCACTTACAAATTCCTTCACTAAAATATAGTGTTTGCTTCTCCTATCTTCCACTCTAATAATTTTAACTTTTACCTTATAATTGTAATATTCACTTACTATCACTAAAATTAATAATGGTACTGTTAGTTCATACTTTTTTATACAATATTCTATTAAAATTGTTTCGCTATATTACTATAGTCTGCTTCTTATTATATTGTACACTACATGCACATACACTGCACTTTTCCTTACATTTTAAGTTTCTTTCTTTATCATCACTTTCACTTGATATTTCACACTTTTGTTTGTTTACTTAGTTTTGTATCACTGTGTGGTTATTGGTAATTAATATTTGTTTGTTTTCATTTCACATTGGTCACTTTTGGTTTTGACTGATTGTCTTTATTCAGCTCAATTATAACTTACTTGTTTTTGACTAGTTTATTATTTAATAGGGTATTATTTATTTTTAACTTCCTATCTTACATTTATAAATTCATGTTCCTTTGCTTTTCATTTAACATACATAATATATCTAGTTTATTTTTATAGTCTATATATTTGACATCTTATTTATGCCCTATCTGTTTTAGTGCATTTATTTTACATATTATTTGTTAGTTACATCTTGGGGTTACAATGATCGTGGTCATACTTTGGGTTACTTCTTGTTTCTCATTCCTTCCTTCTTGTCTCTATTTTCTTGTTTTCTTCAATCTTCTTGTTTTCTCCAATCTATTGGGTCAAGTCATAGTCAGTTCCTGTCAATTGTTATTTCATAGTTGGTTCATTAATCTTCAAATTATAAGTTTTTTAACATTTCTTCCTACCTTCAGCTTTTCTTTTAAATATTATATATAATATGATTTTTCTTTTATTAATCATTAGTGGTATTTTGCGCTATCTTATGTCATGTTACATAATGCATCGCCGCCAAAATTGATTATTTCAAAAATAAAGATTGTTTTTCTGAAATCAAAAACATAGTTTATTAAATCAAGTTGTTATCATTATGGAATTCATCCATCGTTTATCTTCTTCTTTAGTTTATCTTTATTAATTCATGGTTCATGATACCGGAAATGATATTATTCTTCTCCTTTACTCTTTTATTATGAGTGTTATCCCTTGTATGTTTTATTCCCTTAAATTTCTTCTCTTCCATTGATATAAATTGGTACTAGTCAGAGGGCACGTGTGGCTCTATTACTCTGCTATCCATTTATACACACCTTGAGTTCAGAGGTCATGCCTATCTGCTCAATAAAATCAAATGATTGTTGGACGTATCTCAACATAAAATCATCATATAATAATACTAATAATAATAATAGTCATCTATTTTCGACTCATATAATATAAATATAATAAAACACTCTTGGGATTAACTATTCTGTTTTTTCTTCATATTCATTCTCTTCTCATTGATTTATTTGGATTCCTTCTCTATGTCTGCGGAGATGTTCTTAACATATTTTGCATGGTTTCTTTGATTTTCTTCATATGATAGTTATTTTGCTTGTTATCATTTATCTTCTCATTTATAATTAATATTAGCATTGTAGCTGTTTCCTGGTTTACTTATACATTTTTCATCATTGATTGTCCGTTTAGTACAGCATTGTCATTCTTTATTTGACTGTTTGGTCCGTTCTTTTTTAACATGTTAATTCTTTATGATTCCCTTTCACAATAGGGTTATTTAATGATGTTAATTAACGTCATCATTTTTGTTAAGTGTTAGTATTTTATTTCAGTTTTTTATGATATTTCATCATATATATATTTTTCCCAAAATTAACTTGTTTCTCTTATTTAGTTTCACACACTTGGTTGTAAGTTGTTCTTATTCGTTTTTTTTAATTTTGATACTTATTTATTCTCAAAATTCTTTTTTCATTCATAAATTAATTGTTTCAAAAATTTTATTTGTTCTTACAACTCTTTTAACTTTCTGACACCGTCTCATAATATTCTTCAAAGAAGGCTGGTTGTAAGTCCCTTTGATTCTTTTGGTATTTATTTCACTTATGACATATGAGTTATTATTGTTATTTTTGACGATGACATAGGGGCCATTGTAAAGTAATAATAATTTCTTCGTGATACCTTCTCTTGAACTAGGTAGCTCTCTGTTCCGTATTAACACTTTTTCTCCCTCTTGATATTGTATTGCTTTAGGTTGAATTTTGTGATATTTTTCCTTCTTCTTTTCTACTTGTTCCGCTATCTTGCTGTAGAATCTTGCATTATCGAACTGGTACTCAGGGTTGGTGGGGAAATTAAGAAGTTATTCTATTGCTCGAGGTGGTGGTTTCCCATACATTATGATGTAAGGTGCTTCGTTTGTTTTTCTTACTCATTAGTTTAATCTTTTCCTTCTTTCTTCCTTCATCAATGCTGTGTCGGTTATCTCTACATTCAGTCCCTTTTCGCAGTAATGTTCTCATTTGGTTTACCCATGGTCCATAGGTTGATCTGCACTTGTTGTTCGGACTACTCTGGTGTTCATCACTAATTCTGTTCTGGTGATATAAGTCTCTGTTTCCTTGTACATCAATTCTTCTAATACTATATGTCTATTAGTATTCATTATTACATCAACCACTTTATCGTTTCTTGTGTAGGATAGATATTTCAATGGTACATTTATTATTTGTTGTTTCATTGATAATTTAGTGTACTTTCTAATGGTGGTATATTCCATTTACTTATCGAGTTCTTAACGTTGTTACTTGTGGTTTCATAGTAAGTCATCTACAAATTTTGGTTTGACCTACTCCTATAATCTTGTACATTTATGAATTCTTCATGATCGGTAATTGGTATATTTAACATGTTTATTAATCAATTCTTCATCATCTCCAATTCTTCTCTGGTATTGATTAGTTTTCTTTTATGCCTCTTCTTAGTCTTCATCTCCATGGTTTGGATATTCTCCTCATTTTGGTTATTTTTATTTGCAGATAACAGTATACTTTTGTCTTCTGTAATTTCTATTTCCTCCCTACTATCTTCTATTTTCGTAATTACCGGTTCCACTGTTTAGTGTTTCATTCAATTTCTTGAAACCATTATCCAAAGTTTCACTTATCATTCTATAATGTTCATTCAATAAATCCATGGTTTTTTTGTACCTCTTCTTGTGTGAGTACCATTATTTTCTTCTATTGCTTCACTTCCACGTCCTTAACTATTTCTTTTTGTAATTGAACATTTGGTTATTCCAAGTTTTTATTATTTGGTATTCCGTCGATCTCTTTTATTCGATTATGTTCCTTCCTCCAATTACACATATCTTCTCTGGATAGTTCAAACATAACCCTTATCCATTCTCTTAATTCTGCGTTTTCCGTTTGTATTGGTTTTTCTGGTTGTCTTATTAGTTGTCTCCATTGTTCATACTCCTCCTGCGTATATTCCTCTGTCACCTCTGCGTATACTCCCGTTCTTTCATTTTTCATTATTGGACAATCTCTTCCAATCTTCTTCAGTCATTCTTTCCACCTTGTTATCGCTTTTTTCGTGGGCTGTTCCGATAATCTCTTCTTTATTGCATTTGGTTTCCAGCTTCCACATTTCATCATAAATTTCTTCCAATGACATTTGGTCGTTTGGCGTTCCGATTGCATTCGCACGACTCTTCTGTGCTCGTTCGTGATCTGTTGTATTTTTCTCGATGTACACCATCTCTCTGCTGAATTTTTTAAACAATATTGTCATCCATTCCGCATAGCTGAATCGTTTTTCTGGTTTTTCTTCTATCTCCGTTTCCTTATCATTTACTATTTCTTCCTCCATAACTTCCATCCTTTTATATTTAACTCCCATTATCTTATCCCGATCCTTCAATGTGTGTTGTGCCTTGTCTGTTCCGGTTTTCTGCAGCCGCCGCTACAATCTATAGGGTTTAATTGTATAATTTCTTAATTATTCTAGCCCTACTAGTTGGTGCGCCACTTTGTAATCAGACGTTTTGCCGGATGTATTTATAATTATTGACGTTAAATTATTTAATAGTGTGTAGCGAGCCGTTTTATACCATGTCTCAATACTTACTGGTCAACCGTATCTCTCGTCGCTCATTTCAAATTTTTCCGCCTCGCCACCTGATTGCCTCTCGCTGTTTGGCCGAGTCGACTTCGTCACTACAGTATTTTTATTTATTATTTTGAAAATCCTTATGTTACCTTTGCTAAAATAATCAAACATACAACGATTGGTCGGTATGAAGATTTATTCAACACTTTTCGTATATTATCGGGTCAATTACAATAAAAATAAAACGTATATTTAATATCGCTCCGGCATTTACAACTGCTCAGTTGGCAGCGTCTGTTTCGTTCAGTATTCATATGCAAAAATCCAAAATGGCGAACAGGTTAATGGTTTATAAAGTAATAATTTTTTCTCAGGGAATAAGTCCTTTGGACTACAGAAGTCGGATTACAGACTAATAAATGCACAAAATTATAATATTCTTTATATCTAATTACACAATAGTTGATATTTTAAAACAGGAAAAGTAAGTCATTGGCAATGAGAAATAGTGTACGCTTGGTTAACCTTTTGTTAGCAAGTTATGTTTTTAAAATAATTTTAGTATAAAATCCAAATTCAGTGATTGATATATTTTATCGAGAGTGATTTTATAATCAAGTTCAGTTCAAAAGTTAATTTTGTGATCTGTGAAGTGAAAATAAGTTAGTTCGTTTACTATGGGTAATTGAAAGTTTATTTTTGTGGTGAAGGAATTAGTTTATACTCATCGATTCCTGGTCGTAGCTTCTCTTGCGATCCTCTTCTTCTTCTTCTGGAACACGTCTAAGGGTCCTGTCTTTTGGATTAACTGTGATTCCAGTTCAAATGGTTGAAATACAATATTCAGCTTTCATCAGTCCTTGTAGATGGTCTTCTTCTTCAGGTCGAGTTAGGTAATTTTTTATCTTCCTCCAAAATTGGTCATTTATGAGTTTATTTTACTTCCTTCCAAGTTTTGTCGAATTATTTTTAAATAAATGGTTTTTAATTATTGCCCATCTCAGCAATGGTTGTTTACAATAGTCTTCTTACACTTCTTGAATAAAATTTTGAAAAATTTAAAGCTTTTATAGTTAATTTGGCTCCGAGGGCTTCATACATCCACCCTCTATGCTGGTCAATAATGAAGTCATCAAAATTCAATGGTCACTCTATGTAACAACCATAAGTTGCTATGGTAACCCTTCAAATTATATTAGTTCTCATTGGTCAACATCTTATAACATTGTTATAATCTAACGTTTTATTTATGTACAAATATGTAAAAATCCGTTAAATTATGATTACTTCCTTATGCTAGTATTACTATTAATTATACTAACACCATTGTTCTGCTTTTTTACTACAGATTATTTTGATACCCCTCATGGTTACTTTTGATTAGTTAATAACATTTTTATTATTTTCTTATTGATATTTCTTTTGTAATTATTTTTAAACTGAATAATATTTATACATTTTTATATCTGATACACTTACTTACTTAATTAAACATTTTATATACTGTACTCTAATTGACCCTTGGTTATTGTTTTCTTTTGAAACTTACAAAATTCTCTCCTTCATGCCTAAGGCATAGGTTTCACAATACTCCCATTCCACATTCCTTATAATTCATAAACTTTATTTATTGGTTCATTGAACATCTTTTTTATAGAAACAGATAAACAAAAAAACATTGGTGCTTTCAACAACACACCTTTTAATATTAAAATATTTCTTGCCAGGTTCAAACCTGAAATTAAACTTCTAACTGTTTTGGTTTCTTACTACTATCTCCCCTATCTTCTAAGTTAATAATTAATTTTATGGTTTTAACAATAAGGAAACTCTTATAATAATTTTTAACAGTACTTTGCACAATATCACTCACTTACAAATTCCTTCACTAAAATATAGTGTTTGCTTCTCCTATCTTCCACTCTAATAATTTTAACTTTTACCTTATAATTGTAATACTCACTTACTATCACTAAAATTAATAATGGTACTACTAGTTCATACTTTTTTATACAATATTCTATTAAAGATTGTTTCGCTATATTACTATAGTCTGCTTCTTATTATATTGTACACTACATGCACCTACACTGCACTTTTCCTTACATTTTAAGTTTCTTTCTTTATCATCACTTTCACTTGATATTTCACACTTTTGTTTGTTTACTTAGTTTTGTATCACTGTGTGGTTATTAGTAATTAATATTTGTTTGTTTTCATTTCACATTGGTCACTTTTGGTTTTGACTGATTGTCTTTATTCAGCTCAATTATAACTTACTTGTTTTTGACTAGTTTATTATTTAATAGGGTATTATTTATTTTTAACTTCCTATCTTACATTTATAAATTCATGTTTCTTTGCTTTTCATTTAACATACATAATATATCTAGTTTATTTTTAATAGTCTATATATTTGACATCTTATTTATGCCCTATCTGTTTTAGTGCATTTATTTTACATATTATTTGTTAGTTACATCTTGGGGTTACAATGATCGTGGTCATACTTTGGGTTACTTCTTGTTTCTCATTCCTTCCTTCTTGTCTCTATTTTCTTGTTTTCTTCAATCTTCTTGTTTTCTCCAATCTAATGGGTCAAGTCATAGTCAGTTCCTGTCAATTGTTATTTCGTAGTTGGTTCATTAATCTTCAAATTATAAGTTTTTTAACATTTCTTCCTACCTTCAGCTTTTCTTTTAAATATTATATATAATATGATTTTTCTTTTATTAATCATTAGTGGTATTTTGCGCTATCTTATGTCATGTTACATAATGCATCGCCGCCAAAATTGATTATTTCAAAAATAAAGATTGTTTTTCTGAAATCATCAACATAGTTTATTAAATCAAGTTGTTATCATTATGGAATTCATCTATCGTTATCTTCTTCTTTAGTTTATCTTTATTAATTCATGGTTCATGATACTGGAAATGATATTATTCTTCTCCTTTACTCTTTTATTATGAGTGTTATCCCTTGTATGTTTTATTCACTTAAATTTATTCTCTTCCATTCATATAAATTGGTACTAGTCAGAGGGCACGTGTGGCTCTATTACTCTGCTATCCATTTATACACACCTTGAGTTCAGAGGTAATGCCTATCTGCTCAATAAAATCAAATGATTGTTGGACGTATCTCAACATAAAATCATCATATAATAATACTAATAATAATAATAGTCATCTATTTTCGACTCATATAATATAAATATAATAAAACACTCTTGGGATTAATTATTCTGTTTTTTCTTCATATCATGATCTTCTCTTCTCGTTGATTTATTTGGATTCCTTCTCTATGTCTGCGGCGATGTTCTTAACATATTTTGCATGGTTTCTTTGATTTTCTTCATATGATAGTTATTTTGCTTGTTATCATTTATCTTCTCATTTATAATTAATATTAGCATTGTAGCTGTTTTCTGGTTTACTTATACATTTTTCATCATTGATTGTCCGTTTAGTACATCATTGTCATTCTTTATTTGACTGTTTGGTTCGTTCTTTTTTAACATGTTAATTCTTTATGATTCCCTTTCACAATAGGGTTATTTAATGATGTTAATTAATGTCATCACTTTTGTTAAGTGTTAGTTTTTTATTTCAGTTTTTTATGATATTTCATCATATATATTTTTTTCCCAAAATTAACTTGTTTCTCTTATTTAGTTTCACACACTTGGTTGTAAGTTGTTCTTACTCGTTTTTTTTTTAATTTTGATACTTATTTATTCTCAAAATTCTTTTTTCATTCATAAATTAATTGTTTCAAAAATTTTATTTGTTCTTACAACTCTTTTAACTTTCTGACACCGCCTCATAATATTTCTTCAAAGAAGACTGGTTGTAAGTCCTTTTGATTCTTTTGGTATTTATTTCACTTATGACATATGTGTTATTATTGTTATTTTTGACAATGACATAGGGGCCGTTGTAAAGTAATAATAATTTCTTCGTGATACCTTCTCTTGAACTAGGTAGCTCTCTGTTCCGTATTAACACTTTTTCTCCCTCTTGATATTGTATTGCTTTAGGTTGGATTTTGTGATATTTTTCCTTCTTCTTTTCTACTTGTTCCGCTGTCTTGCTGTAGAATCTTGCATTATCGAACTGGTACTCAGGGTTGGTGGGGAAATTAATAAGTTATTCTATTGCTCGAGGTGGTGGTTTCCCATATATTATGGTGTAAGGTGCTTCGTTTGTTTTTCTTACTCATTAGTTTAATCTTTTCCTTCTTTCTTCCTTCATCAATGCTGTGTCGGTTATCTCTAACATCAGTCCCTTTTCGCAGTAATGTTCTCATTTGGTTTACCCATGGTCCATAGGTTGATCTGCACTTGTTGTTCGGACTACTCTGGTGTACATCACTAATTCTGTTCTGGTGATATAAGTCTCTGTTTCCTTGTACATCAATTCTTCTAATACTATATGTCTATTAGTATTCATTGTTACATCAACCACTTTATCGTTTCTTGTGTAGGATAGATATTTCAATGGTACATTTATTATTTGTTGTTTCATTGATAATTTAGTGTACTTTCTAATGGTGGTATATTCCATTTACTTATCGAGTTCTTAACGTTGTTACTTGTGGTTTCATAGTAAGTCATCTGCAAATTTTGGTTTGACCTACTCCTATAATCTTGTACATTTATGAATTCTTCATGGTCGGTAATTGGTATATTAAACATGTTTACTAATCCATTCTTCATCATCTCCAATTCTTCTCTGGTATTGATTAGTTTTCTTTTATGCCTCTTCTTAGTCTTCATCTCCATGGTTTGGATATTCTCCTCGTTTTGGTTATTTTTATTTGCAGATAACAGTATACTTTTGTCTTCTGTAATTTCTATTTCCTCCCTACTATCTTCTATTTTCATAATTACCGGTTCCACTGTTTAGTGTTTCATTCAATTTCTTGAAACCATTATCCAAAGTTTCACTTATCATTCTATAATGTTCATTCAATAAATCCATGGTTTTTTTGTACCTCTTCTTGTGTGAGTACCATTATTTTCTTCTATTGCTTCACTTCCACGTCCTTGACTATTTCTTTTTGTAATTGAACATTTGGTTGTTCCAAGTTTTTATTATTTGGTATTCCATCGATCTCTTTTATTCGATTATGTTCCTTCCTCCAATTACACATATCTTCTCTGGATAGTTCAAACATAACCCTTATCCATTCTCTTAATTCTGCATTTTCCGTTTGTATTGGTTTTTCTGGTTGTCTTATTAGTTGTCTCCATTGTTCATACTCCTCCTGCGTATATTCCTCTGTCACCTCTGCGTATACTCCGGTTCTTTCGTTTTTCATTATTGGACAATCTCTTCCAATCTTCTTCAGTCATTCTTTCCACCTTGTTATCGCTTTTTTCGTGGGCTGTTCCGATAATCTCTTCGTTATTGCATTTGGTTTCCAGCTACCACATTTCATCATAAATTTCTTCCAATGACATTTGGTCGTTTGGCGTTCCCATTGCATTCGCACGACTTTTCTGTGCTGTTCGTGATCTGTTGTATTTTTCTCGATGTACTCCATCTCTCTGCTGAATATTTTAAACAATATTGTCATCCATTCCGCATAGCTGAATCGTTTTTCTGGTTTTTCTTCTATCTCCGTTTCCTTATCATTTACTATTTCTTCCTCCATAACTTCCATCCTTTTATATTTAACTCCCATTATCTTATCCCGATCCTTCATTGTGTGTTGTGCCTTGTCTGTTCCGGTTTTCTGCAGCCGCCGCTACAATCTATAGGGTTTAATTGTATAATTTCTTAATTATACTAGCCCTACTAGTTGGTGCGCCACTTTGTAATCAGACGTTTTGCCGGATGTATTTATAATTATTGACGTTAAATTATTTAATAGTGTGTAGCGAGCCATTTTATACCTTGTCTCAATACTAACTGGTCAACCGTATCTCTCGTCGCTCATTTCAAATTTTTCCGCCTCGCCACCTGATTGCCTCTCGCTGTTTGACCGAGTCGACTTCGTTCACTACAGTATTTTTATTTATTATTTTGCAAATTCTTATGTTACCTTTGCTAAAATAATCAAACATACACAACACTTTTCGTATATTATCGGGTCAATTACAATAAAAATGAAACGTATATTTAATATCGCTCTGGCATTTACAATTGCTCAGTTGGCAGCGTCTGTTTCATTCAGTATTCATACACAAAAAGCCATCATGGCGTACACGTTAATGGTTTATAAAATATTAATTTTGCTCAGGGAATAAGTCCTTTGGACTACAGAAGTCGGATTACAGACTTATAAATGCACAAAATTATAATATTCCTTATATCTAATTACACAATAGTTGGTATTTTAAAACAGGAAAAGTAAGTCATTGGCAATGAGAAATAGTGTACGCTTGGTTAACCTTTTGTTAGCAAGTTATGTTTTTAAAATAATTTTAGTATAAAATCCAAATTCAGTGATTGATATATTTTATCGAGAGTGATTTTATAATCAAGTTCAGTTCAAACGTTAATTTTGTGATCTGTGAAGTGAAAATAAGTTAGTTCGTTTACTATGGGTAATTGAAAGTTTATTTTTGTGGTGAAGGAATTAGTTTATACTCATCGATTCCTGGTCGTAGCTTCTCTTGCGATCCTCTTCTTCTTCCTCTTCTGGAACACGTCTAAGGGTCCTGTCTTTTGGATTAACTGAGATTCCAGTTCAAATGGTTGAAATCCAATATTCAGCTTTCATCAGTCCTTGTAGATGGTCTTCTTCTTCAGGTCGAGTTAGGTAACTTTTTATCTTCCTCCAAAATTGGTCATTTATGAGTTTATTTTATTCCTTCCAAGTTTTGTCGAATTATTTTTAAATAAATGGTTTTTAATTATTGCCCATCTCAGCAATGGTTGTTTACAATAGTCTTCTTACACTTCATGAATAAAATTTTGAAAAATTTAAAGCTTTTATAGTTAATTTGGCTCCGAGGGCTTCATACATCCACCCTCTATGCTGGTCAATAATGAAGTCATCAAAATTCAACGGTCACTCTTTGTAACAACCATAAGTTGCTATGGTAACCCTTCAAATTATATTAGTTCTCATTGGTCAACATCTTATAACATTGTTATAATCTAACGTTTTATTTATGTTCAAATATGTAAAAATCCTTTAAATTATGATTACTTCCTTAAGCTAGTATTACTATTAATTATACTAACACCATTGTTCTGCTTTTTTACTAAAGATTATTTTGATACCCCTCATGGTTACTTTTGATTAGTTAATAACATTTTTATTATTTTCTTATTGATATTTCTTTTGTAATTATTTTTAAACTGAATAATATTTATACATTTTTATATCTGATACACTTACTTACTTAATTAAACATTTTATATACTGTACTCTAATTGACCCTTGGTTATTGTTTTCTTTTGAAACTTACAAAATTCTCTCCTTCATGCTAGGCCTAAGGCATAGGTTTCACAATACTCCCATTCCACATTCCTTATAATTCATAAACTTTATTTATTGGTTCATTGAACATCTTTTTTATAGAAACAGATAAACAAAAAAACATTGGTGCTTTCAACAACACACCTTTTATTATTAAAATATTTTTTGCCAGGTTCAAACCTGAAATTAAACTTCTAACTGTTTGCTTTCTTACTACTATCTCCCCTATCTTCTAAGTTAATAATTAGTTTTATGGTTTTAACAATAATGAAACTCTTATAATAATTTTTAACAGTACTTTGCACAATATCACTCACTTACAAATTCCTTCACTAAAATATAGTGTTTGCTTCTCCTATCTTCCACTCTAATAATTTTAACTTTTACCTTATAATTGTAATACTCACTTACTATCACTAAAATTAATAATGGTACTACTAGTTCATACTTTTTTATACAATATTCTATTAAAGATTGTTTCGCTATATTACTATAGTCTGCTTCTTATTATATTGTACACTACATGCACCTACACTGAACTTTTCCTTACATTTTAAGTTTCTTCCTTTATCATCACTTTCACTTGATATTTCACACTTTTGTTTGTTTACTTAGTTTTGTATCACTGTGTGGTTATTAGTAATTAATATTTGTTTGTTTTCATTTCACATTGGTCACTTTTGGTTTTGACTGATTGTCTTTATTCAGCTCAATTATAATTTACTTGTTTTTGACTAGTTTATTATTTAATAGGGTATTATTTATTTTTAACTTCCTATCTTACATTTATAAATTCATGTTTCTTTGCTTTTCATTTAACATACATAATATATCTAGTTTATTTTTAATAGTCTATATATTTGACATCTTATTTATGCCCTATCTGTTTTAGTGCATTTATTTTACATATTATTTGTTAGTTACATCTTGGGGTTACAATGATCGTGGTCATACTTTGGGTTACTTCTTGTTTCTCATTCCTTCCTTCTTGTCTCTATTTTCTTGTTTTCTTCAATCTTCTTGTTTTCTCCAATCTAATGGGTCAAGTCATAGTCAGTTCCTGTCAATTGTTATTTCGTAGTTGGTTCATTAATCTTCAAATTATAAGTTTTTTAACATTTCTTCCTACCTTCAGCTTTTCTTTTAAATATTATATATAATATGATTTTTCTTTTATTAATCATTAGTGGTATTTTGCGTTATCTTATGTCATGTTACATAATGCATCGCCGCCAAAATTGATTATTTCAAAAATAAAGATTGTTTTTCTGAAATCATCAACATAGTTTATTAAATCAAGTTGTTATCATTATGGAATTCATCCATCGTTATCTTCTTCTTTAGTTTATCTTTATTAATTCATGGTTCATGATACTGGAAATGATATTATTCTTCTCCTTTACTCTTTTATTATGAGTGTTATCCCTTGTATGTTTTATTCACTTAAATTTATTCTCTTCCATTCATATAAATTGGTACTAGTCAGAGGGCACGTGTGGCTCTATTACTCTGCTATCCATTTATACACACCTTGAGTTCAGAGGTCATGCCTATCTGCTCAATAAAATCAAATGATTGTTGGACGTATCTCAACATAAAATCATCATATAATAATACTAATAATAATAATAGTCATCTATTTTCGACTCATATAATATAAATATAATAAAACACTCTTGGGATTAATTATTCTGTTTTTTCTTCATATCATGATCTTCTCTTCTCACTGATTTATTTGGATTCCTTCTCTATGTCTGCGGCGATGTTCTTAACATATTTTGCATGGCTTCTTTGATTTTCTTCATATGATAGTTATTTTGCTTGTTATCATTTATCTTCTCATTTATAATTAATATTAGCATTGTAGCTGTTTTCTGGTTTACTTATACATTTTTCATCATTGATTGTCCGTTTAGTACATCATTGTCATTCTTTATTTGACTGTTTGGTTCGTTCTTTTTTAACATGTTAATTCTTTATGATTCCCTTTCACAATAGGGTTATTTAATGATGTTAATTAACGTCATCACTTTTGTTAAGTGTTAGTTTTTTATTTCAGTTTTTTATGATATTTCATCATATATATTTTTTTTCCCAAAATTAACTTGTTTCTCTTATTTAGTTTCACACACTTGGTTGTAAGTTGTTCTTACTCGTTTTTTTTTTAAATTTTGATACTTATTTATTCTCAAAATTCTTTTTTCATTCATAAATTAATTGTTTCAAAAATTTTATTTGTTCTTACAACTCTTTTAACTTTCTGACACCGCCTCATAATATTTCTTCAAAGAAGACTGGTTGTAAGTCATTTTGATTCTTTTGGTATTTATTTCACTTATGACATATGTGTTATTATTGTTATTTTTGAGAATGACATAGGGGCCGTTGTAAAGTAATAATAATTTCTTCGTGATACCTTCTCTTGAACTAGGTAGCTCTCTGTTCCGTATTAACACTTTTTCTCCCTCTTGATATTGTATTGCTTTAGGTTGGATTTTGTGATATTTTTCTTTCTTCTTTTCTACTTGTTCCGCTGTCTTGCTGTAGAATCTTGCATTATCGAACTGGTACTCAGGGTTGGTGGGGAAATTAATAAGTTATTCTATTGCTCGAGGTGGTGGTTTCCCATATATTATGGTGTAAGGTGCTTCGTTTGTTTTTCTTACTCATTAGTTTAATCTTTTCCTTCTTTCTTCCTTCATCAATGCTGTGTCGGTTATCTCTAACATCAGTCCCTTTTCGCAGTAATGTTCTCATTTGGTTTACCCATGGTCCATAGGTTGATCTGCACTTGTTGTTCGGACTACTCTGGTGTTCATCACTAATTCTGTTCTGGTGATATAAGTCTCTGTTTCCTTGTACATCAATTCTTCTAATACTATATGTCTATTAGTATTCATTGTTACATCAACCACTGTATCGTTTCTTGTGTAGGATAGATATTTCAATGGTACATTTATTATTTGTTGTTTCATTGATAATTTAGTGTACTTTCTAATGGTGGTATATTCCATTTACTTATCGAGTTCTTAACGTTGTTACTTGTGGTTTCATAGTAAGTCATCTCCAAATTTTGGTTTGACCTACTCCTATAATCTTGTACATTTATGAATTCTTCATGGTCGGTAATTGGTATATTAAACATGTTTACTAATCCATTCTTCATCATCTCCAATTCTTCTCTGGTATTGATTAGTTTTCTTTTATGCCTCTTCTTAGTCTTCATCTCCATGGTTTGGATATTCTCCTCGTTTTGGTTATTTTTATTTGCAGATAACAGTATACTTTTGTCTTCTGTAATTTCTATTTCCTCCCTACTATCTTCTATTTTCATAATTACCGGTTCCGCTGTTTAGTGTTTCATTCAATTTCTTGAAACCATTATCCAAAGTTTCACTTATCATTCTATAATGTTCATTCAATAAATCCATGGTTTTTTTGTACCTCTTCTTGTGTGAGTACCATTATTTTCTTCTATTGCTTCACTTCCACGTCCTTGACTATTTCTTTTTGTAATTGAACATTTGGTTGTTCCAAGTTTTTATTATTTGGTATTCCGTCGATCTCTTTTATTCGATTATGTTTCTTCCTCCAATTACACATATCTTCTCTGGATAGTTCAAACATAACCCTTATCCATTCTCTTAATTCTGCATTTTCCGTTTGTATTGGTTTTTCTGGTTGTCTTATTAGTTGTCTCCATTGTCCATACTCCTCCTGCGTATATTCCTCTGTC
Source organism: Magicicada septendecula (assembly GCA_034769895.1). Lineage (NCBI taxonomy): Eukaryota > Metazoa > Arthropoda > Insecta > Hemiptera > Cicadidae > Magicicada > Magicicada septendecula. The sequence goes on along the minus strand of CM068367.1, from coordinate 247,302,258 downwards.
ACCTCTGCGTATACTCCCGTTCTTTCGTTTTTTATTATTGGACAATCTCTTCCAATCTTCTTCAGTCATTCTTTCCACCTTGTTATCGCTTTTTTCGTGGGCTGTTCCGATAATCTCTTCGTTATTGCATTTGGTTTCCAGCTACCACATTTCATCATAAATTTCTTCCAATGACATTTGGTCGTTTGGCGTTCCCATTGCATTCGCACGACTTTTCTGTGCTGTTCGTGATCTGTTGTATTTTTCTCGATGCACTCCATCTCTCTGCTGAATATTTTAAACAATATTGTCATCCATTCCGCATAGCTGAATCGTTTTTCTGGTTTTTCTTCTATCTCCGTTTCCTTATCATTTACTATTTCTTCCTCCATAACTTCCATCCTTTTATATTTAACTCCCATTATCTTATCCCGATCCTTCATTGTGTGTTGTGCCTTGTCTGTTCCGGTTTTCTGCAGCCGCCGCTACAATCTATAGGGTTTAATTGTATAATTTCTTTATTATACTAGCCCTACTAGTTGGTGCGCCACTTTGTAATCAGACGTTTTGCCGGATGTATTTATAATTATTGACGTTAAATTATTTAATAGTGTGTAGCGAGCCATTTTATACCTTGTCTCAATACTAACTGGTCAACCGTATCTCTCGTCGCTCATTTCAAATTTTTCCGCCTCGCCACCTGATTGCCTCTCGCTGTTTGCCGAGTCGACTTCGTTCACTACAGTATTTTTATTTATTATTTTGCAAATTCTTATGTTACCTTTGCTAAAATAATCAAACATACACAACACTTTTCGTATATTATCGGGTCAATTACAATAAAAATGAAACGTATATTTAATATCGCTCTGGCATTTACAATTGCTCAGTTGGCAGCGTCTGTTTCGTTCAGTATTCATACACAAAAAGCCATCATGGCGTACACGTTAATGGTTTATAAAATATTAATTTTGCTCAGGGAATAAGTCCTTTGGACTACAGAAGTCGGATTACAGACTTATAAATGCACAAAATTATAATATTCCTTATATCTAATTACACAATAGTTGGTATTTTAAAACAGGAAAAGTAAGTCATTGGCAATGAGAAATAGTGTACGCTTGGTTAACCTTTTGTTAGCAAGTTATGTTTTTAAAATAATTTTAGTATAAAATCCAAATTCAGTGATTGATATATTTTATCGAGAGTGATTTTATAATCAAGTTCAGTTCAAACGTTAATTTTGTGATCTGTGAAGTGAAAATAAGTTAGTTCGTTTACTATGGGTAATTGAAAGTTTATTTTTGTGGTGAAGGAATTAGTTTATACTCATCGATTCCTGGTCGTAGCTTCTCTTGCGATCCTCTTCTTCTTCCTCTTCTGGAACACGTCTAAGGGTCCTGTCTTTTGGATTAACTGAGATTCCAGTTCAAATGGCTGAAATCCAATATTCAGCTTTCATCAGTCCTTGTAGATGGTCTTCTTCTTCAGGTCGAGTTAGGTAATTTTTTATCTTCCTCCAAAATTGGTCATTTATGAGTTTATTTTATTCCTTCCAAGTTTTGTCAGATTATTTTTAAATAAATGGTTTTTAATTATTGCCCATCTCAGCAATGGTTGTTTACAATAGTCTTCTTACACTTCGTGAATAAAATTTTGAAAAATTTAAAGCTTTTATAGTTAATTTGGCTTCGAGGGCTTCATACATCCACCCTCTATGCTGGTCAATAATGAAGTCATCAAAATTCAACGGTCACTCTTTGTAACAACCATAAGTTGCTATGGTAACCCTTCAAATTATATTAGTTCTCATTGGTCAACATCTTATAACATTGTTATAATCTAACGTTTTATTTATGTTCAAATATGTAAAAATCCTTTAAATTATGATTACTTCCTTAAGCTAGTATTACTATTAATTATACTAACACCATTGTTCTGCTTTTTTACTAAAGATTATTTTGATACCCCTCATGGTTACTTTTGATTAGTTAATAACATTTTTATTATTTTCTTATTGATATTTCTTTTGTAATTATTTTTAAACTGAATAATATTTATACATTTTTATATCTGATACACTTACTTACTTAATTAAACATTTTATATACTGTACTCTAATTGACCCTTGGTTATTGTTTTCTTTTGAAACTTACAAAATTCTCTCCTTCATGCTAGGCCTAAGGCATAGGTTTCACAATACTCCCATTCCACATTCCTTATAATTCATAAACTTTATTTATTGGTTCATTGAACATCTTTTTTATAGAAACAGATAAACAAAAAAACATTGGTGCTTTCAACAACACACCTTTTATTATTAAAATATTTTTTGCCAGGTTCAAACCTGAAATTAAACTTCTAACTGTTTGCTTTCTTACTACTATCTCCCCTATCTTCTAAGTTAATAATTAGTTTTATGGTTTTAACAATAATGAAACTCTTATAATAATTTTTAACAGTACTTTGCACAATATCACTCACTTACAAATTCCTTCACTAAAATATAGTGTTTGCTTCTCCTATCTTCCACTCTAATAATTTTAACTTTTACCTTATAATTGTAATACTCACTTACTATCACTAAAATTAATAATGGTACTACTAGTTCATACTTTTTTATACAATATTCTATTAAAGATTGTTTCGCTATATTACTATAGTCTGCTTCTTATTATATTGTACACTACATGCACCTACACTGAACTTTTCCTTACATTTTAAGTTTCTTCCTTTATCATCACTTTCACTTGATATTTCACACTTTTGTTTGTTTACTTAGTTTTGTATCACTGTGTGGTTATTAGTAATTAATATTTGTTTGTTTTCATTTCACATTGGTCACTTTTGGTTTTGACTGATTGTCTTTATTCAGCTCAATTATAACTTACTTGTTTTTGACTAGTTTATTATTTAATAGGGTATTATTTATTTTTAACTTCCTATCTTACATTTATAAATTCATGTTTCTTTGCTTTTCATTTAACATACATAATATATCTAGTTTATTTTTATAGTCTATATATTTGACATCTTATTTATGCCCTATCTGTTTTAGTGCATTTATTTTACATATTATTTGTTAGTTACTACTTGGGGTTACAATGATCGTGGTCATACTTTGGGTTACTTCTTGTTTCTCATTCCTTCCTTCTTGTCTCTATTTTCTTGTTTTCTTCAATCTTCTTGTTTTCTCCAATCTAATGGGTCAAGTCATAGTCAGTTCCTGTCAATTGTTATTTCGTAGTTGGTTCATTAATCTTCAAATTATAAGTTTTTTAACATTTCTTCCTACCTTCAGCTTTTCTTTTAAATATTATATATAATATGATTTTTCTTTTATTAATCATTAGTGGTATTTTGCGCTATCTTATGTCATGTTACATAATGCATCGCCGCCAAAATTGATTATTTCAAAAATAAAGATTGTTTTTCTGAAATCATCAACATAGTTTATTAAATCAAGTTGTTATCATTATGGAATTCAACCATCGTTATCTTCTTCTTTAGTTTATCTTTATTAATTCATGGTTCATGATACTGGAAATGATATTATTCTTCTCCTTTACTCTTTTATTATGAGTGTTATCCCTTGTATGTTTTATTCACTTAAATTTATTCTCTTCCATTCATATAAATTGGTACTAGTCAGAGGGCACGTGTGGCTCTATTACTCTGCTATCCATTTATACACACCTTGAGTTCAGAGGTCATGCCTATCTGCTCAATAAAATCAAATGATTGTTGGACGTATCTCAACATAAAATCATCATATAATAATACTAATAATAATAATAGTCATCTATTTTTGACTCATATAATATAAATATAATAAAACACTCTTGGGATTAATTATTTTGTTTTTTCTTTATATCATGATCTTCTCTCTCATTGATTTATTTGGATTCCTTCTCTATGTCTGCGGCGATGTTCTTAACATATTTTGCATGGTTTCTTTGATTTTCTTCATATGATAGTTATTTTGCTTGTTATCATTTATCTTCTCATTTATAATTAATATTAACATTGTAGCTGTTTTCTGGTTTACTTATACATTTTTCATCATTGATTGTCCGTTTAGTACATCATTGTCATTCTTTATTTGACTGTTTGGTTCGTTCTTTTTTAACATGTTAATTCTTTATGATTCCCTTTCACAATAGGGTTATTTAATGATGTTAATTAACGTCATCACTTTTGTTAAGTGTTAGTTTTTTATTTCAGTTTTTTATGATATTTCATCATATATATTTTTTTTTCCCAAAATTAACTTGTTTCTCTTATATAGTTTCACACACTTGGTTGTAAGTTGTTCTTACTCTTTTTTTTTTTTAATTTTGATACTTATTTATTCTCAAAATTCTTTTTTCATTCATAAATTAATTGTTTCAAAAATTGTATTTGTTCTTACAACTCTTTTAACTTTCTGACACCGCCTCATAATATTTCTTCAAAGAAGACTGGTTGTAAGTCCCTTTGATTCTTTTGGTATTTATTTCACTTATGACATATGTGTTATTATTGTTATTTTTGACAATGACATAGGGGCCGTTGTAAAGTAATAATAATTTCTTCGTGATACCTTCTCTTGAACTAGGTAGCTCTCTGTTCCGTATTAACACTTTTTCTCCCTCTTGATATTGTATTGCTTTAGGTTGGATTTTGTGATATTTTTCCTTCTTCTTTTCTACTTGTTCCGCTCTCTTGCTGTAGAATCTTGTATTATCGAACTGGTACTCAGGGTTGGTGGGGAAATTAATAAGTTATTCTATTGCTCGAGGTGGTGGTTTCCCATACATTATGGTGTAAGGTGCTTCGTTTGTTTTTCTTACTCATTAGTTTAATCTTTTCCTTCTTTCTTCCTTCATCAATGCTGTGTCGGTTATCTCTAACATCAGTCCCTTTTCGCAGTAATGTTCTCATTTGGTTTACCCATGGTCCATAGGTTGATCTGCACTTGTTGTTCCGACTACTCTGGTGTTCATCACTAATTCTGTTCTGGTGATATAAGTCTCTGTTTCCTTGTACATCAATTCTTCTAATACTATATGTCTATTAGTATTCATTATTACATCAACCACTTTATCGTTTCTTGTGTAGGATAGATATTTCAATGGTACATTTATTATTTGTTGTTTCATTGATAATTTAGTGTACTTTCTAATGGTGGTATATTCCATTTACTTATCGAGTTCTTAACGTTGTTACTTGTGGTTTCATAGTAAGTCATCTCCAAATTTTGGTTTGACCTACTCCTATAATCTTGTACATTTATGAATTCTTCATGGTCGGTAATTGGTATATTAAACATGTTTATTAATCCATTCTTCATCATCTCCAATTCTTCTCTGGTATTGATTAGTTTTCTTTTATGCCTCTTCTTAGTCTTCATCTCCATGGTTTGGATATTCTCCTCGTTTTGGTTATTTTTATTTGCAGATAACAGTATACTTTTGTCTTCTGTAATTTCTATTTCCTCCCTACTATCTTCTATTTTCATAATTACCGGTTCCGCTGTTTAGTGTTTCATTCAATTTCTTGAAACCATTATCCAAAGTTTCACTTATCATTCTATAATGTTCATTCAATAAATCCATGGTTTTTTTGTACCTCTTCTTGTGTGAGTACCATTATTTTCTTCTATTGCTTCACTTCCACGTCCTTGACTATTTCTTTTTGTAATTGAACATTTGGTTGTTCCAAGTTTTTATTATTTGGTATTCCGTCGATCTCTTTTATTCGATTATGTTTCTTCCTCCAATTACACATATCTTCTCTGGATAGTTCAAACATAACCCTTATCCATTCTCTTAATTCTGCATTTTCCGTTTGTATTGGTTTTTCTGGTTGTCTTATTAGTTGTCTCCATTGTCCATACTCCTCCTGCGTATATTCCTCTGTCACCTCTGCGTATACTCCCGTTCTTTCGTTTTTCATTATTGGACAATCTCTTCCAATCTTCTTCAGTCATTCTTTCCACCTTGTTATCGCTTTTTTCGTGGGCTGTTCCGATAATCTCTTCGTTATTGCATTTGGTTTCCAGCTACCACATTTCATCATAAATTTCTTCCAATGACATTTGGTCGTTTGGCGTTCCCATTGCATTCGCACGACTTTTCTGTGCTGTTCGTGATCTGTTGTATTTTTCTCGATGCACTCCATCTCTCTGCTGAATATTTTAAACAATATTGTCATCCATTCCGCATAGCTGAATCGTTTTTCTGGTTTTTCTTCTATCTCCGTTTCCTTATCATTTACTATTTCTTCCTCCATAACTTCCATCCTTTTATATTTAACTCCCATTATCTTATCCCGATCCTTCATTGTGTGTTGTGCCTTGTCTGTTCCGGTTTTCTGCAGCCGCCGCTACAATCTATAGGGTTTAATTGTATAATTTCTTTATTATACTAGCCCTACTAGTTGGTGCGCCACTTTGTAATCAGACGTTTTGCCGGATGTATTTATAATTATTGACGTTAAATTATTTAATAGTGTGTAGCGAGCCATTTTATACCTTGTCTCAATACTAACTGGTCAACCGTATCTCTCGTCGCTCATTTCAAATTTTTCCGCCTCGCCACCTGATTGCCTCTCGCTGTTTGCCGAGTCGACTTCGTTCACTACAGTATTTTTATTTATTATTTTGCAAATTCTTATGTTACCTTTGCTAAAATAATCAAACATACACAACACTTTTCGTATATTATCGGGTCAATTACAATAAAAATGAAACGTATATTTAATATCGCTCTGGCATTTACAATTGCTCAGTTGGCAGCGTCTGTTTCGTTCAGTATTCATACACAAAAAGCCATCATGGCGTACACGTTAATGGTTTATAAAATATTAATTTTGCTCAGGGAATAAGTCCTTTGGACTACAGAAGTCGGATTACAGACTTATAAATGCACAAAATTATAATATTCCTTATATCTAATTACACAATAGTTGGTATTTTAAAACAGGAAAAGTAAGTCATTGGCAATGAGAAATAGTGTACGCTTGGTTAACCTTTTGTTAGCAAGTTATGTTTTTAAAATAATTTTAGTATAAAATCCAAATTCAGTGATTGATATATTTTATCGAGAGTGATTTTATAATCAAGTTCAGTTCAAACGTTAATTTTGTGATCTGTGAAGTGAAAATAAGTTAGTTCGTTTACTATGGGTAATTGAAAGTTTATTTTTGTGGTGAAGGAATTAGTTTATACTCATCGATTCCTGGTCGTAGCTTCTCTTGCGATCCTCTTCTTCTTCCTCTTCTGGAACACGTCTAAGGGTCCTGTCTTTTGGATTAACTGAGATTCCAGTTCAAATGGCTGAAATCCAATATTCAGCTTTCATCAGTCCTTGTAGATGGTCTTCTTCTTCAGGTCGAGTTAGGTAATTTTTTATCTTCCTCCAAAATTGGTCATTTATGAGTTTATTTTATTCCTTCCAAGTTTTGTCAGATTATTTTTAAATAAATGGTTTTTAATTATTGCCCATCTCAGCAATGGTTGTTTACAATAGTCTTCTTACACTTCGTGAATAAAATTTTGAAAAATTTAAAGCTTTTATAGTTAATTTGGCTTCGAGGGCTTCATACATCCACCCTCTATGCTGGTCAATAATGAAGTCATCAAAATTCAACGGTCACTCTTTGTAACAACCATAAGTTGCTATGGTAACCCTTCAAATTATATTAGTTCTCATTGGTCAACATCTTATAACATTGTTATAATCTAACGTTTTATTTATGTTCAAATATGTAAAAATCCTTTAAATTATGATTACTTCCTTAAGCTAGTATTACTATTAATTATACTAACACCATTGTTCTGCTTTTTTACTAAAGATTATTTTGATACCCCTCATGGTTACTTTTGATTAGTTAATAACATTTTTATTATTTTCTTATTGATATTTCTTTTGTAATTATTTTTAAACTGAATAATATTTATACATTTTTATATCTGATACACTTACTTACTTAATTAAACATTTTATATACTGTACTCTAATTGACCCTTGGTTATTGTTTTCTTTTGAAACTTACAAAATTCTCTCCTTCATGCTAGGCCTAAGGCATAGGTTTCACAATACTCCCATTCCACATTCCTTATAATTCATAAACTTTATTTATTGGTTCATTGAACATCTTTTTTATAGAAACAGATAAACAAAAAAACATTGGTGCTTTCAACAACACACCTTTTATTATTAAAATATTTTTTGCCAGGTTCAAACCTGAAATTAAACTTCTAACTGTTTGCTTTCTTACTACTATCTCCCCTATCTTCTAAGTTAATAATTAGTTTTATGGTTTTAACAATAATGAAACTCTTATATTAATTTTTAACAGTACTTTGCACAATATCACTCACTTACAAATTCCTTCACTAAAATATAGTGTTTGCTTCTCCTATCTTCCACTCTAATAATTTTAACTTTTACCTTATAATTGTAATACTCACTTACTATCACTAAAATTAATAATGGTACTACTAGTTCATACTTTTTTATACAATATTCTATTAAAGATTGTTTCGCTATATTACTATAGTCTGCTTCTTATTATATTGTACACTACATGCACCTACACTGAACTTTTCCTTACATTTTAAGTTTCTTCCTTTATCATCACTTTCACTTGATATTTCACACTTTTGTTTGTTTACTTAGTTTTGTATCACTGTGTGGTTATTAGTAATTAATATTTGTTTGTTTTCATTTCACATTGGTCACTTTTGGTTTTGACTGATTGTCTTTATTCAGCTCAATTATAACTTACTTGTTTTTGACTAGTTTATTATTTAATAGGGTATTATTTATTTTTAACTTCCTATCTTACATTTATAAATTCATGTTTCTTTGCTTTTCATTTAACATACATAATATATCTAGTTTATTTTTATAGTCTATATATTTGACATCTTATTTATGCCCTATCTGTTTTAGTGCATTTATTTTACATATTATTTGTTAGTTACTACTTGGGGTTACAATGATCGTGGTCATACTTTGGGTTACTTCTTGTTTCTCATTCCTTCCTTCTTGTCTCTATTTTCTTGTTTTCTTCAATCTTCTTGTTTTCTCCAATCTAATGGGTCAAGTCATAGTCAGTTCCTGTCAATTGTTATTTCGTAGTTGGTTCATTAATCTTCAAATTATAAGTTTTTTAACATTTCTTCCTACCTTCAGCTTTTCTTTTAAATATTATATATAATATGATTTTTCTTTTATTAATCATTAGTGGTATTTTGCGCTATCTTATGTCATGTTACATAATGCATCGCCGCCAAAATTGATTATTTCAAAAATAAAGATTGTTTTTCTGAAATCATCAACATAGTTTATTAAATCAAGTTGTTATCATTATGGAATTCAACCATCGTTATCTTCTTCTTTAGTTTATCTTTATTAATTCATGGTTCATGATACTGGAAATGATATTATTCTTCTCCTTTACTCTTTTATTATGAGTGTTATCCCTTGTATGTTTTATTCACTTAAATTTATTCTCTTCCATTCATATAAATTGGTACTAGTCAGAGGGCACGTGTGGCTCTATTACTCTGCTATCCATTTATACACACCTTGAGTTCAGAGGTCATGCCTATCTGCTCAATAAAATCAAATGATTGTTGGACGTATCTCAACATAAAATCATCATATAATAATACTAATAATAATAATAGTCATCTATTTTTGACTCATATAATATAAATATAATAAAACACTCTTGGGATTAATTATTTTGTTTTTTCTTTATATCATGATCTTATCTCTCATTGATTTATTTGGATTCCTTCTCTATGTCTGCGACGATGTTCTTAACATATTTTGCATGGTTTCTTTGATTTTCTTCATATGATAGTTATTTTGCTTCTTATCATTTATCTTCTCATTTATAATTAATATTAGCATTGTAGCTGTTTTCTGGTTTACTTATACATTTTTCATCATTGATTGTCCGTTTAGTACATCATTGTCATTCTTTATTTGACTGTTTGGTTCGTTCTTTTTTAACATGTTAATTCTTTATGATTCCCTTTCACAATAGGGTTATTTAATGATGTTAATTAACGTCATCACTTTTGTTAAGTGTTAGTTTTTTATTTCAGTTTTTTATGATATTTCATCATATATATTTTTTTTTCCCAAAATTAACTTGTTTCTCTTATATAGTTTCACACACTTGGTTGTAAGTTGTTCTTACTCTTTTTTTTTTTAATTTTGATACTTATTTATTCTCAAAATTCTTTTTTCATTCATAAATTAATTGTTTCAAAAATTGTATTTGTTCTTACAACTCTTTTAACTTTCTGACACCGCCTCATAATATTTCTTCAAAGAAGACTGGTTGTAAGTCCCTTTGATTCTTTTGGTATTTATTTCACTTATGACATATGTGTTATTATTGTTATTTTTGACAATGACATAGGGGCCGTTGTAAAGTAATAATAATTTCTTCGTGATACCTTCTCTTGAACTAGGTAGCTCTCTGTTCCGTATTAACACTTTTTCTCCCTCTTGATATTGTATTGCTTTAGGTTGGATTTTGTGATATTTTTCCTTCTTCTTTTCTACTTGTTCCGCTCTCTTGCTGTAGAATCTTGTATTATCGAACTGGTACTCAGGGTTGGTGGGGAAATTAATAAGTTATTCTATTGCTCGAGGTGGTGGTTTCCCATACATTATGGTGTAAGGTGCTTCGTTTGTTTTTCTTACTCATTAGTTTAATCTTTTCCTTCTTTCTTCCTTCATCAATGCTGTGTCGGTTATCTCTAACATCAGTCCCTTTTCGCAGTAATGTTCTCATTTGGTTTACCCATGGTCCATAGGTTGATCTGCACTTGTTGTTCCGACTACTCTGGTGTTCATCACTAATTCTGTTCTGGTGATATAAGTCTCTGTTTCCTTGTACATCAATTCTTCTAATACTATATGTCTATTAGTATTCATTATTACATCAACCACTTTATCGTTTCTTGTGTAGGATAGATATTTCAATGGTACATTTATTATTTGTTGTTTCATTGATAATTTAGTGTACTTTCTAATGGTGGTATATTCCATTTACTTATCGAGTTCTTAACGTTGTTACTTGTGGTTTCATAGTAAGTCATCTCCAAATTTTGGTTTGACCTACTCCTATAATCTTGTACATTTATGAATTCTTCATGGTCGGTAATTGGTATATTAAACATGTTTATTAATCCATTCTTCATCATCTCCAATTCTTCTCTGGTATTGATTAGTTTTCTTTTATGCCTCTTCTTAGTCTTCATCTCCATGGTTTGGATATTCTCCTCGTTTTGGTTATTTTTATTTGCAGATAACAGTATACTTTTGTCTTCTGTAATTTCTATTTCCTCCCTACTATCTTCTATTTTCATAATTACCGGTTCCGCTGTTTAGTGTTTCATTCAATTTCTTGAAACCATTATCCAAAGTTTCACTTATCATTCTATAATGTTCATTCAATAAATCCATGGTTTTTTTGTACCTCTTCTTGTGTGAGTACCATTATTTTCTTCTATTGCTTCACTTCCACGTCCTTGACTATTTCTTTTTGTAATTGAACATTTGGTTGTTCCAAGTTTTTATTATTTGGTATTCCGTCGATCTCTTTTATTCGATTATGTTTCTTCCTCCAATTACACATATCTTCTCTGGATAGTTCAAACATAACCCTTATCCATTCTCTTAATTCTGCATTTTCCGTTTGTATTGGTTTTTCTGGTTGTCTTATTAGTTGTCTCCATTGTCCATACTCCTCCTGCGTATATTCCTCTGTCACCTCTGCGTATACTCCCGTTCTTTCGTTTTTCATTATTGGACAATCTCTTCCAATCTTCTTCAGTCATTCTTTCCACCTTGTTATCGCTTTTTTCGTGGGCTGTTCCGATAATCTCTTCGTTATTGCATTTGGTTTCCAGCTACCACATTTCATCATAAATTTCTTCCAATGACATTTGGTCGTTTGGCGTTCCCATTGCATTCGCACGACTTTTCTGTGCTGTTCGTGATCTGTTGTATTTTTCTCGATGCACTCCATCTCTCTGCTGAATATTTTAAACAATATTGTCATCCATTCCGCATAGCTGAATCGTTTTTCTGGTTTTTCTTCTATCTCCGTTTCCTTATCATTTACTATTTCTTCCTCCATAACTTCCATCCTTTTATATTTAACTCCCATTATCTTATCCCGATCCTTCAATGTGTGTTGTGCCTTGTCTGTTCCGGTTTTCTGCAGCCACCGCTACAATCTATAGGGTTTAATTGTATAATTTCTTAATTATTCTAGCCCTACTAGTTGGTGCGCCACTTTGTAATCAGACGTTTTGCCGGATGTATTTATAATTATTGACGTTAAATTATTTAATAGTGTGTAGCGAGCCGTTTTATACCTTGTCTCAATACTTACTGGTCAACTGTATCTCTCGTCGCTCATTTCAAATTTTTCCCCCTCGTCACCTGATTGCCTCTCGCTGTTTGGCCGAGTCGACTTCGTCAATACAGTATTTTTATTTATTATTTTGAAAATTCTTATGTTACCTTTGCTAAAATAATCAAACATACACAACACTTTTCGTATATTATCGGGTCAATTAAAATAAAAATGAAACGTATATTTAATATCGCTCCGGCATTTACAATTGCTCAGTTGGCAGCGTCTGTTTCATTCAGTATTCATACACAAAAAGCCATCATGGCATACACGTTAATGGTTTATAAAATATTAATTTTGCTCAGGGAATAAGTCCTTTGGACTACAGAAGTCGGATTACAGACTAATAAATGCACAAAATTATAATATTCCTTATATCTAATTACACAATAGTTGGTATTTTAAAACAGGAAAAGTAAGTCATTGGCAATGAGAAATAGTATACGCTTGGTTAACCTTTTGTTAGCAAGTTATGTTTTTAAAATAATTTTAGTATAAAATCCAAATTCAGTGATTGATATATTTTATCGAGAGTGATTTTATAATCAAGTTCAGTTCAAACGTTAATTTTGTGATCTGTGAAGTGAAAATAAGTTAGTTCGTTTACTATGGGTAATTGAAAGTTTATTTTTGTGGTGAAGGAATTAGTTTATACTCATCGATTCCTGGTCGTAGCTTCTCTTGCGATCCTCTTCTTCTTACTCTTCTGGAACACGTCTAAGGGTCCTGTCTTTTGGATTAACTGAGATTCCAGTTCAAATGGTTGAAATCCAATATTCAGCTTTCATCAGTCCTTGTAGATGGTCTTCTTCTTCAGGTCGAGTTAGGTAATTTTTTATCTTCCTCCAAAATTGGTCATTTATGAGTTTATTTTATTCCTTCCAAGTTTTGTCAGATTATTTTTAAATAAATGGTTTTTAATTATTGCCCATCTCAGCAATGGTTGTTTACAATAGTCTTCTTACACTTCGTGAATAAAATTTTGAAAAATTTAAAGCTTTTATAGTTAATTTGGCTTCGAGGGCTTCATACATCCACCCTCTATGCTGGTCAATAATGAAGTCATCAAAATTCAACGGTCACTCTTTGTAACAACCATAAGTTGCTATAGTAACCCTTCAAATTATATTAGTTCTCATTGGTCAACATCTTATAACATTGTTATAATCTAACGTTTTATTTATGTTCAAATATGTAAAAATCCTTTAATTATGATTATTTCCTTAAGCTACTATTACTATTAATTATACTAACACCATTGTTCTGCTTTTTTACTAAAGATTATTTTGATACCCCTCATGGTTACTTTTGATTAGTTAATAACATTTTTATTATTTTCTTATTGATATTTCTTTTGTAATTATTTTTAAACTGAATAATATTTATACATTTTTATATCTGATACACTTACTTACTTAATTAAACATTTTATATACTGTACTCTAATTGACCCTTGGTTATTGTTTTCTTTTGAAACTTACAAAATTCTCTCCTTCATGCTAGGCCTAAGGCATAGGTTTCACAATACTCCCATTCCACATTCCTTATAATTCATAAACTTTATTTATTGGTTCATTGAACATCTTTTTTATAGAAACAGATAAACAAAAAAATATTGGTGCTTTCAACAACACACCTTTTATTATTAAAATATTTTTTGCCAGGTTCAAACCTGAAATTAAACTTCTAACTGTTTGCTTTCTTACTACTATCTCCCCTATCTTCTAAGTTAATAATTAATTTTATGGTTTTAACAATAATAAAACTCTTATAATAATTTTTAACAGTACTTTGCACAATATCACTCACTTACAAATTCCTTCACTAAAATATAGTGTTTGCTTCTCCTATCTTCCACTCTAATAATTTTAACTTTTACCTTATAATTGTAATACTCACTTACTATCACTAAAATTAATAATGGTACTACTAGTTCATACTTTTTTATACAATATTCTATTCAAGATTGTTTCGCTATATTACTATAGTCTGCTTCTTATTATATTGTACACTACATGCACCTACACTGAACTTTTCCTTACATTTTAAGTTTCTTCCTTTATCATCACTTTCACTTGATATTTCACACTTTTGTTTGTTTACTTAGTTTTGTATCACTGTGTGGTTATTAGTAATTAATATTAGTTTGTTTTCATTTCACATTGGTCACTTTTGGTTTTGACTGATTGTCTTTATTCAGCTCAATTATAACTTACTTGTTTTTGACTAGTTTATTATTTAATAGGGTATTATTTATTTTTAACTTCCTATCTTACATTTATAAATTCATGTTTCTTTGCTTTTCATTTAACATACATAATATATCTAGTTTATTTTTATAGTCTATATATTTGGCATCTTATTTATGCCCTATCTGTTTTAGTGCATTTATTTTACATATTATTTGTTAGTTACTACTTGGGGTTACAATGATCGTGGTCATACTTTGGGTTACTTCTTGTTTCTCATTCCTTCTTTCTTGTCTCTATTTTCTTGTTTTCTTCAATCTTCTTGTTTTCTCCAATCTATTGGGTCAAGTCATAGTCAGTTCCTGTCAATTGTTATTTCGTAGTTAGTTCATTAATCTTCAAATTATAAGTTTTTTAACATTTCTTCCTACCTTCAGCTTTTCTTTTAAATATTATATATAATATGATTTTTCTTTTATTAATCATTAGTGGTATTTTGCGCTATCTTATGTCATGTTTCATAATGCATCGCCGCCAAAATTGATTATTTCAAAAATAAAGATTGTTTTTCTGAAATCATCAACATAGTTTATTAAATCAAGTTGTTATCATTATGGAATTCAACCATCGTTATCTTCTTCTTTAGTTTATCTTTATTAATTCATGGTTCATGATACTGGAAATGATATTATTCTTCTCCTTTACTCTTTTATTATGAGTGTTATCCCTTGTATGTTTTATTCACTTAAATTTATTCTCTTCCATTCATATAAATTGGTACTAGTCAGAGGGCACGTGTGGCTCTATTACTCTGCTATCCATTTATACACACCTTGAGTTCAGAGGTCATGCCTATCTGCTCAATAAAATCAAATGATTGTTGGACGTATGTCAACAGAAAATCATCATATAATAATACTAATAATAATAATAGTCATCTATTTTCGACTCATATAATATAAATATAATAAAACACTCTTGGGATTAATTATTCTGTTTTTTCTTCATATCATGATCTTCTCTTCTCATTGATTTATTTGGATTCCTTCTCTATGTCTGCGGCGATGTTCTTAACATATTTTGCATGGTTTCTTTGATTTTCTTCATATGATAGTTATTTTGCTTGTTATCATTTATCTTCTCATTTATAATTAATATTAGCATTGTAGCTGTTTTCTGGTTTACTTATACATTTTTCATCATTGATTGTCCGTTTAGTACATCATTGTCATTCTTTATTTGACTGTTTGGTTCGTTCTTTTTTAACATGTTAATTCTTTATGATTCCCTTTCACAATAGGGTTATTTAATGATGTTAATTAACGTCATCACTTTTGTTAAGTGTTAGTTTTTTATTTCAGTTTTTTATGATATTTCATCATATATATTTTTTTTCCCAAAATTAACTTGTTTCTCTTATTTAGTTTCACACACTTGGTTGTAAGTTGTTCTTACTCGTTTTTTTTTTTAATTTTGATACTTATTTATTCTCAAAATTCTTTTTTCATTCATAAATTAATTGTTTCAAAAATTTTATTTGTTCTTACAACTCTTTTAACTTTCTGACACCGCCTCATAATATTTCTTCAAAGAAGACTGGTTGTAAGTCCTTTTGATTCTTTTGGTATTTATTTCACTTATGACATATGTGTTATTATTGTTATTTTTGACAATGACATAGGGGCCGTTGTAAAGTAATAATAATTTCTTCGTGATACCTTCTCTTGAACTAGGTAGCTCTCTGTTCCGTATTAACACTTTTTCTCCCTCTTGATATTGTATTGCTTTAGGTTGGATTTTGTGATATTTTTCCTTCTTCTTTTCTACTTGTTCCGCTGTCTTGCTGTAGAATCTTGCATTATCGAACTGGTACTCAGGGTTGGTGGGGAAATTAATAAGTTATTCTATTGTTCGAGGTGGTGGTTTCCCATACATTATGGTGTAAGGTGCTTCGTTTGTTTTTCTTACTCATTAGTTTAATCTTTTCCTTCTTTCTTCCTTCATCAATGCTGTGTCGGTTATCTCTAACATCAGTCCCTTTTCGCAGTAATGTTCTCATTTGGTTTACCCATGGTCCATAGGTTGATCTGCACTTGTTGTTCGGACTACTCTGGTGTTCATCACTAATTCTGTTCTGGTGATATAAGTCTCTGTTTCCTTGTACATCAATTCTTCTAATACTATATGTCTATTAGTATTCATTGTACATCAACCACTTTATCGTTTCTTGTGTAGGATAGATATTTCAATGGTACATTTATTATTTGTTGTTTCATTGATAATTTAGTGTACTTTCTAATGGTGGTATATTCCATTTACTTATCGAGTTCTTAACGTTGTTACTTGTGGTTTCATAGTAAGTCATCTGCAAATTTTGGTTTGACCTACTCCTATAATCTTGTACATTTATGAATTCTTCATGGTCGGTAATTGGTATATTAAACATGTTTACTAATCCATTCTTCATCATCTCCAATTCTTCTCTGGTATTGATTAGTTTTCTTTTATGCCTCTTCTTAGTCTTCATCTCCATGGTTTGGATATTCTCCTCGTTTTGGTTATTTTTATTTGCAGATAACAGTATACTTTTGTCTTCTGTAATTTCTATTTCCTCCCTACTATCTTCTATTTTCATAATTACCGGTTCCACTGTTTAGTGTTTCATTCAATTTCTTGAAACCATTATCCAAAGTTTCACTTATCATTCTATAATGTTCATTCAATAAATCCATGGTTTTTTTGTACCTCTTCTTGTGTGAGTACCATTATTTTCTTCTATTGCTTCACTTCCACGTCCTTGACTATTTCTTTTTGTAATTGAACATTTGGTTGTTCCAAGTTTTTATTATTTGGTATTCCGTCGATCTCTTTTATTCGATTATGTTCCTTCCTCCAATTACACATATCTTCTCTGGATAGTTCAAACATAACCGTTATCCATTCTCTTAATTCTGCATTTTCCGTTTGTATTGGTTTTTCTGGTTGTCTTATTAGTTGTCTCCATTGTTCATACTCCTCCTGCGTATATTCCTCTGTCACCTCTGCGTATACTCCCGTTCTTTCGTTTTTCATTATTGGACAATCTCTTCCAATCTTCTTCAGTCATTCTTTCCACCTTGTTATCGCTTTTTTCGTGGGCTGTTCCGATAATCTCTTCGTTATTGCATTTGGTTTCCAGCTACCACATTTCATCATAAATTTCTTCCAATGACATTTGGTCGTTTGGCGTTCCCATTGCATTCGCACGACTTTTCTGTGCTGTTCGTGATCTGTTGTATTTTTCTCGATGTACTCCATCTCTCTGCTGAATATTTTAAACAATATTGTCATCCATTCCGCATAGCTGAATCGTTTTTCTGGTTTTTCTTCTATCTCCGTTTCCTTATCATTTACTATTTCTTCCTCCATAACTTCCATCCTTTTATATTTAACTCCCATTATCTTATCCCGATCCTTCATTGTGTGTTGTGCCTTGTCTGTTCCGGTTTTCTGCAGCCGCCGCTACAATCTATAGGGTTTAATTGTATAATTACTTAATTATACTAGCCCTACTAGTTGGTGCGCCACTTTGTAATCAGACGTTTTGCCGGATGTATTTATAATTATTGACGTTAAATTATTTAATAGTGTGTAGCGAGCCATTTTATACCTTGTCTCAATACTAACTGGTCAACCGTATCTCTCGTTGCTCATTTCAAATTTTTCCGCCTCGCCACCTGATTGCCTCTCGCTGTTTGGCCGAGTCGACTTCGTTCACTACAGTATTTTTATTTATTATTTTGCAAATTCTTATGTTACCTTTGCTAAAATAATCAAACATACACAACACTTTTCGTATATTATCGGGTCAATTACAATAAAAATGAAACGTATATTTAATATCGCTCTGGCATTTACAATTGCTCAGTTGGCAGCGTCTGTTTCGTTCAGTATTCATACACAAAAAGCCATCATGGCGTACACGTTAATGGTTTATAAAATATTAATTTTGCTCAGGGAATAAGTCCTTTGGACTACAGAAGTCGGATTACAGACTTATAAATGCACAAAATTATAATATTCCTTATATCTAATTACACAATAGTTGGTATTTTAAAACAGGAAAAGTAAGTCATTGGCAATGAGAAATAGTGTACGCTTGGTTAACCTTTTGTTAGCAAGTTATGTTTTTAAAATAATTTTAGTATAAAATCCAAATTCAGTGATTGATATATTTTATCGAGAGTGATTTTATAATCAAGTTCAGTTCAAACGTTAATTTTGTGATCTGTGAAGTGAAAATAAGTTAGTTCGTTTACTATGGGTAATTGAAAGTTTATTTTTGTGGTGAAGGAATTAGTTTATACTCATCGATTCCTGGTCGTAGCTTCTCTTGCGATCCTCTTCTTCTTCCTCTTCTGGAACACGTCTAAGGGTCCTGTCTTTTGGATTAACTGAGATTCCAGTTCAAATGGTTGAAATCCAATATTCAGCTTTCATCAGTCCTTGTAGATGGTCTTCTTCTTCAGGTCGAGTTAGGTAATTTTTTATCTTCCTCCAAAATTGGTCATTTATGAGTTTATTTTATTCCTTCCAAGTTTTGTCAGATTATTTTTAAATAAATGGTTTTTAATTATTGCCCATCTCAGCAATGGTTGTTTACAATAGTCTTCTTACACTTCATGAATAAAATTTTGAAAAATTTAAAGCTTTTATAGTTAATTTGGCTCCGAGGGTTTCATACATCCACCCTCTATGCTGGTCAATAATGAAGTCATCAAAATTCAACGGTCACTCTTTGTAACAACCATAAGTTGCTATGATAACCCTTCAAATTATATTAGTTCTCATTGGTCAACATCTTATAACATTGTTATAATCTAACGTTTTATTTATGTTCAAATATGTAAAAATCCTTTAAATTATGATTACTTCCTTAAGCTAGTATTACTATTAATTATACTAACACCATTGTTCTGCTTTTTTACTAAAGATTATTTTGATACCCCTCATGGTTACTTTTGATTAGTTAATAACATTTTTATTATTTTCTTATTGATATTTCTTTTGTAATTATTTTTAAACTGAATAATATTTATACATTTTTATATCTGATACACTTACTTACTTAATTAAACATTTTATATACTGTACTCTAATTGACCCTTGGTTATTGTTTTCTTTTGAAACTTACAAAATTCTCTCCTTCATGCTAGGCCTAAGGCATAGGTTTCACAATACTCCCATTCCACATTCCTTATAATTCATAAACTTTATTTATTGGTTCATTGAACATCTTTTTTATAGAAACAGATAAACAAAAAAACATTGGTGCTTTCAACAACACACCTTTTATTATTAAAATATTTTTTGCCAGGTTCAAACCTGAAATTAAACTTCTAACTGTTTGCTTTCTTACTACTATCTCCCCTATCTTCTAAGTTAATAATTAATTTTATGGTTTTAACAATAATAAAACTCTTATAATAATTTTTAACAGTACTTTGCACAATATCACTCACTTACAAATTCCTTCACTAAAATATAGTGTTTGCTTCTCCTATCTTCCACTCTAATAATTTTAACTTTTACCTTATAATTGTAATACTCACTTACTATCACTAAAATTAATAATGGTACTACTAGTTCATACTTTTTTATACAATATTCTATTCAAGATTGTTTCGCTATATTACTATAGTCTGCTTCTTATTATATTGTACACTACATGCACCTACACTGAACTTTTCCTTACATTTTAAGTTTCTTCCTTTATCATCACTTTCACTTGATATTTCACACTTTTGTTTGTTTACTTAGTTTTGTATCACTGTGTGGTTATTAGTAATTAATATTAGTTTGTTTTCATTTCACATTGGTCACTTTTGGTTTTGACTGATTGTCTTTATTCAGCTCAATTATAACTTACTTGTTTTTGACTAGTTTATTATTTAATAGGGTATTATTTATTTTTAACTTCCTATCTTACATTTATAAATTCATGTTTCTTTGCTTTTCATTTAACATACATAATATATCTAGTTTATTTTTATAGTCTATATATTTGGCATCTTATTTATGCCCTATCTGTTTTAGTGCATTTATTTTACATATTATTTGTTAGTTACTACTTGGGGTTACAATGATCGTGGTCATACTTTGGGTTACTTCTTGTTTCTCATTCCTTCTTTCTTGTCTCTATTTTCTTGTTTTCTTCAATCTTCTTGTTTTCTCCAATCTATTGGGTCAAGTCATAGTCAGTTCCTGTCAATTGTTATTTCGTAGTTAGTTCATTAATCTTCAAATTATAAGTTTTTTAACATTTCTTCCTACCTTCAGCTTTTCTTTTAAATATTATATATAATATGATTTTTCTTTTATTAATCATTAGTGGTATTTTGCGCTATCTTATGTCATGTTACATAATGCATCGCCGCCAAAATTGATTATTTCAAAAATAAAGATTGTTTTTCTGAAATCATCAACATAGTTTATTAAATCAAGTTGTTATCATTATGGAATTCATCCATCGTTATCTTCTTCTTTAGTTTATCTTTATTAATTCATGGTTCATGATACTGGAAATGATATTATTCTTCTCCTTTACTCTTTTATTATGAGTGTTATCCCTTGTATGTTTTATTCACTTAAATTTATTCTCTTCCATTCATATAAATTGGTACTAGTCAGAGGGCACGTGTGGCTCTATTACTCTGCTATCCATTTATACACACCTTGAGTTCAGAGGTCATGCCTATCTGCTCAATAAAATCAAATGATTGTTGGACGTATCTCAACATAAAATCATCATATAATAATACTAATAATAATAATAGTCATCTATTTTCGACTCATATAATATAAATATAATAAAACACTCTTGGGATTGATTATTCTGTTTTTTCTTCATATCATGATCTTCTCTTCTCATTGATTTATTTGGATTCCTTCTCTATGTCTGCGGCGATGTTCTTAACATATTTTGCATGGTTTCTTTGATTTTCTTCATATGATAGTTATTTTGCTTGTTATCATTTATCTTCTCATTTATAATTAATATTAGCATTGTAGCTGTTTTCTGGTTTACTTATACATTTTTCATCATTGATTGTCCGTTTAGTACATCATTGTCATTCTTTATTTGACTGTTTGGTTCGTTCTTTTTTAACATGTTAATTCTTTATGATTCCCTTTCACAATAGGGTTATTTAATGATGTTAATTAACGTCATCACTTTTGTTAAGTGTTAGTTTTTTATTTCAGTTTTTTATGATATTTCATCATATATATTTTTTTTCCCAAAATTAACTTGTTTCTCTTATTTAGTTTCACACACTTGGTTGTAAGTTGTTCTTACTCGTTTTTTTTTTTAATTTTGATACTTATTTATTCTCAAAATTCTTTTTTCATTCATAAATTAATTGTTTCAAAAATTTTATTTGTTCTTACAACTCTTTTAACTTTCTGACACCGCCTCATAATATTTCTTCAAAGAAGACTGGTTGTAAGTCCTTTTGATTCTTTTGGTATTTATTTCACTTATGACATATGTGTTATTATTGTTATTTTTGACAATGACATAGGGGCCGTTGTAAAGTAATAATAATTTCTTCGTGATACCTTCTCTTGAACTAGGTAGCTCTCTGTTCCGTATTAACACTTTTTCTCCCTCTTGATATTGTATTGCTTTAGGTTGGATTTTGTGATATTTTTCCTTCTTCTTTTCTACTTGTTCCGCTGTCTTGCTGTAGAATCTTGCATTATCGAACTGGTACTCAGGGTTGGTGGGGAAATTAATAAGTTATTCTATTGCTCGAGGTGGTGGTTTCCCATACATTATGGTGTAAGGTGCTTCGTTTGTTTTTCTTACTCATTAGTTTAATCTTTTCCTTCTTTCTTCCTTCATCAATGCTGTGTCGGTTATCTCTAACATCAGTCCCTTTTCGCAGTAATGTTCTCATTTGGTTTACCCATGGTCCATAGGTTGATCTGCACTTGTTGTTCGGACTACTCTGGTGTTCATCACTAATTCTGTTCTGGTGATATAAGTCTCTGTTTCCTTGTACATCAATTCTTCTAATACTATATGTCTATTAGTATTCATTGTTACATCAACCACTTTATCGTTTCTTGTGTAGGATAGATATTTCAATGGTACATTTATTATTTGTTGTTTCATTGATAATTTAGTGTACTTTCTAATGGTGGTATATTCCATTTACTTATCGAGTTCTTAACGTTGTTACTTGTGGTTTCATAGTAAGTCATCTCCAAATTTTGGTTTGACCTACTCCTATAATCTTGTACATTTATGAATTCTTCATGGTCGGTAATTGGTATATTAAACATGTTTACTAATCCATTCTTCATCATCTCCAATTCTTCTCTGGTATTGATTAGTTTTCTTTTATGCCTCTTCTTAGTCTTCATCTCCATGGTTTGGATATTCTCCTCGTTTTGGTTATTTTTATTTGCAGATAACAGTATACTTTTGTCTTCTGTAATTTCTATTTCCTCCCTACTATCTTCTATTTTCATAATTACCGGTTCCACTGTTTAGTGTTTCATTCAATTTCTTGAAACCATTATCCAAAGTTTCACTTATCATTCTATAATGTTCATTCAATAAATCCATGGTTTTTTTGTACCTCTTCTTGTGTGAGTACCATTATTTTCTTCTATTGCTTCACTTCCACGTCCTTGACTATTTCTTTTTGTAATTGAACATTTGGTTGTTCCAAGTTTTTATTATTTGGTATTCCGTCGATCTCTTTTATTCGATTATGTTCCTTCCTCCAATTACACATATCTTCTCTGGATAGTTCAAACATAACCCTTATCCATTCTCTTAATTCTGCATTTTCCGTTTGTATTGGTTTTTCTGGTTGTCTTATTAGTTGTCTCCATTGTTCATACTCCTCCTGCGTATATTCCTATGTCACCTCTGCGTATACTCCCGTTCTTTCGTTTTTCATTATTGGACAATCTCTTCCAATCTTCTTCAGTCATTCTTTCCACCTTGTTATCGCTTTTTTCGTGGGCTGTTCCGATAATCTCTTCGTTATTGCATTTGGTTTCCAGCTACCACATTTCATCATAAATTTCTTCCAATGACATTTGGTCGTTTGGCGTTCCCATTGCATTCGCACGACTTTTCTGTGCTGTTCGTGATCTGTTGTATTTTTCTCGATGTACTCCATCTCTCTGCTGAATATTTTAAACAATATTGTCATCCATTCCGCATAGCTGAATCGTTTTTCTGGTTTTTCTTCTATCTCCGTTTCCTTATCATTTACTATTTCTTCCTCCATAACTTCCATCCTTTTATATTTAACTCCCATTATCTTATCCCGATCCTTCATTGTGTGTTGTGCTTTGTCTGTTCCGGTTTTCTGCAGCCGCTGCTACAATCTATAGGGTTTAATTGTATAATTACTTAATTATACTAGCCCTACTAGTTGGTGCGCCACTTTGTAATCAGACGTTTTGCCGGATGTATTTATAATTATTGACGTTAAATTATTTAATAGTGTGTAGCGAGCCATTTTATACCTTGTCTCAATACTAACTGGTCAACCGTATCTCTCGTTGCTCATTTCAAATTTTTCCGCCTCGCCACCTGATTGCCTCTCGCTGTTTGGCCGAGTCGACTTCGTTCACTACAGTATTTTTATTTATTATTTTGCAAATTCTTATGTTACCTTTGCTAAAATAATCAAACATACACAACACTTTTCGTATATTATCGGGTCAATTACAATAAAAATGAAACGTATATTTAATATCGCTCTGGCATTTACAATTGCTCAGTTGGCAGCGTCTGTTTCGTTCAGTATTCATACACAAAAAGCCATCATGGCGTACACGTTAATGGTTTATAAAATATTAATTTTGCTCAGGGAATAAGTCCTTTGGACTACAGAAGTCGGATTACAGACTTATAAATGCACAAAATTATAATATTCCTTATATCTAATTACACAATAGTTGGTATTTTAAAACAGGAAAAGTAAGTCATTGGCAATGAGAAATAGTGTACGCTTGGTTAACCTTTTGTTAGCAAGTTATGTTTTTAAAATAATTTTAGTATAAAATCCAAATTCAGTGATTGATATATTTTATCGAGAGTGATTTTATAATCAAGTTCAGTTCAAACGTTAATTTTGTGATCTGTGAAGTGAAAATAAGTTAGTTCGTTTACTATGGGTAATTGAAAGTTTATTTTTGTGGTGAAGGAATTAGTTTATACTCATCGATTCCTGGTCGTAGCTTCTCTTGCGATCCTCTTCTTCTTCCTCTTCTGGAACACGTCTAAGGGTCCTGTCTTTTGGATTAACTGAGATTCCAGTTCAAATGGTTGAAATCCAATATTCAGCTTTCATCAGTCCTTGTAGATGGTCTTCTTCTTCAGGTCGAGTTAGGTAATTTTTTATCTTCCTCCAAAATTGGTCATTTATGAGTTTATTTTATTCCTTCCAAGTTTTGTCAGATTAGTTTTAAATAAATGGTTTTTAATTATTGCCCATCTCAGCAATGGTTGTTTACAATAGTCTTCTTACACTTCATGAATTAAATTTTGAAAAATTTAAAGCTTTTATAGTTAATTTGGCTCCGAGGGCTTCATACATCCACCCTCTATGCTGGTCAATAATCAAGTCATCAAAATTCAACAGTCACTCTTTGTAACAACCATAAGTTGCTATGATAACCCTTCAAATTATATTAGTTCTCATTGGTCAACATCTTATAACATTGTTATAATCTAACGTTTTATTTATGTTCAAATATGTAAAAATCCTTTAAATTATGATTACTTCCTTAAGCTAGTATTACTATTAATTATACTAACACCATTGTTCTGCTTTTTTACTAAAGATTATTTTGATACCCCTCATGGTTACTTTTGATTAGTTAATAACATTTTTATTATTTTCTTATTGATATTTCTTTTGTAATTATTTTTAAACTGAATAATATTTATACATTTTTATATCTGATACACTTACTTACTTAATTAAACATTTTATATACTGTACTCTAATTGACCCTTGGTTATTGTTTTCTTTTGAAACTTACAAAATTCTCTCCTTCATGCTAGGCCTAAGGCATAGGTTTCACAATACTCCCATTCCACATTCCTTATAATTCATAAACTTTATTTATTGGTTCATTGAACATCTTTTTTATAGAAACAGATAAACAAAAAAACATTGGTGCTTTCAACAACACACCTTTTATTATTAAAATATTTTTTGCCAGGTTCAAACCTGAAATTAAACTTCTAACTGTTTGCTTTCTTACTACTATCTCCCCTATCTTCTAAGTTAATAATTAATTTTATGGTTTTAACAATAATAAAACTCTTATAATAATTTTTAACAGTACTTTGCACAATATCACTCACTTACAAATTCCTTCACTAAAATATAGTGTTTGCTTCTCCTATCTTCCACTCTAATAATTTTAACTTTTACCTTATAATTGTAATACTCACTTACTATCACTAAAATTAATAATGGTACTACTAGTTCATACTTTTTTATACAATATTCTATTCAAGATTGTTTCGCTATATTACTATAGTCTGCTTCTTATTATATTGTATACTACATGCACCTACACTGAACTTTTCCTTACATTTTAAGTTTCTTCCTTTATCATCACTTTCACTTGATATTTCACACTTTTGTTTGTTTACTTAGTTTTGTATCACTGTGTGGTTATTAGTAATTAATATTAGTTTGTTTTCATTTCACATTGGTCACTTTTGGTTTTGACTGATTGTCTTTATTCAGCTCAATTATAACTTACTTGTTTTTGACTAGTTTATTATTTAATAGGGTATTATTTATTTTTAACTTCCTATCTTACATTTATAAATTCATGTTTCTTTGCTTTTCATTTAACATACATAATATATCTAGTTTATTTTTATAGTCTATATATTTGGCATCTTATTTATGCCCTATCTGTTTTAGTGCATTTATTTTACATATTATTTGTTAGTTACTACTTGGGGTTACAATGATCGTGGTCATACTTTGGGTTACTTCTTGTTTCTCATTCCTTCCTTCTTGTCTCTATTTTCTTGTTTTCTTCAGTCTTCTTGTTTTCTCCAATCTAATGGGTCAAGTCATAGTCAGTTCCTGTCAATTGTTATTTCGTAGTTGGTTCATTAATCTTCAAATTATAAGTTTTTTAACATTTCTTCCTACCTTCAGCTTTTCTTTTAAATATTATATATAATATGATTTTTCTTTTATTAATCATTAGTGGTATTTTGCGCTATCTTATGTCATGTTACATAATGCATCGCCGCCAAAATTGATTATTTCAAAAATAAAGATTGTTTTTCTGAAATCATCAACATAGTTTATTAAATCAAGTTGTTATCATTATGGAATTCATCCATCGTTATCTTCTTCTTTAGTTTATCTTTATTAATTCATGGTTCATGATACTGGAAATGATATTATTCCTCTCCTTTACTCTTTTATTATGAGTGTTATCCCTTGTATGTTTTATTCACTTAAATTTATTCTCTTCCATTCATATAAATTGGTACTAGTCAGAGGGCACGTGTGGCTCTATTACTCTGCTATCCATTTATACACACCTTGAGTTCAGAGGTCATGCCTATCTGCTCAATAAAATCAAATGATTGTTGGACGTATCTCAACATAAAATCATCATATAATAATACTAATAATAATAATAGTCATCTATTTTCGACTCATATAATATAAATATAATAAAACACTCTTGGGATTAATTATTCTGTTTTTTCTTTATATCATGATCTTCTCTCTCATTGATTTATTTGGATTCCTTCTCTATGTCTGCGGCGATGTTCTTAACATATTTTGCATGGTTTCTTTGATTTTCTTCATATGATAGTTATTTTGCTTGTTATCATTTATCTTCTCATTTATAATTAATATTAGCATTGTAGCTGTTTTCTGGTTTACTTATACATTTTTCATCATTGATTGTCCGTTTAGTACATCATTGTCATTCTTTATTTGACTGTTTGGTTCGTTCTTTTTTAACATGTTAATTCTTTATGATTCCCTTTCACAATAGGGTTATTTAATGATGTTAATTAACGTCATCACTTTTGTTAAGTGTTAGTTTTTTATTTCAGTTTTTTATGATATTTCATCATATAAATTTTTTTTCCCAAAATTAACTTGTTTCTCTTATATAGTTTCACACACTTGGTTGTAAGTTGTTCTTACTCTTTTTTTTTTTTAATTTTGATACTTATTTATTCTCAAAATTCTTTTTTCATTCATAAATTAATTGTTTCAAAAATTTTATTTGTTCTTACAACTCTTTTAATTTTCTGACACCACCTCATAATATTTCTTCAAAGAAGACTGGTTGTAAGTCCCTTTGATTCTTTTGGTATTTATTTCACTTATGACATATGTGTTATTATTGTTATTTTTGACAATGACATAGGGGCCGTTGTAAAGTAATAATAATTTCTTCGTGATACCTTCTCTTGAACTAGGTAGCTCTCTGTTCCGTATTAACACTTTTTCTCCCTCTTGATATTGTATTGCTTTAGGTTGGATTTTGTGATATTTTTCCTTCTTCTTTTCTACTTGTTCCGCTATCTTGCTGTAGAATCTTGCATTATCGAACTGGTACTCAGGGTTGGTGGGGAAATTAATAAGTTATTCTATTGCTCGAGGTGGTGGTTTCCCATACATTATGGTGTAAGGTGCTTCGTTTGTTTTTCTTACTCATTAGTTTAATCTTTTCCTTCTTTCTTCCTTCATCAATGCTGTGTTGGTTATCTCTAACATCAGTCCCTTTTCACAGTAATGTTCTCATTTGGTTTACCCATGGTCCATAGGTTGATCTGCACTTGTTGTTCGGACTACTCTGGTGTTCATCACTAATTCTGTTCTGGTGATATAAGTCTCTGTTTCCTTGTACATCAATTCTTCTAATACTATATGTCAATAGTATTATTACATCAACCACTTTATCGTTTCTTGTGTAGGATAGATATTTCAATGGTACATTTATTATTTGTTGTTTCATTGATAATTTAGTGTACTTTCTAATGGTGGTATATTCCATTTACTTATCGAGTTCTTAACGTTGTTACTTGTGGTTTCATAGTAAGTCATCTCCAAATTTTGGTTTGACCTACTCCTATAATCTTGTACATTTATGAATTCTTCATGGTCGGTAATTGGTATATTAAACATGTTTATTAATCCATTCTTCATCATCTCCAATTCTTCTCTGGTATTGATTAGTTTTCTTTTATGCCTCTTCTTAGTCTTCATCTCCATGGTTTGGATATTCTCCTCGTTTTGGTTATTTTTATTTGCAGATAACAGTATACTTTTGTCTTCTGTAATTTCTATTTCCTCCCTACTATCTTCTATTTTCGTAATTACCGGTTCCACTGTTTAGTGTTTCATTCAATTTCTTGAAACCATTATCCAAAGTTTCACTTATCATTCAATAATGTTCATTCAATAAATCCATGGTTTTTTTGTACCTCTTCTTGTGTGAGTACCATTATTTTCTTCTATTGCTTCACTTCCACGTCCTTGACTATTTCTTTTTGTAATTGAACATTTGGTTGTTCCAAGTTTTTATTATTTGGTATTCCGTCGATCTCTTTTATTCGATTATGTTCCTTCCTCCAATTACACATATCTTCTCTGGATAGTTCAAACATAACCCTTATCCATTCTCTTAATTCTGCATTTTCCGTTTGTATTGGTTTTTCTGGTTGTCTTATTAGTTGTCTCCATTGTTCATACTCCTCCTGCGTATATTCCTCTGTCACCTCTGCGTATACTCCCGTTCTTTCGTTTTTCATTATTGGACAATCTCTTCCAATCTTCTTCAGTCATTTTTTCCACCTTGTTATCGCTTTTTTCGTGGGCTGTTCCGATAATCTCTTCGTTATTGCATTTGGTTTCCAGCTACCACATTTCATCATAAATTTCTTCCAATGACATTTGGTCGTTTGGCGTTCCCATTGCATTCGCACGACTTTTCTGTGCTGTTCGTGATCTGTTGTATTTTTCTCGATGTACTCCATCTCTCTGCTGAATATTTTAAACAATATTGTCATCCATTCCGCATAGCTGAATCGTTTTTCTGGTTTTTCTTCTATCTCCGTTTCCTTATCATTTACTATTTCTTCCTCCATAACTTCCATCCTTTTATATTTAACTCCCATTATCTTATCCCGATCCTTCATTGTGTGTTGTGCCTTGTCTGTTCCGGTTTTCTGCAGCCGCCGCTACAATCTATAGGGTTTAATTGTATAATTTCTTAATTATACTAGCCCTACTAGTTGGTGCGCCACTTTGTAATCAGACGTTTTGCCGGATGTATTTATAATTATTGACGTTAAATTATTTAATAGTGTGTAGCGAGCCATTTTATACCTTGTCTCAATACTAACTGGTCAACCGTATCTCTCGTTGCTCATTTCAAATTTTTCCGCCTCGCCACCTGATTGCCTCTCGCTGTTTGGCCGAGTCGACTTCGTTCACTACAGTATTTTTATTTATTATTTTGCAAATTCTTATGTTACCTTTGCTAAAATAATCAAACATACACAACACTTTTCGTATATTATCGGGTCAATTACAATAAAAATGAAACGTATATTTAATATCGCTCTGGCATTTACAATTGCTCAGTTGGCAGCGTCTGTTTCGTTCAGTATTCATACACAAAAAGCCATCATGGCGTACACGTTAATGGTTTATAAAATATTAATTTTGCTCAGGGAATAAGTCCTTTGGACTACAGAAGTCAGATTACAGACTTATAAATGCACAAAATTATAATATTCCTTATATCTAATTACACAATAGTTGGTATTTTAAAACAGGAAAAGTAAGTCATTGGCAATGAGAAATAGTGTACGCTTGGTTAACCTTTTGTTAGCAAGTTATGTTTTTAAAATAATTTTAGTATAAAATCCAAATTCAGTGATTTTATAATCAAGTTCAGTTCAAACGTTAATTCTGTGATCTGTGAAGTGAAAATAAGTTAGTTCGTTTACTATGGGTAATTGAAAGTTTATTTTTGTGGTGAAGGAATTAGTTTATACTCATCGATTCCTGGTCGTAGCTTCTCTTGCGATCCTCTTCTTCTTCCTCTTCTGGAACACGTCTAAGGGTCCTGTCTTTTGGATTAACTGAGATTCCAGTTCAAATGGTTGAAATCCAATATTCAGCTTTCATCAGTCCTTGTAGATGGTCTTCTTCTTCAGGTCGAGTTAGGTAATTTTTTATCTTCCTCCAAAATTGGTCATTTATGAGTTTATTTTATTCCTTCAAAGTTTTGTCAGATTATTTTTAAATAAATGGTTTTTAATTATTGCCCATCTCAGCAATGGTTGTTTACAATAGTCTTCTTACACTTCATGAATAAAATTTTGAAAAATTTAAAGCTTTTATAGTTAATTTGGCTCCGAGGGCTTCATACATCCACCCTCTATGCTGGTCAATAATGAAGTCATCAAAATTCAACGGTCACTCTTTGTAACAACCATAAGTTGCTATGATAACCCTTCAAATTATATTAGTTCTCATTGGTCAACATCTTATAACATTGTTATAATCTAACGTTTTATTTATGTTCAAATATGTAAAAATCCTTTAAATTATGATTACTTCCTTAAGCTAGTATTACTATTAATTATACTAACACCATTGTTCTGCTTTTTTACTAAAGATTATTTTGATACCCCTCATGGTTACTTTTGATTAGTTAATAACATTTTTATTATTTTCTTATTGATATTTCTTTTGTAATTATTTTTAAACTGAATAATATTTATACATTTTTATATCTGATACACTTACTTACTTAATTAAACATTTTATATACTGTACTCTAATTGACCCTTGGTTATTGTTTTCTTTTGAAACTTACAAAATTCTCTCCTTCATGCTAGGCCTAAGGCATAGGTTTCACAATACTCCCATTCCACATTCCTTATAATTCATAAACTTTATTTATTGGTTCATTGAACATCTTTTTTATAGAAACAGATAAACAAAAAAACATTGGTGCTTTCAACAACACACCTTTTATTATTAAAATATTTTTTGCCAGGTTCAAACCTGAAATTAAACTTCTAACTGTTTGCTTTCTTACTACTATCTCCCCTATCTTCTAAGTTAATAATTAATTTTATGGTTTTAACAATAATAAAACTCTTATAATAATTTTTAACAGTACTTTGCACAATATCACTCACTTACAAATTCCTTCACTAAAATATAGTGTTTGCTTCTCCTATCTTCCACTCTAATAATTTTAACTTTTACCTTATAATTGTAATACTCACTTACTATCACTAAAATTAATAATGGTACTACTAGTTCATACTTTTTTATACAATATTCTATTAAAGATTGTTTCGCTATATTACTATAGTCTGCTTCTTATTATATTGTACACTACATGCACCTACACTGCACTTTTCCTTACATTTTAAGTTTCTTTCTTTATCATCACTTTCACTTGATATTTCACACTTTTGTTTGTTTACTTAGTTTTGTATCACTGTGTGGTTATTAGTAATTAATATTAGTTTGTTTTCATTTCACATTGGTCACTTTTGGTTTTGACTGATTGTCTTTATTCAGCTCAATTATAACTTACTTGTTTTTGACTAGTTTATTATTTAATAGGGTATTATTTATTTTTAACTTCCTATCTTACATTTATAAATTCATGTTTCTTTGCTTTTCATTTAACATACATAATATATCTAGTTTATTTTTATAGTCTATATATTTGACATCTTATTTATGCCCTATCTGTTTTAGTGCATTTATTTTACATATTATTTGTTAGTTACTACTTGGGGTTACAATGATCGTGGTCATACTTTGGGTTACTTCTTGTTTCTCATTCCTTCCTTCTTGTCTCTATTTTCTTGTTTTCTTCAGTCTTCTTGTTTTCTCCAATCTAATGGGTCAAGTCATAGTCAGTTCCTGTCAATTGTTATTTCGTAGTTGGTTCATTAATCTTCAAATTATAAGTTTTTTAACATTTCTTCCTACCTTCAGCTTTTCTTTTAAATATTATATATAATATGATTTTTCTTTTATTAATCATTAGTGGTATTTTGCGCTATCTTATGTCATGTTACATAATGCATCGCCGCCAAAATTGATTATTTCAAAAATAAAGATTGTTTTTCTGAAATCATCAACATAGTTTATTAAATCAAGTTGTTATCATTATGGAATTCATCCATCGTTATCTTCTTCTTTAGTTTATCTTTATTAATTCATGGTTCATGATACTGGAAATGATATTATTCTTCTCCTTTACTCTTTTATTATGAGTGTTATCCCTTGTATGTTTTATTCACTTAAATTTATTCTCTTCCATTCATATAAATTGGTACTAGTCAGAGGGCACGTGTGGCTCTATTACTCTGCTATCCATTTATACACACCTTGAGTTCAGAGGTCATGCCTATCTGCTCAATAAAATCAAATGATTGTTGGACGTATCTCAACATAAAATCATCATATAATAATACTAATAATAATAATAGTCATCTATTTTCGACTCATATAATATAAATATAATAAAACACTCTTGGGATTAATTATTCTGTTTTTTCTTTATATCATGATCTTCTCTCTCATTGATTTATTTGGATTCCTTCTCTATGTCTGCGGCGATGTTCTTAACATATTTTGCATGGTTTCTTTGATTTTCTTCATATGATAGTTATTTTGCTTGTTATCATTTATCTTCTCATTTATAATTAATATTAGCATTGTAGCTGTTTTCTGGTTTACTTATACATTTTTCATCATTGATTGTCCGTTTAGTACATCATTGTCATTCTTTATTTGACTGTTTGGTTCGTTCTTTTTTAACATGTTAATTCTTTATGATTCCCTATCACAATAGGGTTATTTAATGATGTTAATTAACGTCATCACTTTTGTTAAGTGTTAGTTTTTTATTTCAGTTTTTTATGATATTTCATCATATATATTTTTTTTCCCAAAATTAACTTGTTTCTCTTATATAGTTTCACACACTTGGTTGTAAGTTGTTCTTACTCATTTTTTTTTTTTAATTTTGAACTTATTTATTCTCAAAATTATTTTTTCATTCATAAATTAATTGTTTCAAAAATTTTATTTGTTCTTACAACTCTTTTAACTTTCTGACACCGCCTCATAATATTTCTTCAAAGAAGACTGGTTGTAAGTCCCTTTGATTCTTTTGGTATTTATTTCACTTATGACATATGTGTTATTATTGTTATTTTTGACAATGACATAGGGGCCGTTGTAAAGTAATAATAATTTCTTCGTGATACCTTCTCTTGAACTAGGTAGCTCTCTGTTCCGTATTAACACTTTTTCTCCCTCTTGATATTGTATTGCTTTAGGTTGGATTTTGTGATATTTTTCCTTCTTCTTTTCTACTTGTTCCGCTCTCTTGCTGTAGAATCTTGTATTATCGAACTGGTACTCAGGGTTGGTGGGGAAATTAATAAGTTATTCTATTGCTCGAGGTGGTGGTTTCCCATACATTATGGTGTAAGGTGCTTCGTTTGTTTTTCTTACTCATTAGTTTAATCTTTTCCTTCTTTCTTCCTTCATCAATGCTGTGTCGGTTATCTCTAACATCAGTCCCTTTTCGCAGTAATGTTCTCATTTGGTTTACCCATGGTCCATAGGTTGATCTGCACTTGTTGTTCGGACTACTCTGGTGTTCATCACTAATTCTGTTCTGGTGATATAAGTCTCTGTTTCCTTGTACATCAATTCTTCTAATACTATATGTCTATTAGTATTCATTATTACATCAACCACTTTATCGTTTCTTGTGTAGGATAGATATTTGAATGGTACATTTATTTGTTGTTTCATTGATAATTTAGTGTACTTTCTAATGGTGGTATATTCCATTTAGTTATCGAGTTCTTAACGTTGTTACTTGTGGTTTCATAGTAAGTCATCTCCAAATTTTGGTTTGACCTACTCCTATAATCTTGTACATTTATGAATTCTTCATGGTCGGTAATTGGTATATTAAACATGTTTACTAATCCATTCTTCATCATCTCCAACTCTTCTCTGGTATTGATTAGTTTTCTTTTATGCCTCTTCTTAGTCTTCATCTCCATGGTTTGGATATTCTCCTCGTTTTGGTTATTTTTATTTGCAGATAACAGTATACTTTTGTCTTCTGTAATTTCTATTTCCTCCCTACTATCTTCTATTTTTGTAATTACCGGTTCCACTGTTTAGTGTTTCATTCAATTTCTTGAAACCATTATCCAAAGTTTCACTTATCATTCTATAATGTTCATTCAATAAATCCATGGTTTTTTTGTACCTCTTCTTGTGTAAGTACCATTATTTTCTTCTATGGCTTCACTTCCACGTCCTTGACTATTTCTTTTTGTAATTGAGCATTTGGTTGTTCCAAGTTTTTATTATTTGGTATTCTGTCGATCTCTTTTATTCGATTATGTTCCTTCCTCCAATTACACATATCTTCTCTGGATAGTTCAAACATAACCCTTATCCATTCTCTTAATTCTGCATTTTCCGTTTGTATTGGTTTTTCTGGTTGTCTTATTAGTTGTCTCCATTGTTCATACTCCTCCTGCGTATATTCCTCTGTCACCTCTGCGTATACTCCCGTTCTTTCGTTTTTCATTATTGGACAATCTCTTCCAATCTTCTTCAGTCATTCTTTCCACCTTGTTATCGCTTTTTTCGTGGGCTGTTCCGATAATCTCTTCGTTATTGCATTTGGTTTCCAGCTACCACATTTCATCATTAATTTCTTCCAATGACATTTGGTCGTTTGGCGTTCCCATTGCATTCGCACGACTTTTCTGTGCTCGTTCGTGATCTGTTGTATTTTTCTCGATGTACTCCATCTCTCTGCTGAATATTTTAAACAATATTGTCATCCATTCCGCATAGCTGAATCGTTTTTCTGGTTTTTCTTCTATCTCCATTTCCTTATCATTTACTATTTCTTCCTCCATAACTTCCATCCTTTTATATTTAACTCCCATTATCTTATCCCGATCCTTCATTGTGTGTTGTGCCTTGTCTGTTCCGGTTTTCTGCAGCCGCCGCTACAATCTATAGGGTTTAATTGTATAATTTCTTAATTATACTAGCCCTACTAGTTGGTGCGCCACTTTGTAATCAGACGTTTTGCCGGATTTATTTATAATTATTGACGTTAAATTATTTAATAGTGTGTAGCGAGCCATTTTATACCTTGTCTCAATACTTACTGGTCAACCGTATCTCTCGTCGCTCATTTCAAATTTTTCCGCCTCGCCACCTGATTGCCTCTCGCTGTTTGGCCGAGTCGACTTCGTTCACTACAGTATTTTTATTTATTATTTTGCAAATTCTTATGTTACCTTTGCTAAAATAATCAAACATACACAACACTTTTCGTATATTATCGGGTCAATTACAATAAAAATGAAACGTATATTTAATATCGCTCTGGCATTTACAATTGCTCAGTTGGCAGCGTCTGTTTCGTTCAGTATTCATACACAAAAAGCCATCATGGCGTACACGTTAATGGTTTATAAAATATTAATTTTGCTCAGGGAATAAGTCCTTTGGACTACAGAAGTCGGATTACAGACTAATAAATGCACAAAATTATAATATTCCTTATATCTAATTACACAATAGTTGGTATTTTAAAACAGGAAAAGTAAGTCATTGGCAATGAGAAATAGTGTACGCTTGGTTAACCTTTCGTTAGCAAGTTATGTTTTTAAAATAATTTTAGTATAAAATCCAAATTCAGTGATTGATATATTTTATCGAGAGTGATTTTATAATCAAGTTCAGTTCAAACGTTAATTTTGTGATCTGTGAAGTGAAAATAAGTTAGTTCGTTTACTATGGGTAATTGAAAGTTTATTTTTGTGGTGAAGGAATTAGTTTATACTCATCGATTCCTGGTCGTAGCTTCTCTTGCGATCCTCTTCTTCTTCCTCTTCTGGAACACGTCTAAGGGTCCTGTCTTTTGGATTAACTGAGATTCCAGTTCAAATGGTTGAAATCCAATATTCAGCTTTCATCAGTCCTTGTAGATGGTCTTCTTCTTCAGGTCGAATTAGGTAATTTTTTACCTTCCTCCAAAATTGGTCATTTATGAGTTTATTTTATTCCTTCCAAGTTTTGTCAGATTATTTTTAAATAAATGGTTTTTATAATTATTGCCCATCTCAGCAATGGTTGTTTACAATAGTCTTCTTACACTTCATGAATAAAATTTTGAAAAATTTAAAGCTTTTATAGTTAATTTGGCTCCGAGGGCTTCATACATCCACCCTCTATGCTGGTCAATAATGAAGTCATCAAAATTCAACGGTCACCCTTTGTAACAACCATAAGTTGCTATGGTAACCCTTCAAATTATATTAGTTCTCATTGGTCAACATCTTATAACATTGTTATAATCTAACGTTTTATTTATGTTCAAATATGTAAAAATCCTTTAAATTATGATTACTTCCTTAAGCTAGTATTACTATTAATTATACTAACACCATTGTTCTGCTTTTTTACTAAAGATTATTTTGATACCCCTCATGGTTACTTTTGATTAGTTAATAACATTTTTATTATTTTCTTATGGATATTTCTTTTGTAATTATTTTTAAACTGAATACTATTTATACATTTTTATATCTGATACACTTACTTACTTAATTAAACATTTTATATACTGTACTCTAATTGACCCTTGGTTATTGTTTTCTTTTGAAACTTACAAAATTCTCTCCTTCATGCTAGGCCTAAGGCATAGGTTTCACAATACTCCCATTACACATTCCTTATAATTCATAAACTTTATTTATTGGTTCATTGAACATCTTTTTTATAGAAACAGATAAACAAAAAAACATTGGTGCTTTCAACAACACACCTTTTATTATTAAAATATTTTTTGCCAGGTTCAAACCTGAAATTAAACTTCTAACTGTTTTGCTTTCTTACTACTATCTCCCCTATCTTCTAAGTTAATAATTAATTTTATGGTTTTAACAATAATGAAACTCTTATAATAATTTTTAACAGTACTTTGCACAATATCACTCACTTACAAATTCCTTCACTAAAATATAGTGTTTGCTTCTCCTATCTTCCACTCTAACAATTTTAACTTTTACCTTATAATTGTAATACTCACTTACTATCACTAAAATTAATAATGGTACTACTAGTTCATACTTTTATACAATATTCTATTCAAGATTGTTTCGCTATATTACTATAGTCTGCTTCTTATTATATTGTACACTACATGCACCTACACTGCACTTTTCCTTACATTTTAAGTTTCTTCCTTTATCATCACTTTCACTTGATATTTCACACTTTTGTTTGTTTACTTAGTTTTGTATCACTGTGTGGTTATTAGTAATTAATATTTGTTTGTTTTCATTTCACATTGGTCACTTTTGGTTTTGACTGATTGTCTTTATTCAGCTCAATTATAACTTACTTGTTTTTGACTAGTTTATTATTTAATAGGGTATTATTTATTTTTAACTTCCTATCTTACATTTATAAATTCATGTTTCTTTGCTTTTCATTTAACATACATAATATATCTAGTTTATTTTTATAGTCTATATATTTGACATCTTATTTATGCCCTATCTGTTTTAGTGCATTTATTTTACATATTATTTGTTAGTTACATCTTGGGGTTACAATGATCGTGGTCATACTTTGGGTTATTTCTTTTTCTCATTCCTTCCTTCTTGTCTCTATTTTCTTGTTTTCTTCAATCTTCTTGTTTTCTCCAATCTAATGGGTCAAGTCATAGTCAGTTCCTGTCAATTGTTATTTCGTAGTTGGTTCATTAATCTTCAAATTATAAGTTTTTTAACATTTCTTCCTACCTTCAGCTTTTCTTTTAAATATTATATATAATATGATATTTCTTTTATTAATCATTAGTGGTATGTTGCGCTATCTTATGTCATGTTACATAATGCATCGCCGCCAAAATTGATTATTTCAAAAATAAAGATTGTTTTTCTAAAATCATCAACATAGTTTATTAAATCAAGTTGTTATCATTATGGAATTCATCCATCGTTATCTTCTTCTTTAGTTTATCTTTATTAATTCATGGTTCATGATACTGGAAATGATATTATTCTTCTCCTTTACTCTTTTATTATGAGTGTTATCCCTTGTATGTTTTATTCCCTTAAATTTATTCTCTTCCATTCATATAAATTGGTACTAGTCAGAGGGCACGTGTGGCTCTATTACTCTGCTATCCATTTATACACACCTTGAGTTCAGAGGTCATGCCTATCTGCTCAATAAAATCAAATGATTGTTGGACGTAACTCAACATAAAATCATCATATAATAATACTAATAATAATAATAGTCATCTATTTTCGACTCATATAATATAAATATAATAAAACACTCTTGGGATTAATTATTCTGTTTTTTCTTCATATCATGATCTTCTCTTCTCATTGATTTATTTGGATTTCTTCTCTATGTCTGCGGCGATGTTCTTAACATATTTTGCATGGTTTCTTTGATTTTCTTCATATGATAGTTATTTTGCTTGTTATCATTTATCTTCTCATTTATAATTAATATTAGCATTGTAGCTGTTTCTGGTTTACTTATACATTTTTCATCATTGATTGTCCGTTTAGTACATCATTGTCATTCTTTATTTGACTGTTTGGTCCGTTCTTTTTTAACATGTTAATTCTTTATGATTTACTTTCACAATAGGGTTATATAATGATGTTAATTAACGTCATCACTTTTGTTAAGTGTTAGTATTTTATTTCAGTTTTTTATGATATTTCATCATATATATTTTTTTCCCAAAATTAACTTGTTTCTCTTATATAGTTTCACATACTTGGTTGTAAGTTGTTCTTACTCGTTTTTTTTTAAATTTTGATACTTATTTATTCACAAAATTCTTTTTTCATTCATAAATTAATTGTTTCAATAATTTTATTTGTTCTTACAACTCTTTTAACTTTCTGACACCGCCTCATAATATTTCTTCAAAGAAGACTGGTTGTAAGTCCCTTTGATTCTTTTGGTATTTATTTCACTTATGACATATGTGTTATTATTGTTATTTTTTACAATGACATAGGGGCCGTTGTAAAGTAATAATAATTTCTTCGTGATACCTTCTCTTGAACTAGGTAGCTCTCTGTTCCGTATTAACACTTTTTCTCCCTCTTGATATTGTATTGCTTTAGGTTGGATTTTGTGATATTTTTCCTTCTTCTTTTCTACTTCTTCCGCTCTCTTGCTGTAGAATCTTGCATTATTGAACTGGTACTCAGGGTTGGTGGGGAAATTAATAAGTTATTCTATTGCTCGAGGTGGTGGTTTCCCATACATTATGGTGTAAGGTGCTTCGTTTGTTTTTCTTACTCATTAGTTTAATCTTTTCCTTCTTTCTTCCTTCATCAATGCTGTGTCGGTTATCTCTAACATCAGTCCCTTTTCGCAGTAATGTTCTCATTTGGTTTACCCATGGTCCATAGGTTGATCTGCACTTGTTGTTCCGACTACTCTGGTGTTCATCACTAATTCTGTTCTGGTGATATAAGTCTCTGTTTCCTTGTACATCAATTCTTCTAATACTATATGTCTATTAGTATTCATTATTACATCAACCACTTTATCGTTTCTTGTGTAGGATAGATATTTCATTGGTACATTTATTATTTGTTGTTTCATTGATAATTTAGTGTACTTTCTAATGGTGGTATATTCCATTTACTTATCGAGTTCTTAACGTTGTTACTTGTGGTTTCATAGTAAGTCATCTCCAAATTTTGGTTTGACCTACTCCTATAATCTTGTACATTTATGAATTCTTCATGGTCGGTAATTGGTATATTAAACATGTTTACTAATCCATTCTTCATCATCTCCAATTCTTCTCTGGTATTGATTAGTTTTCTTTTATGCCTCTTCTTAGTCTTCATCTCCATGGTTTGGATATTCTCCTCATTTTGGTTATTTTTATTTGCAGATAACAGTATACTTTTGTCTTCTGTAATTTCTATTTCCTCCCTACTATCTTCTATTTTCGTAATTACCGGTTCCACTGTTTAGTGTTTCATTCAATTTCTTGAAACCATTATCCAAAGTTTCACTTATCATTCTATAATGTTCATTCAATAAATCCATGGTTTTTTTGTACCTCTTCTTGTGTGAGTACCATTATTTTCTTCTATGGCTTCACTTCCACGTCCTTGACTATTTCTTTTTGTAATTGAGCATTTGGTTGTTCCAAGTTTTTATTATTTGGTATTCCGTCGATCTCTTTTATTCAATTATGTTCCTTCCTCCAATTACACATATCTTCTCTGGATAGTTCAAACATAACCCTTATCCATTCTCTTAATTCTGCATTTTCCGTTTGTATTGGTTTTTCTGGTTGTCTTATTAGTTGTCTCCATTGTTCATACTCCTCCTGCGTATATTCCTCTGTCACCTCTGCGTATACTCCCGTTCTTTCGTTTTTCATTATTGGACAATCTCTTCCAATCTTCTTCAGTCATTCTTTCCACCTTGTTATCGCTTTTTTCGTGGGCTGTTCCGATAATCTCTTCGTTATTGCATTTGGTTTCCAGCTACCACATTTCATCATTAATTTCTTCCAATGACATTTGGTCGTTTGGCGTTCCCATTGCATTCGCACGACTTTTCTGTGCTCGTTCGTGATCTGTTGTATTTTTCTCGATGTACTCCATCTCTCTGCTGAATATTTTAAACAATATTGTCATCCATTCCGCATAGCTGAATCGTTTTTCTGGTTTTTCTTCTATCTCCATTTCCTTATCATTTACTATTTCTTCCTCCATAACTTCCATCCTTTTATATTTAACTCCCATTATCTTATCCCGATCCTTCATTGTGTGTTGTGCCTTGTCTGTTCCGGTTTTCTGCAGCCGCCGCTACAATCTATAGGGTTTAATTGTATAATTTCTTAATTATACTAGCCCTACTAGTTGGTGCGCCACTTTGTAATCAGACGTTTTGCCGGATGTATTTATAATTATTGACGTTAAATTATTTAATAGTGTGTAGCGAGCCATTTTATACCTTGTCTCAATACTTACTGGTCAACCGTATCTCTCGTCGCTCATTTCAAATTTTTCTGCCTCGCCACCTGATTGCCTCTCGCTGTTTGGCCGAGTCGACTTCGTTCACTACAGTATTTTTATTTATTATTTTGCAAATTCTTATGTTACCTTTGCTAAAATAATCAAACATACACAACACTTTTCGTATATTATCGGGTCAATTACAATAAAAATGAAACGTATATTTAATATCGCTCTGGCATTTACAATTGCTCAGTTGGCAGCGTCTGTTTCATTCAGTATTCATACACAAAAAGCCATCATGGCGTACACGTTAATGGTTTATAAAATATTAATTTTGCTCAGGGAATAAGTCCTTTGGACTACAGAAGTCGGATTACAGACTAATAAATGCACAAAATTATAATATTCCTTATATCTAATTACACAATAGTTGGTATTTTAAAACAGGAAAAGTAAGTCATTGGCAATGAGAAATAGTGTACGCTTGGTTAACCTTTTGTTAGCAAGTTATGTTTTTAAAATAATTTTAGTATAAAATCCAAATTCAGTGATTGATATATTTTATCGAGAGTGATTTTATAATCAAGTTCAGTTCAAACGTTAATTTTGTGATCTGTGAAGTGAAAATAAGTTAGTTCGTTTACTATGGGTAATTGAAAGTTTGGTGAAGGAATTAGTTTATACTCATCGATTCCTGGTCGTAGCTTCTCTTGCGATCCTCTTTTCTTCCTCTTCTGGAACACGTCTAAGGGTCCTGTCTTTTGGATTAACTTGAGATTCCAGTTCAAATGGTTGAAATCCAATATTCAGCTTTCATCAGTCCTTGTAGATGGTCTTCTTCTTCAGGTCGAGTTAGGTAATTTTTTATCTTCCTCCAAAATTGGTCATTTATGAGTTTATTTTATTCCTTCCAAGTTTTGTCAGATTATTTTTAAATAAATGGTTTTTAATTATTGCCCATCTCAGCAATGGTTGTTTACAATAGTCTTCTTACACTTTATGAATAAAATTTTGAAAAATTTAAAGCTTTTATAGTTAATTTGGCTCCGAGTGCTTCATACATCCACCCTCTATGCTGGTCAATAATGAAGTCATCAAAATTCAACGGTCACTCTTTGTAACAACCATAAGTTGCTATGGTAACCCTTCAAATTATATTAGTTCTCATTGGTCAACATCTTATAACATTGTTATAATCTAACGTTTTATTTATGTTCAAATATGTAAAAATCCTTTAAATTATGATTACTTCCTTAAGCTAGTATTACTATTAATTATACTAACACCATTGTTCTGCTTTTTTACTAAAGATTATTTTGATACCCCTCATGGTTACTTTTGATTAGTTAATAACATTTTTATTACTTTCTTATTGATATTTCTTTTGTAATTATTTTTAAACTGAATAATATTTATACATTTTTATATCTGATACACTTACTTACTTAATTAAACATTTTATATACTGTACTCTAATTGACCCTTGGTTATTGTTTTCTTTTGAAACTTACAAAATTCTCTCCTTCATGCTAGGCCTAAGGCATAGGTTTCACAATACTCCCATTACACATTCCTTATAATTCATAAACTTTATTTATTGGTTCATTGAACATCTTTTTTATAGAAACAGATAAACAAAAAAACATTGGTGCTTTCAACAACACACCTTTTATTATTAAAATATTTTTTGCCAGGTTCAAACCTGAAATTAAACTTCTAACTGTTTTGCTTTCTTACTACTATCTCCCCTATCTTCTAAGTTAATAATTAATTTTATGGTTTTAACAATAATGAAACTCTTATAATAATTTTTAACAGTACTTTGCACAATATCACTCACTTACAAATTCCTTCACTAAAATATAGTGTTTGCTTCTCCTATCTTCCACTCTAACAATTTTAACTTTTACCTTATAATTGTAATACTCACTTACTATCACTAAAATTAATAATGGTACTACTAGTTCATACTTTTATACAATATTCTATTCAAGATTGTTTCGCTATATTACTATAGTCTGCTTCTTATTATATTGTACACTACATGCACCTACACTGCACTTTTCCTTACATTTTAAGTTTCTTCCTTTATCATCACTTTCACTTGATATTTCACACTTTTGTTTGTTTACTTAGTTTTGTATCACTGTGTGGTTATTAGTAATTAATATTTGTTTGTTTTCATTTCACATTGGTCACTTTTGGTTTTGACTGATTGTCTTTATTCAGCTCAATTATAACTTACTTGTTTTTGACTAGTTTATTATTTAATAGGGTATTATTTA
Source organism: Magicicada septendecula (assembly GCA_034769895.1). Lineage (NCBI taxonomy): Eukaryota > Metazoa > Arthropoda > Insecta > Hemiptera > Cicadidae > Magicicada > Magicicada septendecula. The sequence continues at coordinate 247,258,222 of CM068367.1, read as the reverse complement.
TTTTTAACTTCCTATCTTACATTTATAAATTCATGTTTCTTTGCTTTTCATTTAACATACATAATATATCTAGTTTATTTTTATAGTCTATATATTTGACATCTTATTTATGCCCTATCTGTTTTAGTGCATTTATTTTACATATTATTTGTTAGTTACATCTTGGGGTTACAATGATCGTGGTCATACTTTGGGTTATTTCTTTTTCTCATTCCTTCCTTCTTGTCTCTTTTTTCTTGTTTTCTTCAATCTTCTTTTTTTCTCCAATCTAATGGGTCAAGTCATAGTCAGTTCCTGTCAATTGTTATTTCGTAGTTGGTTCATTAATCTTCAAATTATAAGTTTTTTAACATTTCTTCCTACCTTCAGCTTTTCTTTTAAATATTATATATAATATGATATTTCTTTTATTAATCATTAGTGGTATGTTGCGCTATCTTATGTCATGTTACATAATGCATCGCCGCCAAAATTGATTATTTCAAAAATAAAGATTGTTTTTCTAAAATCATCAACATAGTTTATTAAATCAAGTTGTTATCATTATGGAATTCATCCATCGTTATCTTCTTCTTTAGTTTATCTTTATTAATTCATGCATGGTTCATGATACTGGAAATGATATTATTCTTCTCCTTTACTCTTTTATTATGAGTGTTATCCCTTGTATGTTTTATTCCCTTAAATTTATTCTCTTCCATTCAAATAAATTGGTACTAGTCAGAGGGCACGTGTGGCTCTATTACTCTGCTATCCATTTATACACACCTTGAGTTCAGAGGTCATGCCTATCTGCTCAATAAAATCAAATGATTGTTGGACGTAACTCAACATAAAATCATCATATAATAATACTAATAATAATAATAGTCATCTATTTTCGACTCATATAATATAAATATAATAAAACACTCTTGGGATTAATTATTCTGTTTTTTCTTCATATCATGATCTTCTCTTCTCATTGATTTATTTGGATTTCTTCTCTATGTCTGCGGCGATGTTCTTAACATATTTTGCATGGTTTCTTTGATTTTCTTCATATGATAGTTATTTTGCTTGTTATCATTTATCTTCTCATTTATAATTAATATTAGCATTGTAGCTGTTTCTGGTTTACTTATACATTTTTCATCATTGATTGTCCATTTAGTACATCATTGTCATTCTTTATTTGACTGTTTGGTCCGTTCTTTTTTAACATGTTAATTCTTTATGATTCCCTTTCACAATAGGGTTATATAATGATGTTAATTAACGTCATCACTTTTGTTAAGTGTTAGTATTTTATTTCAGTTTTTTATGATATTTCATCATATATATTTTTTTCCCAAAATTAACTTGTTTCTCTTATATAGTTTCACATACTTGGTTGTAAGTTGTTCTTACTCGTTTTTTTTTAAATTTTGATACTTATTTATTCACAAAATTCTTTTTTCATTCATAAATTAATTGTTTCAAAAATTTTATTTGTTCTTACAACTCTTTTAACTTTCTGACACCGCCTCATAATATTTCTTCAAAGAAGACTGGTTGTAAGTCCCTTTGATTCTTTTGGTATTTATTTCACTTATGACATATGTGTTATTATTGTTATTTTTTACAATGACATAGGGGCCGTTGTAAAGTAATAATAATTTCTTCGTGATACCTTCTCTTGAACTAGGTAGCTCTCTGTTCCGTATTAACACTTTTTCTCCCTCTTGATATTGTATTGCTTTAGGTTGGATTTTGTGATATTTTTCCTTCTTCTTTTCTACTTCTTCCGCTCTCTTGCTGTAGAATCTTGCATTATCGAACTGGTACTCAGGGTTGGTGGGGAAATTAATAAGTTATTCTATTGCTCGAGGTGGTGGTTTCCCATACATTATGGTGTAAGGTGCTTCGTTTGTTTTTCTTACTCATTAGTTTAATCTTTTCCTTCTTTCTTCCTTCATCAATGCTGTGTCGGTTATCTCTAACATCAGTCCCTTTTCGCAGTAATGTTCTCATTTGGTTTACCCATGGTCCATAGGTTGATCTGCACTTGTTGTTCCGACTACTCTGGTGTTCATCACTAATTCTGTTCTGGTGATATAAGTCTCTGTTTCCTTGTACATCAATTCTTCTAATACTATATGTCTATTAGTATTCATTATTACATCAACCACTTTATCGTTTCTTGTGTAGGATAGATATTTCATTGGTACATTTATTATTTGTTGTTTCATTGATAATTTAGTGTACTTTCTAATGGTGGTATATTCCATTTACTTATCGAGTTCTTAACGTTGTTACTTGTGGTTTCATAGTAAGTCATCTCCAAATTTTGGTTTGACCTACTCCTATAATCTTGTACATTTATGAATTCTTCATGGTCGGTAATTGGTATATTAAACATGTTTACTAATCCATTCTTCATCATCTCCAATTCTTCTCTGGTATTGATTAGTTTTCTTTTATGCCTCTTCTTAGTCTTCATCTCCATGGTTTGGATATTCTCCTCGTTTTGGTTATTTTTATTTGCAGATAACAGTATACTTTTGTCTTCTGTAATTTCTATTTCCTCCCTACTATCTTCTATTTTCGTAATTACCGGTTCCACTGTTTAGTGTTTCATTCAATTTCTTGAAACCATTATCCAAAGTTTCACTTATCATTCTATAATGTTCATTCAATAAATCCATGTTTTTTTTGTACCTCTTCTTGTGTGAGTACCATTATTTTCTTCTATGGCTTCACTTCCACGTCCTTGACTATTTCTTTTTGTAATTGAGCATTTGGTTGTTCCAAGTTTTTATTATTTGGTATTCCGTCGATCTCTTTTATTCAATTATGTTCCTTCCTCCAATTACACATATCTTCTCTGGATAGTTCAAACATAACCCTTATCCATTCTCTTAATTCTGCATTTTCCGTTTGTATTGGTTTTTCTGGTTGTCTTATTAGTTGTCTCCATTGTTCATACTCCTCCTGCGTATATTCCTCTGTCACCTCTGCGTATACTCCCGTTCTTTCGTTTTTCATTATTGGACAATCTCTTCCAATCTTCTTCAGTCATTCTTTCCACCTTGTTATCGCTTTTTTCGTGGGCTGTTCCGATAATCTCTTCGTTATTGCATTTGGTTTCCAGCTACCACATTTCATCATTAATTTCTTCCAATGACATTTGGTCGTTTGGCGTTCCCATTGCATTCGCACGACTTTTCTGTGCTCGTTCGTGATCTGTTGTATTTTTCTCGATGTACTCCATCTCTCTGCTGAATATTTTAAACAATATTGTCATCCATTCCGCATAGCTGAATCGTTTTTCTGGTTTTTCTTCTATCTCCATTTCCTTATCATTTACTATTTCTTCCTCCATAACTTCCATCCTTTTATATTTAACTCCCATTATCTTATCCCGATCCTTCATTGTGTGTTGTGCCTTGTCTGTTCCGGTTTTCTGCAGCCGCCGCTACAATCTATAGGGTTTAATTGTATAATTTCTTAATTATACTAGCCCTACTAGTTGGTGCGCCACTTTGTAATCAGACGTTTTGCCGGATGTATTTATAATTATTGACGTTAAATTATTTAATAGTGTGTAGCGAGCCATTTTATACCTTGTCTCAATACTTACTGGTCAACCGTATCTCTCGTCGCTCATTTTAAATTTTTCCGCCTCGCCACCTGATTGCCTCTCGCTGTTTGGCCGAGTCGACTTCGTTCACTACAGTATTTTTATTTATTATTTTGCAAATTCTTATGTTACCTTTGCTAAAATAATCAAACATACACAACACTTTTCGTATATTATCGGGTCAATTACAATAAAAATGAAACGTATATTTAATATCGCTCTGGCATTTACAATTGCTCAGTTGGCAGCGTCTGTTTCATTCAGTATTCATACACAAAAAGCCATCATGGCGTACACGTTAATGGTTTATAAAATATTAATTTTGCTCAGGGAATAAGTCCTTTGGACTACAGAAGTCGGATTACAGACTAATAAATGCACAAAATTATAATATTCCTTATATCTAATTACACAATAGTTGGTATTTTAAAACAGGAAAAGTAAGTCATTGGCAATGAGAAATAGTGTACGCTTGGTTAACCTTTTGTTAGCAAGTTATGTTTTTAAAATAATTTTAGTATAAAATCCAAATTCAGTGATTGATATATTTTATCGAGAGTGATTTTATAATCAAGTTCAGTTCAAACGTTAATTTTGTGATCTGTGAAGTGAAAATAAGTTAGTTCGTTTACTATGGGTAATTGAAAGTTTGGTGAAGGAATTAGTTTATACTCATCGATTCCTGGTCGTAGCTTCTCTTGCGATCCTCTTCTTCTTCCTCTTCTGGAACACGTCTAAGGGTCCTGTCTTTTGGATTAACTGAGATTCCAGTTCAAATGGTTGAAATCCAATATTCAGCTTTCATCAGTCCTTGTAGATGGTCTTCTTCTTCAGGTCGAGTTAGGTAATTTTTTATCTTCCTCCAAAATTGGTCATTTATGAGTTTATTTTATTCCTTCCAAGTTTTGTCAGATTATTTTTAAATAAATGGTTTTTAATTATTGCCCATCTCAGCAATGGTTGTTTACAATAGTCTTCTTACACTTTATGAATAAAATTTTGAAAAATTTAAAGCTTTTATAGTTAATTTGGCTCCGAGTGCTTCATACATCCACCCTCTATGCTGGTCAATAATGAAGTCATCAAAATTCAACGGTCACTCTTTGTAACAACCATAAGTTGCTATGGTAACCCTTCAAATTATATTAGTTCTCATTGGTCAACATCTTATAACATTGTTATAATCTAACGTTTTATTTATGTTCAAATATGTAAAAATCCTTTAAATTATGATTACTTCCTTAAGCTAGTATTACTATTAATTATACTAACACCATTGTTCTGCTTTTTTACTAAAGATTATTTTGATACCCCTCATGGTTACTTTTGATTAGTTAATAACATTTTTATTACTTTCTTATTGATATTTCTTTTGTAATTATTTTTAAACTGAATAATATTTATACATTTTTATATCTGATACACTTACTTACTTAATTAAACATTTTATATACTGTACTCTAATTGACCCTTGGTTATTGTTTTCTTTTGAAACTTACAAAATTCTCTCCTTCATGCTAGGCCTAAGGCATAGGTTTCACAATACTCCCATTACACAGTCCTTATAATTCATAAACTTTATTTATTGGTTCATTGAACATCTTTTTTATAGAAACAGATAAACAAAAAAACATTGGTGCTTTCAACAACACACCTTTTATTATTAAAATATTTTTTGCCAGGTTCAAACCTGAAATTAAACTTCTAACTGTTTTGCTTTCTTACTACTATCTCCCCTATCTTCTAAGTTAATAATTAATTTTATGGTTTTAACAATAATGAAACTCTTATAATAATTTTTAACAGTACTTTGCACAATATCACTCACTTACAAATTCCTTCACTAAAATATAGTGTTTGCTTCTCCTATCTTCCACTCTAACAATTTTAACTTTTACCTTATAATTGTAATACTCACTTACTATCACTAAAATTAATAATGGTACTACTAGTTCATACTTTTATACAATATTCTATTCAAGATTGTTTCGCTATATTACTATAGTCTGCTTCTTATTATATTGTACACTACATGCACCTACACTGCACTTTTCCTTACATTTTAAGTTTCTTCCTTTATCATCACTTTCACTTGATATTTCACACTTTTGTTTGTTTACTTAGTTTTGTATCACTGTGTGGTTATTAGTAATTAATATTTGTTTGTTTTCATTTCACATTGGTCACTTTTGGTTTTGACTGATTGTCTTTATTCAGCTCAATTATAACTTACTTGTTTTTGACTAGTTTATTATTTAATAGGGTATTATTTATTTTTAACTTCCTATCTTACATTTATAAATTCATGTTTCTTTGCTTTTCATTTAACATACATAATATATCTAGTTTATTTTTATAGTCTATATATTTGACATCTTATTTATGCCCTATCTGTTTTAGTGCATTTATTTTACATATTATTTGTTAGTTACATCTTGGGGTTACAATGATCGTGGTCATACTTTGGGTTATTTCTTTTTCTCATTCCTTCCTTCTTGTCTCTATTTTCTTGTTTTCTTCAATCTTCTTTTTTTCTCCAATCTAATGGGTCAAGTCATAGTCAGTTCCTGTCAATTGTTATTTCGTAGTTGGTTCATTAATCTTCAAATTATAAGTTTTTTAACATTTCTTCCTACCTTCAGCTTTTCTTTTAAATATTATATATAATATGATATTTCTTTTATTAATCATTAGTGGTATGTTGCGCTATCTTATGTCATGTTACATAATGCATCGCCGCCAAAATTGATTATTTCAAAAATAAAGATTGTTTTTCTAAAATCATCAACATAGTTTATTAAATCAAGTTGTTATCATTATGGAATTCATCCATCGTTATCTTCTTCTTTAGTTTATCTTTATTAATTCATGGTTCATGATACTGGAAATGATATTATTCTTCTCCTTTACTCTTTTATTATGAGTGTTATCCCTTGTATGTTTTATTCCCTTAAATTTATTCTCTTCCATTCAAATAAATTGGTACTAGTCAGAGGGCACGTGTGGCTCTATTACTCTGCTATCCATTTATACACACCTTGAGTTCAGAGGTCATGCCTATCTGCTCAATAAAATCAAATGATTGTTGGACGTAACTCAACATAAAATAATCATATAATAATACTAATAATAATAATAGTCATCTATTTTCGACTCATATAATATAAATATAATAAAACACTCTTGGGATTAATTATTCTGTTTTTTCTTCATATCATGATCTTCTCTTCTCATTGATTTATTTGGATTCCTTCTCTATGTCTGCGGCGATGTTCTTAACATATTTTGCATGGTTTCTTTGATTTTCTTCATATGATAGTTATTTTGCTTGTTATCATTTATCTTCACATTTATAATTAATATTAGCATTGTAGCTGTTTCTGGTTTACTTATACATTTTTCATCATTGATTGTCCGTTTAGTACATCATTGTCATTCTTTATTTGACTGTTTGGTCCGTTCTTTTTTAACATGTTAATTCTTTATGATTCCCTTTCACAATAGGGTTATTTAATGATGTTAATTAACGTCATCACTTTTGTTAAGTGTTAGTTTTTTATTTCAGTTTTTTATGATATTTCATCATATATATTTTTTTCCCAAAATTAACTTGTTTCTCTTATATAGTTTCACACACTTGGTTGTAAGTTGTTCTTACTCGTTTTTTTTTTAAATTTTGATACTTATTTATTCTCAAAATTCTTTTTTCATTCATAAATTAATTGTTTCAAAAATTTTATTTGTTCTTACAACTTTTTTAACTTTCTGACACCGCCTCATAATATTTCTTCAAAGGAGACTGGTTGTTAGTCCCTTTGATTCTTTTGGTATTTATTTCACTTATGACATATGTGTTATTATTATTATTTTTGACAATGACATAGGGGCCGTTGTAAAGTAATAATAATTTCTTCGTGATACCTTCTCTTGAACTAGTAGCTCTCTGTTCCGTATTAACACTTTTTCTCCCTCTTGATATTGTATTGCTTTAGGTTGGATTTTGTGATATTTTTCCTTCTTCTTTTCTACTTGTTCCGCTATCTTGCTGTACAATCTTGGATTATCGAACTGGTACTCAGGGTTGGTGGGGAAATTAATAATTTATTCTATTGCTCGAGGTGGTGGTTTCCCATACATTATGGTGTAAGGTGCTTCGTTTGTTTTTCTTACTCATTAGTTTAATCTTTTCCTTCTTTCTTCCTTCATCAATGCTGTGTCGGTTATCTCTAACATCAGTCCCTTTTCGCAGTAATGTTCTCATTTGGTTTACCCATGGTCCATAGGTTGATCTGCACTTGTTGTTCGGACTACTCTGGTGTTCATCACTAATTCTGTTCTGGTGATATAAGTCTCTGTTTCCTTGTACATCAATTCTTCTAATACTATATGTCTATTAGTATTCATTATTACATCAAACACTTTATCGTTTCTTGTGTAGGATAGATATTTCAATGGTACATTTATTATTTGTTGTTTCATTGATAATTTAGTGTACTTTCTAATGGTGGTATATTCCATTTACTTATCGAGTTCTTAACTTTGTTACTTGTGGTTTCATAGTAAGTCATCTCCAAATTTTGGTTTGACCTACTCCTATAATCTTGTACATTTATGAATTCTTCATGGTCGGTAATTGGTATATTAAACATGTTTACTAATCCATTCTTCATCATCTCCAATTCTTCTCTGGTATTGATTAGTTTTCTTTTATGCCTCTTCTTAGTCTTCATCTCCATGGTTTGGATATTCTCCTCGTTTTGGTTATTTTTATTTGCAGATAACAGTATACTTTTGTCTTCTGTAATTTCTATTTCCTCCCTACTATCTTCTATTTTCGTAATTACCGGTTCCACTGTTTAGTGTTTCATTCAATTTCTTGAAACCATTATCCAAAGTTTCACTTATCATTCTATAATGTTCATTCAATAAATCCATGGTTTTTTTGTACCTCTTCTTGTGTGAGTACCATTATTTTCTTCTATGGCTTCACTTCCACGTCCTTGACTATTTCTTTTTGTAATTGAACATTTGGTTGTTCCAAGTTTTTATTATTTGGTATTCCGTCGATCTCTTTTATTCGATTATGTTCCTTCCTCCAATTACACATATCTTCTCTGGATAGTTCAAACATAACCCTTATCCATTCTCTTAATTCTGCATTTTCCGTTTGTATTGGTTTTTCTGGTTGTCTTATTAGTTGTCTCCATTGTTCATACTCCTCCTGCGTATTTTCCTCTGTCACCTCTGCGTATACTCCCGTTCTTTCGTTTTTCATTATTGGACAATCTCTTCCAATCTTCTTCAGTCATTCTTTCCACCTTGTTATCGCTTTTTTTGTGGGCTGTTCCGATAATCTCTTCTTTATTGCATTTGGTTTCCAGCTACCACATTTCATAATAAATTTCTTCCAATGACATTTGGTCGTTTGGCGTTCCCATTGCATTCGCACGACTCTTCTGTGCTCGTTCGTGGTCTGTTGTATTTTTCTCGATGTACTCCATTTCTCTGCTGAATTTTTTAAACAATATTGTCATCCATTCCGCATAGCTGAATCGTTTTTCTGGTTTTTCTTCTATCTCCGTTTCCTTATCATTTACTATTTCTTCCTCCATAACTTCCATCCTTTTATATTTAACTCCCATTATCTTATCCCGATCCTTCATTGTGTGTTGTGCCTTGTCTGTTCCAGTTTTCTGCAGCCGCCGCTACAATCTATAGGGTTTAATTGTATAATTTCTTAATTATTCTAGCCCTACTAGTTGGTGCGTCACTTTGTAATCAGACGTTTTGCCGGTTGTATTTATAATTATTGACGTTAAATTATTTAATAGTGTGTAGCGAGCCGTTTTATACCTTGTCTCAATAGTTACTGGTCAACCGTATCTCTCGTCGCTCATTTCAAATTTTTCCGCCTCGCCACCTGATTGCCTCTCGCTGTTTGGCCGAGTCGACTTCGTTCACTACAGTATTTTTATTTATTATTTTGCAAATTCTTATGTTACCTTTGCTAAAATAATCAAACATACACAACACTTTTCGTATATTATCGGGTCAATTACAATAAAAATGAAACGTATATTTAATATCGCTCTGGCATTTACAATTGCTCAGTTGGCAGCGTCTGTTTCGTTCAGTATTCATACACAAAAAGCCATCATGGCGTACACGTTAATGGTTTATAAAATATTAATTTTGCTCAGGGAATAAGTCCTTTGGACTACAGAAGTCAGATTACAGACTAATAAATGCACAAAATTATAATATTCCTTATATCTAATTACACAATAGTTGGTATTTTAAAACAGGAAAAGTAAGTCATTGGCAATGAGAAATAGTGTACGCTTGGTTAACCTTTTGTTAGCAAGTTATGTTTTTAAAATAATTTTAGTATAAAATCCAAATTCAGTGATTGATATATTTTATCGAGAGTGATTTTATAATCAAGTTCAGTTCAAACGTTAATTTTGTGATCTGTGAAGTGAAAATAAGTTAGTTCGTTTACTATGGGTAATTGAAAGTTTATTTTTGTGGTGAAGGAATTAGTTTATACTCATCGATTCCTGGTCGTAGCTTCTCTTGCGATCCTCTTCTTCTTCCTCTTCTGGAACACATCTAAGGGTCCTGTCTTTTGGATTAACTGAGATTCCAGTTCAAATGGTTGAAATCCAATATTCAGCTTTCATCAGTCCTTGTAGATGGTCTTCTTCTTCAGGTCGAGTTAGGTAATTTTTTATCTTCCTCCAAAATTGGTCATTTATGAGTTTATTTTATTCCTTCCAAGTTTTGTCAGATTATTTTTAAAATAATGGTTTTTAATTATTGCCCATCTCAGCAATGGTTGTTTACAATAGTCTTCTTACACTTCATGAATAAAATTTTGAAAAATTTTAAGCTTTTATAGTTAATTTGGCTCCGAGTGCTTCATACATCCACCCTCTATGCTGGTCAATAATGAAGTCATCAAAATTCAACGGTCACTCTTTGTAACAACCATAAGTTGCTATGGTAACCCTTCAAATTATATTAGTTCTCATTGGTCAACATCTTATAACATTGTTATAATCTAACGTTTTATTTATGTTCAAATATGTAAAAATCCTTTAAATTATGATTACTTCCTTAAGCTAGTATTACTATTAATTATACTAACACCATTGTTCTGCTTTTTTACTAAAGATTATTTTGATACCCCTCATGGTTACTTTTGATTAGTTAATAACATTTTTATTATTTTCTTATTGATATTTCTTTTGTAATTATTTTTAAACTGAATAATATTTATACATTTTTATATCTGATACACTTACTTACTTAATTAAACATTTTATATACTGTACTCTAATTGACCCTTGGTTATTGTTTTCTTTTGAAACTTACAAAATTCTCTCCTTCATGCTAGGCCTAAGGCATAGGTTTCACAATACTCCCATTCCACATTCCTTATAATTCATAAACTTTATTTATTGGTTCATTGAACATCTTTTTTATAGAAACAGATAAACAAAAAAACATTGGTGCTTTCAACAACACACCTTTTATTATTAAAATATTTTTTGCCAGGTTCAAACCTGAAATTAAACTTCTAACTGTTTTGCTTTCTTACTACTATCTCCCCTATCTTCTAAGTTAATAATTAATTTTATGGTTTTAACAATAATGAAACTCTTATAATAATTTTTAACAGTACTTTGCACAATATCACTCACTTACAAATTCCTTCACTAAAATATAGTGTTTGCTTCTCCTATCTTCCACTCTAATAATTTTAACTTTTACCTTATAATTGTAATACTCACTTACTATCACTAAAATTAATAATGGTACTACTAGTTCATACTTTTTTATACAATATTCTATTCAAGATTGTTTCGCTATATTACTATAGTCTGCTTCTTATTATATTGTACACTACATGCACCTACACTGCACTTTTCCTTACATTTTAAGTTTCTTCCTTTATCATCACTTTCACTTGATATTTCACACTTTTGTTTGTTTACTTAGTTTTGTATCACTGTGTGGTTATTAGTAATTAATATTTGTTTGTTTTCATTTCACATTGGTCACTTTTGGTTTTGACTGATTGTCTTTATTCAGCTCAATTATAACTTACTTGTTTTTGACTAGTTTATTATTTAATAGGGTATTATTTATTTTTAACTTCCTATCTTACATTTATAAATTCATGTTTCTTTGCTTTTCATTTAACATACATAATATATCTAGTTTATTTTTATAGTCTATATATTTGACATCTTATTTATGCCCTATCTGTTTTAGTGCATTTATTTTACATATTATTTGTTAGTTACATCTTGGGGTTACAATGATCGTGGTCATACTTTGGGTTATTTCTTTTTCTCATTCCTTCCTTCTTGTCTCTATTTTCTTGTTTTCTTCAATCTTCTTGTTTTCTCCAATCTAATGGGTCAAGTCATAGTCAGTTCCTGTCAATTGTTATTTCGTAGTTGGTTCATTAATCTTCAAATTATAAGTTTTTTAACATTTCTTCCTACCTTCAGCTTTTCTTTTAAATATTATATATAATATGATATTTCTTTTATTAATGATTAGTGGTATGTTGCGCTATCTTATGTCATGTTACATAATGCATCGCCGCCAAAATTGATTATTTCAAAAATAAAGATTGTTTTTCTAAAATCATCAACATAGTTTATTAAATCAAGTTGTTATCATTATGGAATTCATCCATCGTTATCTTCTTCTTTAGTTTATCTTTATTAATTCATGGTTCATGATACTGGAAATGATATTATTCTTCTCCTTTACTCTTTTATTATGAGTGTTATCCCTTGTATGTTTTATTCCCTTAAATTTATTCTCTTCCATTCATATAAATTGGTACTAGTCAGAGGGCACGTGTGGCTCTATTACTCTGCTATCCATTTATACACACCTTGAGTTCAGAGGTCATGCCTATCTGCTCAATAAAATCAAATGATTGTTGGACGTATCTCAACATAAAATCATCATATAATAATACTAATAATAATAATAGTCATCTATTTTCGACTCATATAATACAAATATAATAAAACACTCTTGGGATTAATTATTCTGTTTTTTCTTCATATCATGATCTTCTCTTCTCATTGATTTATTTGGATTCCTTCTCTACGTCTGCGGCGATGTTCTTAACATATTTTGCATGGTTTCTTTGATTTTCTTCATATGATAGTTATTTTGCTTGTTATCATTTATCTTCTCATTTATAGTTAATATTAGCATTGTAGCTGTTTCTGGTTTACTTATACATTTTTCATCATTGATTGTCCGTTTAGTACATCATTGTCATTCTTTATTTGACTGTTTGGTCCGTTCTTTTTTAACATGTTAATTCTTTATGATTCCCTTTCACAATAGGGTTATTTAATGATGTTAATTAACGTCATCACTTTTGTTAAGTGTTAGTATTTTATTTCAGTTTTTTATGATATTTCATCATATATATTTTTTTCCCAAAATTAACTTGTTTCTCTAATATAGTTTCACACACTTGGTTGTAAGTTGTTCTTACTCTTTTTTTTTTAATTTTGATACTTATTTATTCTCAAAATTCTTTTTTCATTCATAAATTAATTGTTTCAAAAATTTTATTTGTTCTTACAACTCTTTTAACTTTCTGACACCGCCTCATAATATTTCTTCAAAGAAGACTGGTTGTAAGTCCCTTTGATTCTTTTGGTATTTATTTCACTTATGACATATGTGTTATTATTATTATTTTTGACAATGACATAGGGGCCGTTGTAAAGTAATAATAATTTCTTCGTGATACCTTCTCTTGAACTAGTAGCTCTCTGTTCCGTATTAACACTTTTTCTCCCTCTTGATATTGTATTGCTTTAGGTTGGATTTTGTGATATTTTTCCTTCTTCTTTTCTACTTGTTCCGCTATCTTGCTGTACAATCTTGCATTATCGAACTGGTACTCAGGGTTGGTGTGGAAATTAATAAGTTATTCTATTGCTCGAGGTGGTGGTTTCCCATACATTATGGTGTAAGGTGCTTCGTTTGTTTTTCTTACTCATTAGTTTAATATTTTCCTTCTTTCTTCCTTCATCAATGCTGTGTCTGTTATCTCTAACATCAGTCCCTTTTCGCAGTAATGTTCTCATTTGGTTTACCCATGGTCCATAGGTTGATCTGCACTTGTTGTTCGGACTACTCTGGTGTTCATCACTAATTCTGTTCTGGTGATATAAGTCTCTGTTTCCTTGTACATCAATTCTTCTAATACTATATGTCTATTAGTATTAATTATTACATCAAACACTTTATCGTTTCTTGTGTAGGATAGATATTTCAATGGTACATTTATTATTTGTTGTTTCATTGATAATTTAGTGTACTTTCTAATGGTGGTATATTCCATTTACTTATCGAGTTCTTAACGTTGTTACTTGTGGTTTCATAGTAAGTCATCTCCAAATTTTGGTTTGACCTACTCCTATAATCTTGTACATTTATGAATTCTTCATGGTCGGTAATTGGTATATTAAACATGTTTACTAATCCATTCTTCATCATCTCCAATTCTTCTCTGGTATTGATTAGTTTTCTTTTATGCCTCTTCTTAGTCTTCATCTCCATGGTTTGGATATTCTCCTCGTTTTGGTTATTTTTATTTGCAGATAACAGTATACTTTTGTCTTCTGTAATTTCTATTTCCTCCCTACTATCTTCTATTTTCGTAGTTACCGGTTCCACTGTTTAGTGTTTCATTCAATTTCTTGAAACCATTATCCAAAGTTTCACTTATCATTCTATAATGTTCATTCAATAAATCCATGGTTTTTTTGTACCTCTTCTTGTGTGAGTACCATTATTTTCTTCTATGTCTTCACTTCCACGCCCTTGACTATTTCTTTTTGTAATTGAGCATTTGGTTGTTCCAAGTTTTTATTATTTGGTATTCCGTCGATCTCTTTTATTCGATTATGTTCCTTCCTCCAATTACACATATCTTCTCTGGATAGTTCAAACATAACCCTTATCCATTCTCTTAATTCTGCATTTTCCGTTTGTATTGGTATTTCTGGTTGTCTTATTAGTTGTCTCCATTGTTCATACTCCTCCTGCGTATATTCCTCTGTCACCTCTGCGTATACTCCCGTTCTTTCGTTTTTCATTATTGGACAATCTCTTCCAATCTTCTTCAGTCATTCTTTCCACCTTGTTATCGCTTTTTTCGTGGGCTGTTCCGATAATCTCTTCGTTATTGCATTTGGTTTCCAGCTACCACATTTCATCATAAATTTCTTCCAATGACATTTGGTCGTTTGGCGTTCCCATTGCATTCGCACGACTTCTCTGTGCTCGTTCGTGATCTGTTGTATTTTTCTCGATGTACTCCATCTCTCTGCTGAATATTTTAAACAATATTGTCATCCATTCCGCATAGCTGAGTCGTTTTTCTGGTTTTTCTTCTATCTCCGTTTCCTTATCATTTACTATTTCTTCCTCCATAACTTCCATCCTTTTATATTTAACTCCCATTATCTTATCCCGATCCTTCATTGTGTGTTGTGCCTTGTCTGTTCCGGTTTTCTGCAGCCGCCGCTACAATCTATAGGGTTTAATTGTATAATTTCTTAATTATACTAGCCCTACTAGTTGGTGCGCCACTTTGTAATCAGACGTTTTGCCGGATGTATTTATAATTATTGACGTTAAATTATTTAATAGTGTGTAGCGAGCCATTTTATACCTTGTCTCAATACTTACTGGTCAACCGTATCTCTCGTCGCTCATTTCAAATTTTTCCGCCTCGCCACCTGATTGCCTCTCGCTGTTTGACCGAGTCGACTTCGTTCACTACAGTATTTTTATTTATTATTTTGCAAATTCTTATGTTACCTTTGCTAAAATAATCAAACATACACAACACTTTTCGTATATTATCGGGTCAATTACAATAAAAATGAAACGTATATTTAATATCGCTCTGGCATTTACAATTGCTCAGTTGGCAGCGTCTGTTTCGTTCAGTATTCATACACAAAAAGCCATCATGGCGTACACGTTAATGGTTTATAAAATATTAATTTTGCTCAGGGAATAAGTCCTTTGGACTACAGAAGTCGGATTACAGACTAATAAATGCACAAAATTATAATATTCCTTATATCTAATTACACAATAGTTGGTATTTTAAAACAGGAAAAGTAAGTCATTGGCAATGAGAAATAGTGTACGCTTGGTTAACCTTTTGTTAGCAAGTTATGTTTTTAAAATAATTTTAGTATAAAATCCAAATTCAGTGATTGATATATTTTATCGAGAGTGATTTTATAATCAAGTTCATTTCAAACGTTAATTTTGTGATCTGTGAAGTGAAAATAAGTTAGTTCGTTTACTATGGGTAATTGAAAGTTTATTTTTGTGGTGAAGGAATTAGTTTATACTCATCGATTCCTGGTCGTAGCTTCTCTTGCGATCCTCTTCTTCTTCCTCTTCTGGAACACGTCTAAGGGTCCTGTCTTTTGGATTAACTGAGATTCCAGTTCAAATGGTTGAAATCCAATATTCAGCTTTCATCAGTCCTTGTAGATGGTCTTCTTCTTCAGGTCGAATTAGGTAATTTTTTATCTTCCTCCAAAATTGGTCATTTATGAGTTTATTTTATTCCTTCCAAGTTTTGTCAGATTATTTTTAAATAAATGGTTTTTATAATTATTGCCCATCTCAGCAATGGTTGTTTACAATAGTCTTCTTACACTTCATGAATAAAATTTTGAAAAATTTAAAGCTTTTATAGTTAATTTGGCTCCGAGGGCTTCATACATCCACCCTCTATGCTGGTCAATAATGAAGTCATCAAAATTCAACGGTCACTCTTTGTAGCAACCATAAGTTGCTATGGTAACCCTTCAAATTATATTAGTTCTCATTGGTCAACATCTTATAACATTGTTATAATCTAACGTTTTATTTATGTTCAAATATGTAAAAATCCTTTAAATTATGATTACTTCCTTAAGCTAGTATTACTATTAATTATACTAACACCATTGTTCTGCTTTTTTACTAAAGATTATTTTGATACCCCTCATGGTTACTTTTGATTAGTTAATAACATTTTTATTATTTTCTTATTGATATTTCTTTTGTAATTATTTTTAAACTGAATAATATTTATACATATTTATATCTGATACACTTACTTACTTAATTAAACATTTTATATACTGTACTCTAATTGACCCTTGGTTATTGTTTTCTTTTGAAACTTACAAAATTCTCTCCTTCATGCTAGGCCTAAGGCATAGGTTTCACAATACTCCCATTCCACATTCCTTATAATTCATAAACTTTATTTATTGGTTCATTGAACATCTTTTTTATAGAAACAGATAAACAAAAAAACATTGGTGCTTTCAACAACACACCTTTTATTATTAAAATATTTTTTGCCAGGTTCAAACCTGAAATTAAACTTCTAACTGTTTTGCTTTCTTACTACTATCTCCCCTATCTTCTAAGTTAATAATTAATTTTATGGTTTTAACAATAATGAAACTCTTATAATAATTTTTAACAGTACTTTGCACAATATCACTCACTTACAAATTCCTTCACTAAAATATAGTGTTTGCTTCTCCTATCTTCCACTCTAATAATTTTAACTTTTACCTTATAATTGTAATACTCACTTACTATCACTAAAATTAATAATGGTACTACTAGTTCATACTTTTTTATACAATATTCTATTAAAGATTGTTTCGCTATATTACTATAGTCTGCTTCTTATTATATTGTACACTACATGCACCTACACTGCACTTTTCCTTACATTTTAAGTTTCTTTCTTTATCATCACTTTCACTTGATATTTCACACTTTTGTTTGTTTACTTAGTTTTGTATCACTGTGTGGTTATTGGTAATTAATATGTGTTTGTTTTCATTTCACATTGGTCACTTTTAGTTTTGACTGATTATCTTTATTCAGCTCAATTATAACTTACTTGTTTTTGACTAGTTTATTATTTAATAGAGTATTATTTATTTTTAACTTCCTATCTTACATTTATAAATTCATGTTTCTTTGCTTTTCATTTAACATACATAATATATCTAGTTTATTTTTATAGTCTATATATTTGACATCTTATTTATGCCCTATCTGTTTTAGTGCATTTATTTTACATATTATTTGTTAGTTACTACTTGGGGTTACAATGATCGTGGTCATACTTTGGGTTACTTCTTGTTTCTCATTCCTTCCTTCTTGTCTCTATTTTCTTGTTTTCTTCAATCTTCTTGTTTTCTCCAATCTAATGGGTCAAGTCATAGTCAGTTCCTGTCAATTGTTATTTCGTAGTTGGTTCATTAATCTTCAAATTATAAGTTTTTTAACATTTCTTCCTACCTTCAGCTTTTCTTTTAAATATTATATATAATATGATTTTTCTTTTATTAATCATTAGTGGTATTTTGCGCTATCTTATGTCATGTTACAACGTTGAAACAACATGTGGGAAGACACACGTTCATCGTTAACGATGAGAGAAAGGAAAAGGACATTGGCAAATATCATGCGCGTAATTCAAGAAATTCTACGTATGAATAATGAGAAGAGAGAGTGAGAGTGGGACAATGCCACTGAACTGGTACAAGGTCAACGCACCGATCAGCTGTTATAATGGGGGGTGAATCTTGCATTCCACCAACAGCGAGCGTTATACGAACTACTCATTATTATGTGTTGTTTAACTGGTGTAAACGTAAGTTAAGCAAATATAATATGATTGTATTTGTCTAGAACAAATAGACAAAAATTTAATAAATCAATATTTATTAAATTTTTTTTCTCAGGCAGAGGAATAATGCAACGATACAGCCATACGCTGTATTAGGCATTAATTTGAATAAATATAAAATTTGTAGAATTTGTATAAGTTACGGGTAAATGGACAGGTTTGAGATTGTACAAATATTTCATTTTTAGATTAGGGGAGAAATTAACCTGTTCCGACAGGCAGTGAACACCTGCTCAATCGTATGTGTGTTACACGTGTATCTTGTGTGTGTTAGTGATGCATGCAAAGACAGGAATCTCAGCAACCCGCCACAAGTAATTAATAAAATAATTATTTTAATTCACTGTGCGAAAACTAATTAGTGTATGAACAAACCAAAGGCACCAAAGTGTGTGTAAAATTTATAGTTATCCCCAGTGAAAAGATGACATTAATAGAACACGCTATGCGAAGACAGTGCAAAATAAACGTGCCAACAAATACGCAAATTACCCTAAGACGCTCAAATTAGTATAGTGAGTGCTTAAACGAATTAGCTATGATTTGTACTATCTCGATTCCGTGCAAAACATTGCTATTTGCTAATAATTGCAAATAGTGGAAAAGGTTCGGGAGTGGGGCCTATCACGCGATATGCAGGTATCGACAGGACGATTTTGGAGCCAACTGGCGCAGAATCGTGAGAGGGTATAAATTAATGGTTCGACCAAAAACCCTTCTCTTCATTTCAAGACACAGTTGCAGTCGGACATGCTGTCCGTCGGCAGAACTGTTTTATTTTTATTTCTATTACAAGTCGCTGTAACGAAAAGAATAAAACGTTCGTTAAATTCGTGACAATATTCTGGAAAAAGTAAATAACGAAATCGTAAGTCTACCAAGAGTATATACGGAAAAGCTACCAGAGCAACGAGGGATGCTGGACGTTAGAAGATGTTTAAGATCTACCTTGCAGCAGATAACAACTCTCTGATGAGGACCACACTGCTGTAGAGCGATGCTGGACTCTAGACGTATCCAGGACCACACACGCTGCTGTAGAACGACGCTGGACTCTAGACGTATCCAGGAACACACACGCTACTGGAGAGCGACGCTGGGCTCTAGACATATCCAGGACCACGCCAGGACAGGAGGAATGAAAACTAACTCTGGACAATGCTGGACCTCCGACAACAAGTCGTAAGATCATCAGAACTCAAGGTGACATGCATAATGCATTTTAAATGATTTTTAAAAAGAGCTCATAAAGACTATATCAAAAGACAATAAATTAAAACAAAGAAAAATTTATACTTAGTAATAATATTTTAGAAATGTAGATAAATGTTTAGTCGTAAGAATGAGCGATCGCATATAAAGAAATAATAAATAAAAAGAGAATTTAAAGTTGAGAGAGTAGAGTTTGTTATCAAAATAAATAGTTAAGTTGATTTGATAATTGAATTATAGAAAAGAATAATTTACATTTGAATATTAAAACAAATGCCAGTCTAAAAGTAATTAATATAAATTTAAATTTAATTTTAAACATTGGTATAGACTGAGCGAGTTGAGGTCAGATCTGAATTAAGAGAATTCAATTCCAATTACATTTTAATTTTATATTTTATTAGTAAATCAATTTATTAACATGTCTAGATTAAGATTATTAACATGTCTAGATATAAGAGGTTTAAATATGTGTAACACTGCATATTATAAGATATAAACATTTAATAATGAGCAATATCGTGACCGACGGTTATTAACCCGGGAGAACTCGTGCCTATGAGCAAAATGCTCACGGTTTTGAAAGAAAACATTATATCTAGGACTCTATGTCTTAGACGAAGCTAGTGCTCTCTCCAGCTTCATTTTAGAACCTCAACTACTGATTGGCATGTTGCCAAATCTTCAGTTTAGGTTTGAGAGTCACAGCGAATGGTTTGTCAACAGTAGTCGTCAACTGTGAGTGTTTTTCTCATTGTGCGAGTTCTTGTGTTATAAATTTTTTTTTATGTGAGTATTTTTCTCATCAAGCGAGTGATCGTGAAAATTATTTTTTTTATCGAATAATAACCAGGTATGTACCTATTTTGACTAAAATAAAATTGTATAACCATGCATATTATGCCTTATTTTGAAATGCTGTTTTTACTTTCTAGGATGACATCTCGAGGAAGGTTGATGGTTGAACTTGCTCTAAGGAATCAAAATGCTTCTTGTTCTTGGGCACCTAACCCTGTGAATGAAGAGACTTTACCGCTACAAGATGATGAAGGGAAAGTAGATGATCCAGAAAGTGATGCAGAGTCAGAACACAGTGACCATAACACCGATTCAGAGCAGTCTGAAGGTCAGTATGAAGATGATTCTGAATCTGAAACTGATGGTTCAGTTAGTCCGTCAGACATATTGATTGGAAACAACAGAGTGACGCAATGGAGACTGACACAGCCTAAGCGCAGAGTAAGACGAGGACGTGAGAATATTATAACTCATCTACCTGGTGTCAAATCAGTTGCAAAAGATGCAAAAACTCGGTTAGAGTGTTGGAAGCTTTTCTTCCCTGATCATATAATTGATAATATTGTAAAATATACTAACATATACCTTGAAAAAATGTGACCGTTTTACAATAGGAGTCGTAATTGTCGAGAAACTAATTCTACAGAAATATTTGCTCTCATTGGGCTGCTGTATATGGCAGGAATGAAAAAAGCATAACATCTCAATGTAAAAGAATTGTGGGATACTGATGGCAGTGCACCAGAATGTTTTCGAGCAACCATGTCAAAAGAAAGATTTCTTTTGCTATTGAGGGCATTAAGATTTGATGATATCAACACACGGGATGAGAGAAAGGCAACTGATAATTTGGCTCCTATTCGAGAGGTATTTGACGACTTCAATAGTAGATGTAAAAACAATTACCAAGTTGGCGAATATGTAACTATAGATGAGATGCTGGAAGCATTTAGAGGTCGATGTAAATTCCGTCAATTTATCAGAAATAAGCCCGCAAAATACGGCATCAAAATTTATTCTTTGGTCGATACAAGAGTATTTTATACCCACAATATGGAAATTTATCCAGGCAAACAACCTAATGGTCCTTACAAGGATGACAACTTAGCGCAATCTGTTGTTATGCGTTTGGCTCAGCCCATTTTAGGAACAGGACGAAATATAATGATGGATAATTATTTTACCTCTCTCCCATTAGCAGCCCAACGTTTAGCCAACAAAACAACAATGGTTGGTACTATTAGAAAAAACAAAAGTGAACTTCCAAAAAGTTTTTTGACGCTTACAGGAAGAGCAAGATATAGCAGTAGATTTGCCTATTTGGAATCCACAAAAAGGGTTTTGGTGTCATATAAACCAAAAAAAGAAAATACCAAGAATGTTTTATGTTTTTCTACTCTTCATAATGACGGCAAAATAGATGAATCGACGAATGAACTTACAAAACCAGAAATAATTACTGTAGCGTGTCAAAATTTGGGTATTTTTATTTTTTTACAGTATGGGGCATTGGTATTTTTATTTATTTCATTTTGTGCGGGAGTCTTATAAAATATTGTGAAATTGTATTATGCGGCAACGTTATTTCGGTTACGAAAGAACACGTGGAGACTGAAACAGTGGTGTAACAAGGCGAGACGCAGTTACTGAATTGTGTAATGCGGCAAAGGAATTCGCGCCCCCTTCGAAATTCTTAGAAATCTGTACATGTGTGTCGAGGCATGAGCGCAACTGTACACTCACGCGCTCGGGGGACGCGACCAGTACGAAAAACAAGATGGCTAAAGTGCGAAAGTATTCATCGTTCCTTTAGTTTCACTCAGGAAGTGCTGTTAAGTCCTGCCCCTTTTATGACGTCAGCCAATGCCTAGCTGAGATCATATGCTGTATTAGCTCCAAAAAACTACATGTAGAGCATGGGAGGCAGTTTCAGCGACGAAGAACAAGGCAGTGCTTTCCGTAGAAAGCATGAAATCATCTTAGCAGTACCTGTTACGTTACCGTGGCCAGTCTACATTAGTCAGAGACGCTAAGCGGTGCACGTGGTCTAGCAACAGGGTTCACATCCAGCCGTAGTTGTTATACGCGGCCCGGTCGGTTTGTACTGTTTAAGTATGAGTAACTAAATGAAATAACGTCTTCATACCGACCGGGACCCGAGGAAGCAAGCATGCTGCCCAGTCTACAGTGAGCAAAGACGCTAAGCGGTCTACGGAAAACAGCGTACCGCTACAGACATCCAAAGTTTCGGTTTGGGCCCGGTTGGTCGAGTTTTCGTAAAGGTATTTAATTCAATAAGACCGACCGGGACCCCAGAAGGTAATAAACATATCGCAGTGAGAAATCCGGACAGTGATGTGGAGGAATTAGAGTGATAAAACAGATATTGAAGTTACGGGACTAAGCACGTGTTCGGCCGGTATCGTGTTCGTGGACGGGTATCGCGGATAACAATCGGAATGTTTAAAATTGAATAAATAAAGGGTAAGGTATAAAAAATGTATGGAAGCGTGCGTGAGCAGAGTGGGCTGCCTTAGTTGTAAGTATAGTTCAATGTAATTAAAATTTGGTTGTGTAGCATTCTCATTCTGGTAATTATAACAATTAGTTATAACTAATTCTTTTGTACTAATGACAATGAAAATTGACTTAATTCAGTAAAGTGATTTAGTTTACTTTGAAAATGTGTTAGACTAAGTTATTTCGTCATTACCACGTTCTCATTCCTGTGTTGAAAAGCTCGTCTAACGAAATCGGGGGTTTTCTGAAATTGTATTACAGTCAGATAGCGGGATTTTTTATAAGGGCAAGAGTGTAGGAGGTTTCGATATTTAACCTTTATAAAAAATATCGTGGCGACCTGGGCATTTTTGAAAGGTAAGTTTTACGGGGACCATGACGGTAAGTGAAATTCTGGCAGTGGTAAGTATTATTTTATGATGAGTGTAATTTAGTAAATATAAGTGCAAAAGGTGAGTAACATCACAGTATATTATTTTGAATTTTGAATTTTTTTTGAATTTTTCATAAATTTTAAAAGAATTTTTCAATTTTACAATGTGTTATGTCAACATGTAATGTGAGTGTGTGTGAGCCCAGTATCTGCTAAAGGCAGCCCAGCTTGCATACAAGGGGATCCATATCGGCTGAGGATCTGGCATAATTTAAGCCAGGGATTGAGGATTTTGGGGGTAGCATGTTAAAAGGCGAGGTGTGCTGTGGTACGAGTCTGCTCGATTTCTCGGTGTTGGGATCTCTTACGGAGAAGTCCAGTGATCTCGTTCAGATGAGTCCATAGTCGCTGAGCCAGGGGGGTCGTGTACCCATGTGGGTTAAGAACAAGAGGGGGTTGTTGGCACCAGTTCCTCACTGGTCCTCTTCGGGGTTTATCGATGAGATTTCTTCTGTTGTGAACAGCAGAATTCTCATCGAGGGGGTATTGTAGCGTGTCAAAATTTGGGTATTTTTATTTTTTTACAGTATGGGGCATTGGTATTTTTATTTATTTCATTTTGTGCGGGAGTCTTATAAAATATTGTGAAATTGTATTATGTGGCAACGTTATTTCGGTTACGAAAGAACACGTGGAGACTGAAACAGTGGTGTAACAAGGCGAGACGCAGTTACTGAATTGTGTAATGCGGCAAAGGAATTCGCGCCCCCTTCGAAATTCTTAGAAATCTGTACATGTGTGTCGAGGCATGAGCGCAACTGTACACTCACGCGCTCGGGGGACGCGACCAGTACGAAAAACAAGATGGCTAAAGTGCGAAAGTATTCATCGTTCCTTTAGTTTCACTCAGGAAGTGCTGTTAAGTCCTGCCCCTTTTATGATGTCAGCCAATGCCTAGCTGAGATCATATGCTGTATTAGCTCCAAAAAACTACATATAGAGCATGGGAGGCAGTTTCAGCGACGAAGAACAAGGCAGTGCTTTCCGTAGAAAGCATGAAATCATCTTAGCAGTACCTGTTACGTTACCGTGGCCAGTCTACATTAGTCAGAGACGCTAAGCGGTTCACGTGGTCTAGCAACAGGGTTCACATCCAGCCGTAGTTGTTACACGCGGCCCGGTCGGTTTGTACTGTTTAAGTATGAGTAACTAAATGAAATATTTAAAATGCATATTAGTTCTTGGTATCCAAGTCACGTATGAACAGTAAATTATTATAAATAAATCACCTTATATCCGTCGTGTGACTTCGTTACGTCGATTAAAATGACGCGTTTCGGAACATCTGTTCCATCATCAGATAAAATCGCTCTATTGAGGTCGTTAAACGTTAAAAACACATGTTACACATAATTGTCCACTATTTAATTCACTTGCTTCCTAAATGGTGCGCACCACGACGAAGCCGATCGGACACTGAACTATTATCTGAGTGATTACGCCTAAGCAGGTTCAAAGCTGTATCGTATAGCGGGTTGGATTTAAGTTGCCCGCCACTTAATCTTACACAATCATAATTATACTGATTTTAAATCTAATTTAATACCCCTACATGTGTGCAACAAAGGCCGTTACATGGACGCAATAGAGGAGTTCGAAATATACAAAGCATATAATAACATAAACAGCCGAGACTTCATATTGAATGACCACTTAAATTTTAAATCCAACCCGCTATACGATACAGCTTTGAACCTGCTTAGGCGTAATCACTCAGATAATAGTTCAGTGTCCGATCGGCTTCGTCGTGGTGCGCACCATTTAGGAAGCAAGTGAATTAAATAGTGGACAATTATGTGTAACATGTGTTTTTAACGTTTAACGACCTCAATAGAGCGATATTATCTGATGATGGAACAGATGTTCCGAAACGCGTCATTTTAATCGATGTAACGAAGTCACACGACGGATATAAGGTGATTTATTTATAATAATTTACTAAATGAAATAACGTCTTCATACCGACCGGGACCCGAGGAAGCAACGAACATATAACGAAAACAGTGCCATGGTCAGCGAGTGAGAGATATAGGGTGCCGGGACTAACGAAACGTGAACGCGTGTTCGGGCGAGGCCTCGATATATATACTTGTGCCTATTCAAAGAACAAATGGGATTTTCAGAACATAAGGTATTGTAAATAGTAAGAGAGAATGAGCACGCTGGGCTGTACTTATAAGTATATGTAATTGTTATATAATAATTCTATTACCATGTCTACACCAAGAGCAATAAACGTAATTAATACAGATACAAATATACCACCATAATGCAATCACTATGTTTACAATTGATCATAATTTTATTTGAACATTAAAAGTATTCGTTTAATCACTAAAATGTGTTAGACTAAGTTATTTCGTTATTACCACTTTCTCATTTCTGTGTTGCAGAATTCGTCTAAACGTTCCGGAATCTTTCTGAATTATTAATTGGGTGGGGTCAGATTGCTAAATTGTCCGTTTTATTAAGGTAAAGTGTAAAGGTCTCCATATCTGTCCTTCAAAGATATAGGTGGCGACTCTGGGCTTCTGGTAAAATTTCCGCAGCAGGTAAGTAATTTAAGTCCTGGTAGTGGATTTTATTTATTTATATATTTCGGCATATTTTTTATTGTTACATTACGTTTTACAACCTCACTAAAGGAGGTGTTGATGTTGTAGACGAAATGAAAGTATCTTATTCAGTTTCTCGAGTGAGCTGCAGATGGCCACTTACTATTTTTTTTACACTCTTGAATGTTGGAGGAATTAATTCTCAAATAATATATAATGGAAATACCGAATTAGTTGAAGCTAGAAGACTGTTTCTCAAAAACTTGGCTCTTGACCTGATGAAAGCTCAACTAATAAACCGAGCGCAATTTTCAAAAATGCCTGCAGAGGAAAAAAAAAAGATGAGAAGACTTGCTGGAGCTGAAGAAGAGCAAACGCCCACAAGTTCTTGTGGAAACATTCGGTTTTGTGCTTATTGCCCACGAAGGAAAAACAAGAAATCCAAAAAAAGTTGTAGAAAATGCAAGAAAACTGTTTGTAATGAACATTGTTACCTTTTATGTGTTTCTTGTGCTGAGGAACTATTTGATTAATTTACATAAATAATTTTAAAAAAGATTAAAATAATTTTTTCTTGGTTTGTAGGTATAACATTATGTTTCACATTAAAAAAAAGATTATAATTTTAATTTCAAAATATTTCATAAAACATTATTATTAGTTTTTATAACATTTTGTATTTCAATTATTCAAATATAAATAAAAATACGTTTCAAGACAAAATATTTCATATTCTATAAGTTTTTAAAGGGAAATGGGTAGTGTGAGCAAAACTCTCATGAGCGAGTTCTCAAGTTTCAAAAATACGTGCGAGTACTGCCGGGTTAAGGATGTTTATGATTATTTATAAGATTGAGTAAACAATAAATATGAATTTTAAATACTCATAATACAATACTCTTATTATAATTACACCTGAACCCCAATTACACATACAACCTACATTTATGTATATGTATCGTTGTATAGAATGTCGCCCTTGAACATGAGGCATGACACGCCTACATTTAATAATTAATGTACGCTCTATGATTACCAATGCTTGATGAGTTATATGATATAACTAATATTATATTTTAATTAATTTTGTATGTTAGTATTTTAAAATTGTTATGTGTATTATAATAATGCAACTGGCACCCACCCAAATAAACAGGTGTAATTGTAACAGGAGTAAATAAAAATAAATAAATAAATAACAGTTTAACAATAAATAAATAAAAGCTTGCATACGGTTCACAAATAATAATAAATTATAAATAAATATTTTTTAATATTTCGACATGGCATTATCAGGAAGTATTAGTATGGAGGCAATCATTAAAGTGATGGGAAACCTTATGGACGAATATGGTATAAGACGAAATGTATGTGCTAGACTAGATAGGAACATAGAAGAGTTAACACCAGATAAAGAACAATTAGGTAAAACATTAAAAGAATATAATACAATACTAAGAGAAGGAGCAAAAGTAGAACAAGATATCGTAATTAAGACTGTGGACTTAGTATCAACGGATATCGGTTCTAATACGCGCATAGCGGCAGATAAACAAACAATTATAATTGGAAGTAAGAGAGAACAGACTTCCATAATTACTGATAATAAGTCTAAAACAATAATTAACTCTAGGGAAGAATGTAAAATACATTTAATTAAACAAACGTACCGTGTTGGCGGAAGTATCCAAAGTAGTGGTTACACTCACACACTAATAAAACAAGTCAATAAGGTAACACAATTGAAACAAATCACACACGACAAGGGTACGCACAGCAATTATCGATTGAATGATAAGCATAATGATAATCACAATAATTATAAAAACTATAAAGGTTATCATAAACGACGAATGAAAAAACCGTCGCGCACAGCTGTTCAGGTAGGTGCACTAAGCTAAACTAATGAGAGAGAGAGAGAAACATTTGTAAAGAGAGACGAAAGAGAGGAAATTTTGTGTAGCCGACAGGCAAAACAAAAACGTTACCCTATGAACAGGTGACTCTTATGATAAAAACAAATGTCGCAGTAACACAATGGAATGTTGTCGCGAGGGTGAATACAATGAATTTCCTGTTGACGGACCCAATGCAATTGTTATAATAGTGAGGGGTGTAAGATCGAATGACACACCGAACCGAACTCAATACCCGAAAATGAATAATTATTTTTAAATAATTACTACTATTACTGTACTACTACAATATTACTGTTAATTATTATTAATAAGAAAAGGAGTTAATTAATAAGAAATAATATGTGTAAAAAGATTGAAGAATTAATAATAGAAAGAATGTTATGTGTGTAAGAAATGGTAAGGAATGTTAGTATTCAAAGTAAAGAATGGCATAATATGTGTAAAGAAATATTTAAGAAACGATTGTAAAAGAATGTTATTATCGATGTTGTTATTAGTATAAAGAAAGGATTAGAGATGAGAAATCAATGTTAATTGTCAGAATGGCTGATCAAGCGAAAATCTTCATACCTTAGTGGAAAGGCAAGGGCACAGAAGAGATAGCTATAGTGAAAGTCAAGGACAGAGATTATTTAGAGCTCCAAATACTACGATTAAAACATCGAGTAGAGTTAAGCACATAAAGTCAGGATATAGACGTGTTTCTAAGGTAGTCATCTGTAGCCGATAATGACTCACTACGAAGCTAACGAAAAAGGTGTATTTCAGAAAGTAATGGTAAGGATGAAGAAAATATTAGCGATCAGAAAGGTAATAGTAAAGATATGCAATAATAGAAGGTAAGGAAGGTTAATGTATTGGATAAGATTAATGTAAGAAATGTTAATGTATTGTATAAGTAATATAAGAAAAGTTAAGGAAGATAAAGTAATGTTCATGTTAAGAAAAGAGTTAAGAAGCGAAGGTAAGAATGTATGAGTAAGATAATGTAAAATTAAGGATCGAATGTACATACCTATGTGGAAATGTAGAGTATCCGAAAGGACCAGAAAGGAGAGCTAATTGCAGTGGATTTTCTTGGACCACTTCCGAGATCAAGTCGGGGGGAGTGAAACACATACTTGTTTGTATAGATGTATTTTCCAAAGCCGTCCATCTGTATCCAATTATGCGACCGACAACTAAAGTTGTTTTGAAAATATTCTTGCAGTACTTAGCGACCAAGGAGTACAGTTCCAAAGCGAGGTATGGGAAAGAACTCTTCGTGAAAATGGAATCCAACCTGTACTCACATCAGTACGACACCCACAGGGAAATCTTGCGGAAAGAGTAAATAAAGAGTTAAATAAATATCTACGAATCTACTGTCATGATTAACACAACAAATGGACAGAGTACTTACCTTTCTTTGAGAAAGCAATAAATGAAAATTATAGCGAAGCAACAAGTTATATGCCAATCGAGCTAGATGAAGACAAAAAACCTGTTAAAATCTGGACCAAATATGTAAGCAAGCCAGAGAATCAAAACGTACCTATTCCATTAAGTGTAAAGGTGGAGTATGCTAAACAACGCATCATAGAACAAGGTAACAAGAGGATAGAGAAGTACAATAGAACACATAAATTACAACGATTTGACGTAGGACAACAAATTCTGTTGAAAGATAATCCTGTAGGAAAACGCAGTGACAACACAGCGAAGAAATTCTTCCGGTTGTACAACGGACCTTATACGTTGAAACAACGCGTGGGAAGACACATGTTCATCGTATACGATGAGAGAAAGGAAAAGGACATTGGCAAATATCATGCGACGCCATTCAAGAAATTCTACGTATGAATAATGAGAAGAGAGAGTGAGAGTGGGACAATGCCACTGAACCGGTACAAGGTCAACGCACCGATCAGCTGTTATAATGGGGGGGGGTGAATCTTGCATTCCACCAACAGCGAGCGTTATACAAACTACTCATTATTATGTGTTGTTTAACTGGTGTAAACGTAAGTTAAGCGAATATAATATGATTGTATTTGTCTAGAACAAATAGACAAAAATTTAATAAATCAATATTTATTAAATTTTTTTTCTCAGGCAGAGGAATAATGCAACATTAATTAAGGCATTAATTTGAATAAATTTAAAATTTGTAGAATTTGTATAAGTTACGGGTAAATGGACAGGTCTGAGATTGTACAAATATTTCATTGTTAGATTAGGGGAGAAATTAACCTGTTCCGACAGGCAGTGAACACCTGCTCAATTGTATGTGTGTTACACGTGTATCTTGTGTGTGTTAGTGATGCATGCAAAGACAGGAATCTCAGCAACCC
This sequence comes from Magicicada septendecula, assembly GCA_034769895.1. NCBI lineage: Eukaryota > Metazoa > Arthropoda > Insecta > Hemiptera > Cicadidae > Magicicada > Magicicada septendecula. The sequence continues at coordinate 247,228,063 of CM068367.1, read as the reverse complement.
GCCCCAAGTAATTAATAAAATAATTATTTTAATTCACTGTGCGAAAACTAATTAGTGTATGAAGAAACCAAAGGCACCAAAGTGTGTGTAAAATTTATAGTTATCCCCAGTGAAAAGATGACGTTAATAGAACATGCTATGTGAAGACAGTGCAAAATAAACATGCCAAAAAATACGCAAATTACCCTAAGACGCTCAAATTAATATAGTGAGTGCTTAAATGAATTAGCTATGATTTGTGCTATCTCGATTCCGTGCAAAACATTGCTATTTGCTAATAATTGCAAATAGTTGAAAAGGTTCGGGAGTGGGGGCTATCACGCGATATGCAGGTATCGACAGGACGATTTTGGAGCCAACTGGCGCGGAATCGCGAGAGGGTATGGATTAAGGGTTCGACCAAAAACCATTCTCTTAATTTCAAGACACAGTTGCAGTCGGACATGCTGTCCGTCGGCAGAACAGTTTTATTTTTATTTCTATTATAAGTCGCCGTAACGAAAAGAATAAAACGTTCATTAAATTCATGACAATATTCCGGAAAAAGTAAATAACGAAATCGTAAGTCTACCAAGAGTATATACGGAAAAGCTACCAGAGCAACGAGGGATGCTGGACGTTAGAAGATGTTTAAGATCTACCTTGCAGCAGATAACAACTCTCTGATGAGGACCACACTGCTGTAGAGCGACGCTGGACTCTAGACTTATCCAGGACCACACATGCTGCTGTAGAACGACGCTGGACTCTAGATGTATCCAGGAACACACACGCTGCTGGAGAGTGACGCTGGACTCTAGACGTATCCAGGACCACGCCAGGACAGGAGGAATTGGAAAACTAACTCTGGACAACGCTGGACCCCCGACAACAAGTCGTAAGATCATCAGAACTCGAGGTGACATGCGTAATGCATTTTAAATGATTTTTAAAAAGAGCTCATAAAGACTATATCAAAAGACAATAAATTAAAACAAAGAAAAATTTATACTTAGTAGTAATATTTTAGAAATGTAGATAAATGTTTAGTCGTAAGAATGAGCGATCGCATATAAAGAAATAATAAATAAAAAGAGAATTTAAAGTTGAGAGAGTAGAGTTTGTTATCAAAATAAATAGTTAAATTGATTTGATAATTGAATTATAGAAAAGAATAATTTACATTTGAATATTAAAACAAATGCCAGTCTAAAAGTAATTAATATAAATTTAAATTTAATTTTAACATTGGTATAGACTGAGCGAGTTGAGATCAGATCTGAATTAAGAGAATTCAGTTCCAATTACATTTTAATTTTATATTTTATTAGTAAATCAATTTATTAATATGTCTAGATATAAGAGGTTTTTAAATATGTGTAACACTGCATATTATAAGATATAAACATTTAATAATGAGCAATATCGTGACCGACGATTATTAAGGATGTTTATGATTATTATAAGATTGAGTAAACAATAAATATGAATTTTAAATACTCATAAATACAATACTCTTATTATAATTACACCTGAACCCCAATTACACATACAACCTACATTTATGTATATGTATCATTGTAATATATAGCGACACTAAAAATAAGTGATGTACTGAGCATTGAATATAAAAATTTAAATATACCTAATAAACTGTAAATAATTAATAATGTATTAGAAATAAGCATGTCAGGGATTGCAAGCTTGGCTCAGAAAAAAATATGAACAGGTGTTTCGACCTGAATCGACGTGCACACACACAAATGTAACTGAAATTGTGTACACCAGTATTTTGCTAGTGTGTGTAACGCAGGTCTATGCAGGCGAGTTTACCACCCCAAGATGAATAATTGCATAATTACTGTTTTTCCATAATTATTCATAAACTATATATAAGGAGTAAAATCCAAAAACACAGTAAAATGTAATAAAATTAAATAAATACTGTGTACAAAAACCACGTGAAAAGGACACACCGTACGAGTGTAGTGGTGAAATAACTGTGTACAGAGCGAAAGGGTTAAGTTGCAATGTCCAAAAATACAGTGAACATGTGTAGTGAAAATAGTTGTAAGATGAGTATAAGAGTATACTTATAGGACTCTGCAATTTGCAAAAATATAAGAAATAGCTAAATTGACAAGGAGTGGGGGGGACTGAACCCAGAGGCAATTTCAGACATGTCGATTTCGTACAACTCCAGGTGTTGACCAAGACGTGGGTATAAATAGGACACACACGCTACAGTTGTTCTCTTTTTCGATCACACACAGTGCAGCGGGAGCTTCTGACCGTCCGCACAAAATATTTAAATCTTTTGTAAATAGTTTCATCCTTCCAGTTACATACAGTTATGTAACTGGATTTAAAAAAAAAACAAGTAATTTTAATTAGTAACAAAATCCACATAAGAAGATCAACTGACGTCCGAAACAGCACGAGAAGAAGTTCCAGAGAGAGAGAGAGAGCTGACGACTTAGTTCCAGAGAGCGAGACGACGCTGGACAAGAGAGAGATGGCGCTGGACAAGAGAGAGACGACGCTGGACTCTAGAGGAAATGGCGCTGGACAAGAGGAACAATACTGAAGTCTAGAGGAAACGGCGCTGGACAAGAGGAGCGACACTGGACAAGAGGAATCGACGCTGAGTTCGAGACGAGGACGATTACAGATGGATCCAATGATTGAGTATGACTGACGACAATAAGGTGATAAACAACTTATTTATCTCTTAATCGAACAATTAACTCAAAGACAATTAAAGACATTCTTGTTCTATTTAAAAGTAAGAGCCAATGTATTATAAATATAGAGAGTTAGAATCATAAATGTTATTGAAGTAAGATTAACGTAAATAAGAGCTCAAATTAATATTAAAATGAAAAGAATGCAAAGCATTTAAATAAAAATTAGCGTTTTATAAATCAGTACTGATAAAAGAAAAATAAATTCAGTAACTATTAATATTTTTGAGTTTCCATTACAATATCTAAAAAGATATTAAGATATTTAAACATTGATATTTTGAAGCACACTAATTGACTGAGTAGTCAGGAAATATTTTTTAATAAAATAATTAGTAGAATAGAATATTTAGTCAGTAAGGATGTATATAGAGTAAGCCTTACGGCATAGTAACGAAGTAATAACGAATGTTTTAAGTCGAATCAAGTGCCATGCGCACAAATTTTATTAGTACCAAATAAATTTGAAATACCGTTACACGTTACATCGAGTTCTTATTACAGATACACCTGAAACCCAAATTAAATTGTAGTTATGCAAGTAAGTATTGTTACATAAGTGTCGCTTCCAATGTGGGGCATCACAAATTTAAATTATATTAAATTTACAAAGTTGTATTGTTGCATATTTGTCGCCCCAAGATTGTGGGGCTATTCAAATTAAATTACATGTAAATTTATACACATACAATATAAATTATACAACTTACGTACAGAGTTATATTGTTATATAATTTGTCGCCCTGGACATGGGGCTCCACAAATTTAAATTATATAATAAATCTGTTGCATAAATTGGCGTCCAAGGTCGTGGGGCTCCGCAAACACAAATAAATTTATATTTGCAGTTGTAGTGTTGCATAAAAATGTCGCCCTTGAACGTGAGGCCCAACACGCCTACATTTATGTATATGTATATGTATTGTTATAAATTGTCGCCCTGGACGTGGGGCACAACATGCCTAAATTTATGTACAAAAATTTGTTACATAAATTGTAGCCTATGAACGTATGGTCCGATTGCCACCAGTTAACTATTAAATTTTTTTTGTAGCTAAATGATTGCTCTAAAAATAAGAGTGTGTTAAATAATAATAAAAAAAATATTATATGTAATAATAATTATTTATATTAAACATTAACTGAATGTTATGTTAATTGTTATGTAATAACACAGCTGGAGCCCACAAATAATATTGTTTGTCTATGTAACAGGTGTAACTGTAATGAGTAGTAATAATAACGCTTAATAAAAATAAAGAAATAAATAAATAAGTAGGGTACAGTTATCAATAATAATTGTTAAAGAATAACTACTAAATATTTTAAATAATACTTCAACATGACGACTCCAGGAAATTTGGACGTAGATGCATTTCAAACGATGATGCGTGCCTGGATAGACGAAATAAGCACAAAACAAACGGAAATTATAAATGCTAAAATAGACGAATTAAAAGAATCTAATAAGAAACAATTAGCAGAACAAACTGAAAATTTTAGACAAGACACCATAAAAATTACGGAGAGTCTAGAAGAGTTAAAAATTGATAATCTCCAGTTGAAACAAGACAACATAGAAATAAAACAAAGTATAATCGACAGTAATGCACAGTTAACCAAAAAAATTGGTGACACCAACATACGTATTGATACTTTACAGAATAATTTTAAACAAGCCTTACATGAGCAAATTGTAAGATTTGAAAATAAACAAAAAGAATTACGTCTCGAGTGGAGAAAAGATTTAAAAGAATCGCATAAACAAATAAATGACACTTTAACTACTATAACGCGAGAGCAGGATGATAAAATTCAAACTATTAATAATGTATCGCAAGCAAATACCAGTAAACTTAGAGAAATAGAAACACGTACTGTAGATATTGAGAAAAAAATTGAAGAAACTACGAAGGACCGTTCGGGAGACATATCACATATGAAAAAAGAAATTCAAGAGGAAATGAACCAGCTACGAAGTGAGTTAAGAAGATGACAGAACCAAATGACCATATTTCCTACACCAATGGAAGAAAGGAGCAGACTTAAGTTCTCAGGTGGTAAAGGGGAGAACAGCATGGAATTCCTAGCTAGAGTAGAGAAGGAAATAGAAAAGATTGGGAGTGCAGTAAATGACGACGAGAAGATAGACTTCGTCACGCGATATCATAGAGATTCAGCCAGCCAATGGTACTCTATTATTAGAGATAACGTCAGTACATATCAGCAGTTTCGTGAGGCATTCGAGAACCGATACTGGAATCTACATACCCAACGACAAGTACGGGATCAACTCGAATATGGAAAGTTCAATGCACAAGGACAGCAGAGTATTGAACAATACACAATTACGCAAATAGAACGTGTAAAGCATCTTAAACCTAAATTCTCAGAATACGAAATTGTTTCAAAGTTATCTTACCATTTTCAGCGAGATATCCAGTTAGCAGTTTATACGCAGGGAATTAAAACCATAGAAAAATTTTTAATCCTTGTGACAAAGTCGGAGAATATCAATAAAGGTAAGAACACACAATACTGGGAACAAAAACACGCAAATCACCACTATAATTATCACAGAGATGACAAGAAAGCAATACAAAACACTACACCACCCCGTGATAATTACAAAATAAATTATTCGCCACCAATGTACAACACTACAACACGCACAGCTACAGAGACTGAATGAATAAATACAGCTAAACGACAAGGAGACGTTGTATGGTCGTCCAATCGTAAACAGTTTTCCAAACCAGCTGACAAACGCGTTGCTGCAGTTAGAGGGTACGATGAGAAAAAATTGAAGAGAGATAGCCAGAAAATGAATGAGATGGAAACAGTGACATTCCACAATCGGCCGTCTACATCAAAAGCGTCACAATGACTGAATAAACGGAAGCAAAATTATAAAATAAACAACATATACCCCTGCGATATTAAGGAGGAATTACTAAGCACCGAACAGGATATAAAGCGAGACGCACAGCAAACACAATGCCCTATTGTGACTGTGAGCATAAACAGGTGTAAAATACGGATGCTAGTTGACACTGGCAGCCAACTGTCAGTTCTTAACGCTGCATGGGTTCAACGCAATAAGAAATATTTTTAAAATACTGCAATTTTGCCCATAAATAATTTAAATATTACAACAGCTACCAATAAAAAAGAAAGAGTTAAACAACAAACATATGTAACTCTAACATATAAAAATCTAGAATTAGAACACTCCATGATAATTATGCATAAATTGATTTATGATGGAATTTTAGGTATCGATATACTAAATGCAATAAATGCTAAGATTAATGTTAATGATAATACAATTGTGTGTAATTATAAAAATGTTCAATATGAATTAAATATGAACAGCGAGGAAGAAGAGTGCAAGGTAAGTGAAACGCCTATTACTTTCTACAAGCCACAAATACAGTATGGTCCAACTCGACATGTGAATGCGACAGATGAAGGAATGACAACACAGGAAGAAGAGAAACTGCACGAATTAATAGAAGAATACAGTGATATATTTAGTGAAGTACCGACACAGACGACAGTATATGAACACTCTATAGTTGTGTCAGACCCTACGAAAGTCACTAGGAAGACGTACCCTATCCCAATGCGATATGAGGAAGAGGTTGAACTGGAAATTCGGCGCATGATTCAAAGTGGAGTCATAGAGCAATCGAACAGCAACTTCCTGAATCCTCTAGTGGTAGTGAAGAAGAAAAATGGTGAGATACGTCTATGCCTTGACATGAGGGAGCTGAACACCATTGTATTAAAGGAGTATGACTGTGCGCTAACTGCGGACGAATTATTTACTAAGTGTGAAGGAGCGAGGTATCTGACGAAGCTAGATTTACGCTCAAGTTTCTGGCAGATACCAATTTGTGAAGAGAATAGAAAGTACACCGCTTTCCTGTATAAAAATAAATGCTACCAATGCAGGGTAGTACCCTTCGGATTAAGCATGAGTTTGGCAGCCATCGTAAAGTGTCTAGAAAGAGCCCTAGGACCTGAGGTGGAACCCTACACCATGGTATTTGTAGATGATATCTTAGTTGTATCTAAAACGTTAGACGAACATATAAAACATCTAAGTACGATATTCCACAAGTTTAGGCAAGCGAACATGTCCCTTAACCTAAACAAATGTGAATTTATCAAATCCTCTATCCAATTCCTAGGTCACATTATTTCATCCTCTGGTATTCAACCCGATCCTATCAAAATTTCCAGTATAACTAATTTCCCTATACCCGGAAATCTCAAAGAGTTAAGAGCATTCTTAGGACTAACAGGATACTACAGAAGATTCTCACCGTTATATGCAAAGTATACGCAACCGCTTCTAGAGCTGACGAAGAAAGGACAAAAATGGAAATGGGAGAAGAAACACCAAAATGCCTTTAACCAAGTGAAAGAGTTATTCATCGAAAATATTATGTTACATCATCCTCAACGAGAAGGAAAATTCGTAATCTACTCAGATGCCAGTGACTACGCAGTAGGAAGTGTACTGTATCAACAAGATACTACGGGAGAGCACCGAGTTATTGCCTACGCCAGTAGAGTCTTCAAAGCAGCTGAAAAACACTCCACATCAGAAAAAGAAATACTTGCTATAGTGTATGCTCTTAAGCAATTCAGATATTATGTTTATGGTACTCATTTTAAGATACATACTGACCACCAAGCATTATTATTTCTATTGAAATGCAAAGTAACAAATGCCCAATTATTAAGATGGATTTTAGCCATTGGTGAGTACTCATTCACCATTAAATACTGTAAAGGTAAAGACAATATTATAGCTGATACACTAAGCCGTTACATCAAAGAAGAATGTGAAGAAGTCTATGAGAGCGAAAAGAAAGAAGTACGATTGTTATCAATTAAATTTAAAGAGAATGATGAAGTAAAACAAATGCTGAAAAATTTAGCACAACAACAAGATTTGGACGTGACAATAAGGGAGATGAAGGACCAAGAACAGCTACCAAATCATTATAAGGTACTTAATGGAATTCTTTTCAGGTTAGTAAGACAAGACTGGAAGATAGTACTAACGAACGACATGTTACAGAAATTAATTCAACCAGCACATGCTGCCGTGAGTCTACGAGAGGATTTTACGATTAATAATATGTATCGGAAAATAAAGAAGGAAGTGAAGAAGTGTTACGAGTGTCGAACGGTGAAAGGACCAAATTTACACACATACGTGGAAATGCAGAGCATCCAGAAGGGGAACAAGGGAGAGCTAATTGCAGTGGATTTTCTGGGACCACTACCACGATCAAGTCAAGGTGTGAAGCACATATTGGTATGTATCAATGTGTTTTCCAAGGCAGTCCGACTGTACCCAATTATGCGACCCACAACCAAAGTTGTTCTAAAGATACTACTGCAGAAATGTATTCCGACATATGGAAAAATGAAGAAGGTACTCAGTGATCAAGGTGTACAATTCCAGAGTGAAAAATGGGAGAGGACGTTAAGGGAAAATGGAATACAACCTGTACTCACATCCATAAGACATCCTCAAGGAAACCTTGCTGAGAGAGTCAACAAAGAATTAGGTAAATATTTACGAATATACTGCCATGATCAACACAATAGATGGGCAGAATATTTACCATTTCTTGAAAAAGCCATCAACGAAAATTATAGTGAAGCAACAGGATATACTCCAATGGAATTGGAAGAAGATAAGAAGCCAAACAGATTTTGGACCAAGTATATACACAAACCTAATAAACAGAATGTACCTGTACCAATAAGTGTAAAATTGAATACGCAAAGCAACGAATAATAGAAAGAGGTAACAAGAGAGTAGAGAGATTTAATCTAACTCACAAACTTCAACAATTTAATGTAGGAGAGAATGTACTACTCAAAGCATATCATGTTGGGAAAAGAAGAGAGAATACGGCAAAGAAATTCTTCAGACTGTATAATGGACCATATACGTTAAGACAGCGAGTAGGAAAACACACTTTCATCGTATATGATGAGAGACAGAATAAAGAGATTGGTAAATTCCACGCAACGTCATTTAGGAAGTTCTACACATAAAAATAACGAGGTCAATGAAACCAGTCAGATCAGTTGTTGTGAAGCCACCCTGCAAGGTCATGAGCAGTGAGCATGTGAAGAGGGAAGGTGAGACGTATATGTACACTCCAATTAAGGGTGAAATGACGAATACTATTCTGTATTATTTGTTATATTTTTTTTATTAAACCATTGTAATAATAAAAAAAATTTTAATAAATAAATTCATTAAATTTTTTTTTGGTTACCAAGCAGAAGGATAATGCGACAGTACAAATAAGTGATGTATTGAGCATTGAATATTAAAATTTAAATATACCTAATAAACTGTAAATAATTAATAATGTATTAGAAATAAGCATGTCAGGGATTGCAAGCTTGGCTCAGACAAAAATATGAACAGGTGTTTCGACCTGAATCGACGTGCACACACACACAAATGTAACTGAAAGTGTGTACACCAGTATTTTGCTAGTGTGTGTAATGCAGGTCTATGCAGGCGAGTTTACCACCCCAAGATGAATAATTGCATAATTACTGTTCTTCCGTAATTATTCATAAACTATAAATAAGGAGTAAAATCCAAAAACACAATAAAATGTAATAAAATTAAATAAATACTGTGTACAAAAACCACGTGAAAAGGACACACTGTATGAGTGTAGTGGTGAAATAACTGTGTACAGAGCGAAAGGGTTAAGTTGTAATGTCCAAAAATACAGTGAACATGTGTAGTGAAAATAGTTGTAAGATGAGTATAAGAGTATACTTATAGAACTCTGCAATTTGCAGAAATATAAGAAATAGCGAAATTGACAAGGAGTGGGGGGACTGAACCCAGAGACAATTTCAGACATGTCGATTTCGTACAACTGCAGGTGTTGACCAAGACGTGGGTATAAATAGGACACACACGCTACAGTTGTTCTCTTTTTCGATCACACACAGTGCAGCGGGAGCTTCTGCCCGTCTGCACAAAATATTTAAATCTTTTGTAAATAGTTTCATCCTTCCAGTTACATACAGTTATGTAACTGGATTATAAAAACAAGTAATTTTAATTAGTAACAAAATCCACATAAGAAGATCAACTGACGTCCGAAACAGCACGAGAAGAAGTTCCAGAGAGAGAGAGAGAGCTGACGACTTAGTTCCAGAGAGCGAGATGACGCTGGACGAGAGAGACACGACGCTGGACAAGAGAGAGACAGCGCTGGACAAGAGGACAAGAGAGAGACGACGCTGGACTCTAGAGGAAACGGCGCTGGACAAGAGGAACAATACTGAAGTCTAGAGGAAACGGCGCTGGACAAGAGGAATCGACGCTGAGTTCGAGACGAGGACGATTACAGATGGATCCAATGATTGAGTATGATTGGCGACAATAAGGTGATAAACAACTTATTTATCTCTTAATCGAACAATTAACTCAAAGACAATTAAAGACATTCTTGTTCTATTTAAAAGTAAGAGCCAATGTATTATAAATATAGAGAGTTAGAATCATAAATGTTATTGAAGTAAGATTAACGTAAATAAGAGCTCAAATTAATATTGAAATGAAAAGAATGCCAAGCATTTAGATAAAAATTAGCGTTTTATAAATCAGTACTGATAAAAGAAAAATAAATTCAGTAACTATTAATATTTTTGAGTTTCCATTACAATATCTAAAAAGATATTTAAACATTGATATTTTGAAGCACACTAATTGACTGAGTAGTCAGGAAATATTTTTTAATAAAATAATTAGTAGAATAGAATATTTAGTCAGTAAGGATGTATATAGAGTAAGCCTTACAGCATAGTAACGAAGTAATAACGAATGTTTTAAGTCGAATCAAGTGTCATGCGCACAAATTTTATTAGTACCAAATAAATTTGAAATACCGTTACACGTTACATCGAGTTCTTATTACAGATACACCTGAAACCCAAATTAAATTGTAGTTATGCAAGTAAGTATTGTTACATAAGTGTCGCTTCCAATGTGGGGCATCACAAATTTAAATTATATTAAATTTACAAAGTTGTATTGTTGCATATTTGTCGCCCCAAGATTGTGGGGCTATTCAAATTAAATTACATGTAAATTTATACACATACAATATAAATTATACAACTTACGTACAGAGTTATATTGTTATATAATTTGTCGCCCTGGACGTGGGGCTCCACAAATTTAAATTATATAATAAATCTGTTGCATAAATTGGCGTCCAAGGTCGTGGGGCTCCGCAAACACAAATAAATTTATATTTGCAGTTGTAGTGTTGCATAAAAATGTCGCCCTTGAACGTGAGGCCTGACACGCCTACATTTATGTATATGTATCGTTGTAATATATATATATATATATATTTACCATCATAATTCAACATTTAATATATCATATTCATATGTCATAAATTCATATATTGTTTAAATATCACAACCCCAATTCTTTCAAATATCTTTTTTTTTATAACACCTGACATAAGGATAACACATGATTTAACATACATACATATATACATATAGATCACAGACAATTCACCAAGATAACAAATATAAATCACAAACAACATTATAAACATAAAAGACTTGCGGCCCGATTGTGTATTATTATTATTTTTTTTTATAGCCCCACCATATAGAAATGTCAAATGGCTGTAACAACCCTGCTAGTTTTATTAATTGAGAATTAATTTTATTTATTAAGAGATACCCTGTATAAATTTAAAATGCCTATAGCCATCCTGTTTAATTTTATCAAAACTACTATATATATAGTGAACGAAAAGAATCTGGATTGGCCATAATAACCATGAAATACAAATTACCAAATGTGAATTGCCTGAAAGCAGACTGTATAGTTTTGTCAAGTTACAATTTATAATTATGAGAAAAATCTGGTCTGACTGTAATGGCCAGAAAATACAAGTTACAAAATTTAAGTGCCAGTGAATAGCCTGTATAAATTTTGTGAAATTACAATTTATAAATTTTAAGAAAATCTGGTTTGACCTGGCAGCCGACATGTTCCAGAGCATGACCTGACATAAGGTAACATGTGCATGTGTAACTGTACAGAATTGTGTGCTACCATAGTTTCAATTTAAATCAGTAAATTTTTTAAGCAGTCAGGATTCACCTGTGAGGTGCCCTTTGTAACCAGCAACAAACAGTGTTATCATAAACTGTTGATGTCTGGACTGCCCAGCTCAGACGTATTACGCAACAGCTCTCCAGCAGTCTTTGTGAATCACAGTAAGAACTCTGTCACCATAGTGTTTGCATCAGACAGTAGCAGACTACAGTCATCTGCAAGTTAAGTTAAACGGTGGCCTCGGGTGCAAGATAGGCCGAAAATATTATAATCGGCCTATCTAGTAAAATGTGGAATGTAACAGTAAACTAACAGTGCCCGTGAAACGAAAAGTTAACGTGAATTTTGGTGTTGGAGTAAAACGCAGTCTTACTATGTAATATGCGACCATGTGGTGATAAATAACAGCGAAAATATTTAATTTAATATTAATCCATTATTTACTTGTTTCAATAGAAGGTGTACACCCATAAAGAATGAGGTCTCAAACAGTGGGGTAATTAAAGAGAGTGAGAGAGCGAGTGGGTAAACAAAAAGGGGAAAATAGTCAAAGACTGGTTGGCTATAGTATAATTTGTGTCCGAATATTGTTGATTTTTATCAGGTCTGTATTATTACTATAAATATAATAATCAATAATTATTTGACTTAAAACAAATTCAGAGTTTGTATGATGATAACCATGTGTAGAGAGTAGTTATTATGCCCAGTCAACGTAACCTGTCCTGTATGAAAAATCTCGCCTAAACGAACCTGGTAAGTAAGTAAGGTAAACAAAAAGGGGAGAGTGTTTTAAGGTTTCCATATTTGTCCTTTTGTTTAAAAATATTGGTGGCGACCTATAAGTTTGGAATCTTCTGTTTTTGGTAAGTCAGGGCGAGTGCGGAAAAGATCGTAAAAGGTAAGTAAAAGTTAATAATAAGGGGGGGTAAGAAAAATACCGTAACAATGGCGACCCTGCCAGGACGACTCATATGGAATCTTCTGATAAGGGTTTAGGCCTGATTGGAAGTACGAGACAGGTTGTGGTAACGGCGTATTTGTAAAATTCTGAATTATTGTATAGATTTATGTTTTGGCAGCTTTATTGTATGTTTACATAATATATATTAGTGAGTGACGATTTTATGTGTGGAGTATTCTGATGGGGTATGTATTATATAATTATAGTATTATATAAAGGGTATAATATATTATATAAATGGATAAACAAGAGGGTAAGATTGAAGTGAGCGATTCAGTGACAATGGAAGGCGCTAGGATTCATTCAACGCCTATCCAAAATAAGCAATCTGATAGTAACGAGATAATGAATATGATGCAATCACTTTTGGCAAAGCAAAGCGCAATGTTAGAGGTAAATTTTAATGCCTTAAATAATCGTTTAGACAATAGGGAGAAAAAATTTGAAACTAAATTTGAGGAAATGAGTAGCGATATAAACAAACGTTTTGACACTAACGAGATTAAATTCGGTGAATTAAATAAACGTTTCGACACCAATGATGCTAAATTTGATGAAGCAATTAAACGGTGTGACGAGATACAAAATGACAAGGTAGGTGATGTTAATACAAGCGATAGTTTAAAAGCAAAACAGGTGATGAATTACAAGGTAAGTGGCGGTGTTAAAATAAGTAACCAGTATAAGGGTAGTGAAATATTATTCAATAAAATAAATGGTGATATGCTGAGTAATAGTTGTGGTGATAATGAGAGTAGAAAGTTAGTTGCATTAGTAATGGAGTAGTAATAAGTACTGATGAGATGGGAAAGAATGGAGAGATAGTTTAAATGCAGAGTATAAACAGAGGGCAAATTTTTCTTGTGGTATAGGTGAAGGAAAGGCTTCACCAATGTTGTTGGAGGACAAAGGTTCCTCAATAGTTTTTGTAGAAGACAAAAGGTCTTCAAAATGTCAAATAAGTTTTGTGTTTATCTGGTAGGGCCAGATGGTGTTTAAAAAATAAAGTGGTGTTGCCCTCTGTGTGGAGTGAGAATATGAAATGGTGTGGTACTGAAAGTGATTATGAGCGAGATAGAGTGATAGAGTTGTTCCGATTAAGTAGAGATTATAAAGGGTTTGTAGGGGGAATAAATATTGAGAGAAATGATTATATTATGAACAATGTAAACTTACCTTGTGTAGTAGTAAACAATGAGTATATGGATGATAAACATTTACCTGTGGGGAGAGTTAGTGTACTGGTAATAGCAGACAATTGTGATAATAACGTAACTTATCTGGGTGTAACAATAAATACTGATGGAGATTTGACAAAAAATACTAATGCAGACTTGATTTATGATATAGTAATAATGGAGGGTAACCCTATGCCTTATTATTGTGGTATAATGGAAAAAACAAATGTTTATGGTTATAACACAAAAGATAGCCATATGATGTGTACCAATAAAAACGAACAATGTTATGTGAAGATAAGACTAATTTTTGACGCGGAGGGTAGATAAAAATTCAATGTATAGACATTTTAAATATTTTAGTTTATGGTCATGACCTGGCTGATTTAGGTATTGAAGTGTGGTAAATAATAAAAAACTATGATGAAAACATGTAAATAAATGTGTTAGTGTTAAATGTATTGTGTCAATATTATCTTGTTGTAATGTATATTATAGCTTATGTGTAAAACATGTTTGTATTAAGAATGAAGATTATAATAATATAATAATATTTTATTTTGCTACATAATTAACAGGAGTTATTAAGGAATTTTATTCTGTACTGTGTGTTTAAATCAAAAATGTTTTAAATAATGTAACTAAATTATTTTGAGTGGAGGTGGAAGTAAAGTAATTTAGAAAAGTGAATTAAAATTATATTTGATCTGAATTGTAATAAACAGTAATTGATTAATATGTCAACACTAAAAGATTTATAGAAACTAAAAAATTAGAAGGAAGTATTCAGTGGTGTTGTAATCAGGAATGTTGAGACTGAGTTAGTGTTTATAAAACCATTCTGGCATACCACTGTTGATATAAACAGGTAGATTGTTTGTCTCTGCTGGAGTTGATGATAACTATGTTGTACTTTGATGAATCAGTGCTATGAGTAAAATCTTATTATGAAACAAAAGAAATGAAGTTAACTTTTTGCAGATAATATAATAATGAGATAATTACCGTAAATTAGGGTTTTGAGGAATTAAATTAAATTAAATTGGTATTTAATTTATTGAAAAGGTGAAGTTTAATAATGAATTTAAACTTATTTTAATTTGAATTTTAACTGTAATGGTAAATTAAATAATAATTGATGAAAATAAGGATTGAAATATTCATTTAAAATTGGAAACTGAAGGAATTTTTTTGGGTAGAAATAATCAAAAATGTTTGGGTTAATTTATGTGTTACTTTGTAGAGGTAATAGTGTACTGTGAATACTATTCAATTTGTATGGAATTTATATGATTTAGCTGTAAGTATACCGTAAGTTTATATGTCCAGGTGGACATTGTATTTCATGAAAGCCAGTACTTTGTATATAAGAGAACCAGTAGTTTGTCAATGAACCAGTATGACTATGAGGAAACGAATCAGTGTGGGATATGGTATAATGGAAGGCTTTTTTGTTAATTTTTTAATTGGATGTTTCAGAGTCAGGTGATATTGTGGCGGGCGCCGATCTGATTTTATGGTGTTGGGATCTCGAACAGAGAAGTCCAGTAAGGTCGGATGGGTGCGGCCACAGCCACCGGACTAAGGGGGGTAAGTACCCATGATTTTAGTAGAGAGTTAAGGGGGGTCGCGGCGCCATATTTTCACTGATCCTCTTAGGTTTTAGGCAATGAGAGTTTTTATGCTTCGGCACAAAACCTCTCATTGGGGGGGTATTGTAACGGTACAGAATTGTGTGCTACCATAGTTTCAATTTAAATCAGTAAATTTTTTAAGCAGTCAGGATTCACCTGTGAGGTGCCCTTTGTAACCAGCAACAAACAGTGTTATCATAAACTGTTGATGTCTGGACTGCCCAGCTCAGACGTATTATGCAACAGCTCTCCAGCAGTCTTTGTGAATCACAGTAAGAACTCTGTCACCATAGTGTTTGCATCAGACAGTAGCAGACTACAGTCATCTGCAAGTTAAGTTAAACGGTGGCCTCGGGTGCAAGATAGGCCGAAAATATTATAATCGGCCTATCTAGTAAAATGTGGAATGTAACAGTAAACTAACAGTGCCCATGAAACGAAAAGTTAACGTGAATTTTGGTGTTGGAGTAAAACGCAGTCTTACTATGTAATATGCGACCATGTGGTGATAAATAACAGCGAAAATATTTAATTTAATATTAATCCATTATTTACTTGTTTCAATAGAAGGTGTACACCCATAAAGAATGAGATCTCAAACAGTGGGGTAATTAAAGAGAGTGAGAGAGCGAGTGGGTAAACAAAAAGGGGAAAATAGTCAAAGACTGGTTGGCTATAGTATAATTTGTGTCCGAATATTGTTGATTTTTATCAGGTCTGTATTATTACTATAAATATAATAATCAATAATTATTTGACTTAAAATAAATTCAGAGTTTGTATGATGATAACCATGTGTAGAGAGTAGTTATTATGCCCAGTTAACGTAACCTGTCCTATATGAAAAATCTCGCCTAAACGAACCTGGTAAGTAAGTAAGGTAAACAAAAAGGGGAGAGTGTTTTAAGGTTTCCATATTTGTCCTTTTGTTTAAAAATATTGGTGGCAACCTATAAGTTTGGAATCTTCTGTTTTTGGTAAGTCAGGGCGAGTGCGAAAAAGATCATAAAAGGTAAGTAAAAGTTAATAGTAAGAAAAATACCGTAACACATGGGCCTGCATAGATCTGCACCCAAAAGCTGCCTACCCAAGGTTATAATGAGGGGACCAGCCTGAAACAGATTTAAAAAACTTCCAACCCTTCTATGACATAAGAACATGATTCGGTGTCAAAACCATAATTACAATAGATACCAGACCCGCGATTATAATTGAACCAGACCAGCCGGTCCGGCTCATCCTGTCACAAACAGCACCCACCTACATAGCTAAAATTCCGGTCCCCCAATACTTATACAACCCCCTTACAGTATCCGGGAAAGAAAATGTGGAGCATGAAATTTAATGAGCCCCGGACACATGCCAGCAACCGGGCGTACAATTAATGCCAAATCTAAGTACATTCTATGCATAAGGTTCCCGAAAATCAGCGTACAAATTATGTCCCATTGGACCGGAGCCCAATCAAAACGTCATGAAGATGTAAATGTCATAGTGCGTCACAAAAGTCTAACTTGAGTTTTACGGATTGTTAAATGCACAAATAGGGTGTTTTCTGTGTAGGCCAAGTGTAAATAAAATTGGTTGAATATCACCTCATTTTAATCCAGCTGATTTCCAGTAGGTCTGTGCGCTGTGAGTCAGACGTCTAGCTGATGGGGTTTTACCGAGCCATGCTCATCTTGCTTTTCCTTCCGACAGGTGAGATCGAGAGCTTTTTGGTGTGTGTTCAGGACCAGATGGAGAGTCGAATTTCCATGCTTGGATCAGATCCTCGACTACCTCGGGAGCCCTAAGGATAAATAATAATTAAATAGCTGACCAAACACTTATTTCCGAGATAACCCACACACGCACCACCGACTGAGCCAGTCTAGACAAAATCGAACAGGCACCCCTGACCAATTAAACTATGCTCATTCTAATTAAATATAACATCTTCTCTTTTGTATCTCACCAAAAATTCTCACACACGACCTAAAATCAATTTATAAAGTTTCAATCCATTAATTACGCCTACGTGAGTACGCAAGGTCAACACACTATAACCTGTTCGATGTTATATAAGGCCACGTGCTCACCATTTAATACTTTAAAGTTCCCTGAAATTACATAATTTTTACTCCCACTAGTGCGATGGGCAATTACTCTATATTAATTACAATTCACAAGGCTGTATCAGAGTTTAAATAATTAAAATTACATGACAATAAATATACTTTAAGTTCGTGCCACGTGGCATGCATATCTAAAACCTATCCATTCATATCCACTCACATAATGCTCAAATCCACATTTTATTTCAAGCAATCCATAATATACATTCTGAATTTACTTACCACAGATCTGTGCGAGTTTATCTAGCCATGCAGAATAGAAAATGCGACAATTAATGAAACTTCAGCTCTGTCGGAACAATAAGCTATACCCCGGTCGGTTGGCCAAACTCGACTAAACTTAGCCTGCATAGAGAGCACCGAGGAAATGAATTACGCACTTTCCCCACAACAGGTAGCGCTCGCATGCAGAAAGGCACAACGGTATTACAGATCGATGCCCCGTAACAATTTCGCGGCTGACATTAATAAATTATATTTATATATCGAATTTTATTTATACAAACGCCGGTTCTCAGGCAAACCAGCACAGGCGGTATTTCTGCTGCTATCAAAGGGGTTATACTATGATTTTCCTTCATTGTTGTAGTACTCACAATATTTATCTCGGTTTTTTTTTTGCATCCGAGGCACTGTTTCTGTTCAAAGTGTTTTGTAAATCCGGAAGTTGCATCCTTCTGTACTTATTTCATTTGAGCTGAAATACATTTGATTAATTTCTTTAGCAAGGAAACTGTGCAAGTAACAACATGCTAGCTTAATTGCTTCAGCCTTTTTTGGTTCGAGGCTGATTGGTTTCTGAAATACTCCAAATCTTGATGCGAGAATTCCAAAAGTATTCTCCACAACTACACGAGCTCTTGATAACCTTTATTAAATTCGTGACGAGCTTCATTCAGAGATTTCTGAGAGTAGGGTTTCATTAAATTCACGTCTAATGCAAATGCCTCATCTGCGACAAATATGTACGGAAAATTTTCAGCTGTGTTCGGTAAGGTAGATGGTTTTGGTAAGTTCAAGATTTTTCTCTGTAAAAGCTCTCCAAATTTTGAGTAGTACATAAATCCTCCATCCGATATTCGCCCATTCATCCCCACATCAACCATGATGAATTCCCTTTTGGCATTTACCACAGCAAGCAGCACAATACTAAAAAACCCTTTGTAGTTGTAATATAAGGAATCGAATTTCGAAGGTTTTTTAATGGTGATATGCTTTCCGTCAATAGCTCCCAAGGTATTCCAAAATTGATGTAGATGGCCAAAATCGGCACCAATGTTAGTCCACTCTTCAGATGATCTTGGAAACTGAAATAAAATAAATAAAGAAAAATTAAACAATGAAACAAATAGAAATACAGATAATAACAAAAGCAATAAATTAAAGAGTGCCCTGGTTCCAATCCAGGTCCAGACAAAACTTTTCTGAAATTTTCATTTCATTGGAAAAATTAAATTTGCTGTGTATTTTAGCTTAAAACTAATTTAATGATTTGATTAGTAATTCATTCATATATTTTCAGATCCCCTCTGAAGAACGAGTACAGGATGAGGAGTTAGGTGAACAATCCCCGTTAGCAGCTCCTGTTGCATCAATCCTCAATCCTTCCACCTCCACTCCCTCAGAAAAACGTCGGGCTATTGGACCTTTGGCAAGACAGAACAAGCTGCTTCGAAAAGCATGCTCATTTCTGGAACAGTCCAGGGAACCCCCAGACAATATCCCTACCATTGCCAAGGTTTGGGGTGAAAGATTGCTCACCTTGGATCCTCAACAAAGAGCCTTGGCAGAAAAAGCCGTGAATGACGTGCTGTTTGAGGCAAGTCAAGGCACTTTGCACAGACACTCGGTAAAAATTAACGAAGATCCAAGGTTTGGGGCAGTGCTGCAGCAGCCCTCCCCCAATAATAGCTAATCACACCACTCAACCTCATCAGGGAATATTTCATATAACTCCCCAAGCAGGGATGAAGATATAGTTACACTTTTTACCAATTTTAATGGCTAAATTTAAAAAACCAAGTTTTTATTTACATTATTTCTTTTTTTTCATTATGTTTTTTCATTAAAAGCTAAATGTACTTATTTAGTTATTTATGTGTGATCAATTACAAATAATTACAATAAATAAATTATGTTTCAAAAATTTCTTGATTCTTTCTCGTTGATCAGTTAATAAACATACTCACAATATCACTGTTTATATGAATTTTAACCTATACAATTAGCGTATAATTGCTGCAAAATATCTATTTTCATACAGGCAAAAAAGGACCTACCTTTATATAGTCTTGCAGGACGTATATAAGCACTTCGCACGTTTCAACAATGGCAATGCTTATTGAAGCAGGTGACATCACAGCTGAAAACTTGAGATCTTCAAAGTTTTTTCCTGTAGCTAGATATCTCAAAGTTAGTGCTAATCTTTCACTCACTGCTAAACTTTCCCTCATATTAGTGTTATTTCTCGTCATAAATGGTTTGACCATTCCCAGCAATTTATCGAAAGTTCCTTCACTCATTCGAAAAAAATTTTTGTAATCATCTGCTTCCGTCACACTAATCTCTTTCAGCAGGGTAACATGAGAATACTTTTCTCGTTTTTGTAGCCAGGCTTTCATCCAACGTCGGCGCTTAACATTTCGCTTTGTGCTCAATGCCAAAACTATTGCAATACACACTTTTGTGCGATTATCCATTGATAACTTGTTTGGAAACACATAAAATAGGTCTGGTTCTCTGTGTGGAGATAAGTATACTGATGAAAAGTAATGTCATTCCAAATGATTGTGTAAGGTTGAAAAGTAATGAAGGAGTAATGATGAAAGACTTTTGAAGGTAATGACATTACAGATAATGACAGTATTACTGATCGTGTAGGGTCCGCTTTCTGATTTCGAGTCGTCATTACTGGCTCGTGGTGGGGATACTGTCATTAGTAATGACCGTGTAGGGTGCGCCATCAGTATTCCATCATTACTCAGTTCATCGTCAAACACGGTCTAGTCAACATAGGTGTACCAAAATCCACACAACCACTTATGTTTGGAATAAATGGATACATTAAATTTCCTATAATAAGTATGATTTCTGCTTGACGATGACTGAGAAATTAATAAATCAGGAGTCTCGCGACTTAAATTCTTAATTTCATTCTTCTCTTCTAACGATAATGATGAAAAACTGATGTTTTGCAAATATAAAACACTATTTTTATTCATATTTGTTTTAAAACTGCAACGATAGAAATTAGTACAGTCTACAAACACGGAACACGCCGTCAGCAAAAAATTTGTACGCATACGTTCGATTTCTCGACAGCTTCGGGCTGGACTGAATGCAGCCCAAGTTTGGCTTGATAACACAGCGTTCTCCCACCACGTCCCTCAAGTGCAGACGCAATGCACACTTGTCTAAGTAGGGCACAGCCCGCGCTTGCCACATACATGCATCAATTTATGCGACCATCAGTTGTGGCTGAACGCAAATATAAAAATGTATTTCTTATACTGGCGAATCTTTGAAGAATACATAATTTCCTAAATAAAAACTTACAGTAGAGTCTCGTTTATCCGTCCTTCGCTTACCCGACATTCCGTATTATCCCATGTCCCACCGCAAAAAAAAAACAACAAAAAACGCATTAATCGGCAACAAGAACTGCAAGTTGTGAGCGTGAGCGAGTCTATTTTTTGTTGCTCCCGACTCTACCACAGCTAATTAGTTACTCCGACTGTACAGTCTACACTATGACTCATGTGTCTGTCATTCGCCCCACCCTCACTCACTCACTGTCACAAGTCACTACTCAGTGCAGTGCAGTTTATCATTGTATGCGGATCTGTTTATCGTCTGTTATATGCATATGTGTCTGTGTGTGTTAATTTGACAAACATTGTTGTGTTGTTTAAAAGTTGAAATTTATGCAAATATGGCGACGAAAAGAAATAAAGTTGTTGTATCGATTGAACAAAAACTTGAGGCAATCAAGAGACTGGACAAGGGAGAGACAATACAGAAGGTAGCTGACGACTTTGGCGTTGGACGGGTAACAGTAGGAGACTGGAAAAAAACGAATAGAAATAGAAAAATGGTGTGCATCAAGAGTTATGGAGGGTGCATTAAAAGAAAGAAAAACTATGAAAAAATGTGACTATGAAAAAGTTAGTGAAGCTTTGTATGTTTCGTTTACACAGTTCAGGGACAAAGGTGTGCCTATTTCAGGTCCTATTTTACAGCAAAAGCCGTTGCATTTTTGTAATGAATTCAATGAAGGGAACCCAGATTTCACAGCAAGTGTCGGTTGGCTCGACCGATGGAAGAAACGCTACGGTATCCGTCAGTTAAGTGTGATCAGATATTTAACTGTAATGAGTCAGGCCTTAATTACAAAATGTTACCTAGTAAGAGTCTTGCAGCCAGAACTGAAGCAGCAGCCCCTGGCTACAAGTGTAGTAAGGAAAGGCTGACAATTTTAGCATGCAGCAATGCTACAGCAAACCTCAAAATGGACCTTGCAATGATTGGAAAGTCCAAAAATCCTAGAGCCTTTAAAACAGTTTCAAAAAACGCTCTTCCTGTAAAATACTACAGTCAGAAAAGCGGATGGATGAGCAGTGAAATTTTCAAAGACTGGTTTTTTTAAGGAATTCATTCCTTCAACAGAGAAGTTTTTGAAAGAAAATAATTTACCCATAAAAGCAGTTTTGTTGGTAGATAATGCTCCAACTCACCCTGATGCAGAGGAGCTTCAAGAAGGTGACATTAAGGCAATGTTTCTGCCCCTCAATGTAACCGCCATATGCCAACCTATGGATCAGGGCGTTTTGGAAACGATAAAAAGGAAATATTGCAGGAAGCTACTGTCCACAGTGATAGAAGAAATTGAAGAAGGACAAGACATGATTGAAAAATTGAAACGCATCAATGTAAAGGATGTTGCTTATTGGGTTGCAAGGGCCTGGGCTGACGTAAGGGCTCCAACAATTGCCAAATCATGGAAGAAGCTGCTAGGCGATGATGAAAGTATGGAAACGGAAAGCACAGATGAAACCGAAGAAACCATTCTACCTTTAGTGCAACGTATCCCTGGATGTGAGGATGCATCTTTGCAAGAAATCGAAAGTTGGATGAAGGATGATGATCAGTATGTAACTGATGGAGAAATTGTCGCTCTTGTCAATTGCGATGACAATGAAATTGAAGATCAAGATCAAGCACCAACTGTTGAGCCTCTCACAATTTCACATAATGACTGAGTTAAGGCTCTAGAAACTGCAATTAAATACATTGAGCAACAACAAGAAGCTACAGGAATCGACATAATGATGTTGCAAAGATGGCGAGACTTGGGAGCGAAGAAACGGCACTCGTCAGGAAAGCAGACTACGATCAAAAATTTCTTTAAATCATCACAGGACTGAACTTTTTAAGTGTATTTAACTTCAGACAATTCTGTAACTGTAAGTTCATTTTTTCAGTTAAATTTTTCTGTTGTTTTGTTGTAAAACATGATTATTAGGTTCGTAATATATAAAATTATAACACAGTTTGAAATTATAACATAGTTTGACGTTTAATAGGCTTTTTCTTAACACCTCCCTATTATCTGACATTTTCGCTTATCTGACGTTCTGCCGGCCCGTTTATGTCAGATAAGCGAGACTCTATTGTATTTAAATACGGTAATTAGTTTTCCTTGAAAATTTTAGGGAGGGCTGCAGCCCTTATGGACGAGCCACCTTATGGACTGGTAAGTACTGATATTACAGTATACATACTATAATTTTTTTAGTTAAATATTATTTTTAAAGCACACAATGATTATTACTTTATTATTATTATTATTAATGGAACTGACATTAAAAATCCTAACTACTGCATTAGTTTTCTTATTTAAATTTATAACTATAATCTAAGTAACCATTCAGTCCTAGCTTTTAAGATTGTGTACCGTATTTTTCAATTTGAAATCTATAGGCCTATGTCCAAGACTTCACAAATATACCTACTTAGAACAATATTTTACATTCTTTTGTGAAGGCAGTCCAAAATTTGCAAAGGATATTAGATATTAATTTCTAAATATAACTAATTCACTATCGACTCGGAACACAAATTTGTGTTCCGAGTTGTTAGTGAATTAGTTATATTTAATTAAGTAACAGACACGTCATGGACAACGAAATCCAAGAATATTAATATTCTGAACATCTAAAAGCCCTCACCACAAACTACATACATTCCACATATGCCACACATTTACAAAACGAAAACCACTGTTACACAAACATAGAGCACAACATGGAAATACTACACTACTTACCTAAAAGTAGAAAACTAAACACAGCAGAACAATTTGAAATTTACAGATATCACACACTACAACCAAACAACATATTAAATGAACAATTACATTACAGATCACACATACTTTTCGATACACTGATACCTACACAAAATTTGAATCCCAGCGCCAATTCCCTCCCACCAGCAACCCCCACCACACACACCCACATCCCATAACCGTTACTGTACAGACATTCAGTATTTAAAAACCCATTGAGAAAGACGAATACGACGTCGAAACGTCTGGGTAATCAAAACCTAAAAGTAAGTTCACAGTGAAAGTGTTAATATATATTTATATAAATATTAATTTCATTAAAATACTGAAGATACTGAATTTGTATTTTGAATGAAATTCTACATAACTTCGCAGACTGCCCCTTCATCAAATTTTTCATAATTCTTCACAACTTTAACAAAATGTTGACTGTTATTTTTGGCCTGTGTTGCTGCCTTTCAAATTAAAAAAATCACAATAAACATTATTTGTAATTCAGATTAAAATTTTCTTTAGTCTGATACTCAGCATAAATTTCTAAATTTTTACAACCTATTTATTCGACATTTTGGGCTCAGGTATTCCAACAGGATGGACAGTGCTCCTAGCAGCCGCCTCTGATGAAGCTTGTAACAAGCAAAAACTGGTTCAGGCAATGTAGAATTTTTTTTTAATTTTTAGCTAAAATAATTGTGTTCCGTATTGTAAAAATATATTTTAGGAAGTGATAACACACGGACACATCATGGACAATAAAATCCAAGAAGAATTTTAAAATTGTAACAGATTCCATTTATGTTATATCCACTTATTTTATATATTATTATTGTAACGATAGGAGTAATACATTTTCACATTTAACTTAAAACACTAAACAAAAATTTTAATTTTAGAATGTTTTGTCATTTACATAACAACACTGATTGGGTATTTAAGAAGTAAATTTTAAACAAAATTAGAAATTTAAAAGTTACAAAAATGTAGAAATTTTAATTGGTACCTATGTAGAGGAACTTCCATATCAGCATTGCTTTCAAAAACTCTAGGACTTGAAGGTGTTCACAGAACTCCTACTTTTGACCTATTTAGGTCCAACTGTGGTAGTTTATTTGTGGAAGACTTTGCTTCCCCATTATGGCCTAGTAACTTTTTTTTTGTGGCACCCTAGACAGTGAAATTCCCGTATTTAATAATATTAGACAATAATTTTATTAGTGACGGAAAAAAATTGTATGTATTCTCATTTAATAAGATTTTTATTTACATTTAGTATTCCCCTGTTTAATGTTTAGATTAAATAGGTTTGATTGGATGAACACTTCTTCAGAAAAAATACAGGTTCACAGGTTAGATTGTAGCTATTCATATTTTTTAAAATAATATTTTACCTTATCTGACTACCTTATCTAAAATTAATTAAAAATTAATATATGCCAACAAAATTCAAATATCTGAAAACAACCTAACCTAAGTGAAACAGGAGAATGCTTGCATTTCAGAACTCTATATTCCATGAAGAGATAACTAGAAGTAATCAAGTAATTAGTTCATTGCAAGTACTAATGCAATGATGAACAGCATACTAAGGTAATAATAATAATGTACTTATAGTTGCACTTAATGCAAAAAGACTTTGAGTTTATGTATATAGACTCCTTTTAGAATGTTGCATTAACATTTGACAGAAACTGTATAGTTATATCTTGACTGGCAAGACATGAGATGTGCAGTATCCTGAGTTTGAATTTGGACTCAAATTGGTAAGTTAACAGTTATTTATTTAAGTTTGTCTAAGTTAGAGGGGGTGAAGCTTCCCTAGATTTATGGATCATTCCACCGTGACTAGCAACAGGATCGTTCCCACGAGTCATCTGGCCTTTGATTGTACTTGCTGAGTGCAGTGATCAGTCGATTGTGACACCGATGGTATTGAGAAATTCGGCTGGACTGGTGGCAGGGCTCTATGCTTATTGCGTTCTAGACATTGCGGTAGGTCATGCGGATGGTTTGGCTCGTGAGGAGCTTGACTGAAGCGTTCTCCGCTGTCGCGACAGCCTTACGGAGTTAGCGCGAAAAGCCGATGACATCGCTCACGTTCGTAACGAATATCGCCGGAATCCCACCTTCTGAGTTGCGGCTCGGCGCAACCTCAACGGAGGCATGAGGTTCCGACGATGTCGTGGCTGACAGCAACGACGTGTTAGAGGGAGACCTTATTGGATTTCCACCGGTCCCTACTTCCATCCATCTGGTGAGAGCAGAATTCTCCATGGCCAGGAATTCAAGCTCATGTGGAAGAATCGGGCTGACTGACCGGCTAGCGGGCTTGCACCCAGAGGGTTCAGACCGTGTGGCCATTGGCGCCCCTAAAAAATCCTTTCACGATCCTACGCGAGTTGAGCAGGGTTGCCCGCGAAGATCGATGGATTCCAAGTGGCTGGCCGGGGAGGCTTGTCGCTGCCATACAGTGATTCAGGGGTACTGTTAGCTGAACCAATGCAGACTAGCTTTGCTCTTTGCCTAGAGTGTGTCCGGGGGTGAAACTGTGATATCGCCACAGTTGCAACGGCATATCTATTTGTAAGCCTTAAATCCCTTAAACTCGAATTTCCCAGATGCCGCTAAGCAGTGTTACCTAAACGACTTACCTGCACTGTGCGGCAGGTCCCTATCGGTTCTTCTATGTTGTGTTCTTGCAAGGTAGGTCTGTGTCTATCGGTGTTGTGTGGACTTGTTCGGCTTGATGTGGATTATTTTCCTACCCCGAAGGTTTGCTAATAGATTAGCATTACATTGTAGATTTGAAGTCAAGGCAGGCTCTCTTCTGCGTTGTAATCACTGAGTTTACACGGAGTTTACAGTCCAACCAAGCTTCGGATGCAGAATCTTGTCTACACTTCGGTTATAGAATCCATGAGTAGGCTAACACACCAAAAGAGTACGAATATATAGATGCACCCACTCTGCAAATTACTAAAATGAAAAATAAACGTAAGTGAATATAAAAATAAGTGATACTCTTCTCATGATCATACTAAAAATTCTGGTAACAACTAAGTTTTTTAACGTTGGTAGGTTGGTAAGGGTTGAGGACTGAAGAATTTAGGAAAGGCTGTGACTTATACTAAGTAAAGATGGCGTCGGTAGGATGTGCGAGAATTATATTTTCTCCTGGTAAGAATGTTATTGATCAGCAATGGAGTGTAGTTTTGTGCTGTTTTTTTTTTTTTAAGCTCATGTTAAAGTGTTTATTGTTTTATAAAATTAACAAATATCTGTCCATCATTAATGATTGGTGCCGGGAATTTAACCGGGTGGTTTTTTTTTTTGTCACATTGACCGATTAAAATGTTTATGATTTAGGTTGTGCACAACCAGATATATTCAAATGGTTTTGTTGCCTTAGTATTGGTAACGCTAAATTGTTTCTGATGCGTGAAATTCTCCAAAGTGATGACTTCTCAATGAACTTAAAAGAAAAAAAACCTTAAGTAACCGGTACTTTGGTTAGTTCAAGAGAATTGTGTGTAGAGGTGGGCTAAACTGTTATTTTTAAATAATAGGTATGAAAATACCGTTCCAAAAAAAAAACAGGTACAAATACCTGTTATTATATACTAATTATACATAACCTATACAGGTAAATCTCATTATACGCGGTATATACGTTTTTGAAAACCGGCGAGTATACCGAATTCGCGTAAATCGGGACGTATATTTTACATGGGCAAGTACACTAGGGCATGAATGACAGAATTAAGTAACTTATTAAAAATGCTTTTTAATACATTTAAATGATCGAAATAACATACAGTACAGTACAGAAAAGTATTCAAAAATTAAAAATGTTAAAGTCTCTCTTCACTTACATAATATCTTCAGGATCGTCAACATCAGAAGAATCTGTTGAAGTTGTGGTCAGTCTTCCTCCTTTTGTAATTAAGGTAGAACTGGTAAAATTCCCAGGTGACACTGTCGTAACAGAAGTTGGGTTCTTACTGGATGCAGGACTGTCGTTGGAAACGCCATGATGTTTGTAAAAAACATTTAATAGACGGCTGTGTCCTATTCTTTACCTTTTGGCTGTAGAGGTCTTTGTAACGTGTTCAACTCCCCTCTTCACTTGAGAACTTCTCATTGTGTCGGGATTGTGCTCTTCAAAAATAGACATGGCTGAGTCGATCATCTGGAAAGCCTGAGTCATGATTTTAGTTGTGAAGTTCTTCTCAGGTTGAACTTCGTCTATTTCCTCGTCTTCCTGTTCTTTTACAATTCTCTCCTCTTCAATAATCATTAAGTCTTCATTGGTTAGATCTTCTACATGTGAGTTCAATACCTTGCGCACAGTTTCTTTGTCGACATCAGTAAAACCAATGTGTTGTGCAATGTCTGCTATCTCTCTCGTCACACCACCGATGTCATTTCCCACTCCATCTTCTGAAACAACTTCAACAGCTTCAGGCCACAGTTTCTTCCAGACACCATTCATACATTGTGGTGTGATTTCATTCCATGAGTCTTGAATCATTCCAATCGCCATATGAATGTTAAATTGACGCCAGAAAGCCTTGATGGTGAGTTTGTCATCGGCGTCACACTGCCCGATAAGCTTTGAAAATGTTCGACGCAGATAGTAGGCCTTAAATGTGGCAATAACGCCCTGGTCTATAGGTTGGAGGATGGAAGTGGTGTTTGGAGGAAGAAATACAACTTGAATGTTTTTGCTTAATTCAGCAATAAAAGGAGGGTGACATGAAACATTGTCAAGGATGAGAATCTTGAAAGGAATGTGTTCTTTTTCACAGTAGGTTTTCAACTTGTCATTTAGTTCTCTTGTAAAATAGTCGGAGAAAATTGCAGAAGTCATCCATCCCTTTTTATTACACTTCCAACACTTCCGAGAGCCTTTTAGTGCTCTCGGATTTTGTGAGTGGTAGATCATAAGAGGTTTTAATTTGCAATCCCTAGAAGCGTTTCCTCCAAAAAGAAGAGTGCATTGGTCCTTGGCCGCCTTGCAACTAGGCGCTGTTTTTTCTTCAATGGAAATGAATGTGCGGCTCGGCATTCGCTTCCAAAATAGACCAGTTTCGTCAAGATTAAAAACTTGTTTAGGTGTGTAGCCCCCATCAGTGATGAATTTCTTAAATAGAGTTTGTGAAAATTCCTCCGCTGCAATATGATCGGCGGCTGCTGCCTCTCCCGTTAATTTTATATTGTGAAAACCAAAACGCTGCGTGAAGCGATCGAACCAACCAGAACTGGCTGAGAAAGACGGCGCATCTTCTGTATCTTTCGTCAGGTCCGCATACAGGCTTCTTGCTTTTGTTTGAATTGCAGTTCCGACAAGAGGCATGTGCTGCAGGGTATGGTGTTCAATCCAGTGGCTTAACATACTCTCCATTTTTTCCATTGCCTCTGATCGAGATTTAGTC
The DNA here is from genome assembly GCA_034769895.1 of Magicicada septendecula. Classification (NCBI taxonomy): domain Eukaryota; kingdom Metazoa; phylum Arthropoda; class Insecta; order Hemiptera; family Cicadidae; genus Magicicada; species Magicicada septendecula. The sequence goes on along the minus strand of CM068367.1, from coordinate 247,198,515 downwards.
ACTCTAGTAACACTCAGGTTTGTCGATGATTGAGCACTTCTACGAATTGATTGTGCATTGTTGCGAATAGTTCTTATCGTAGATTCACTGAGTCCCATTGCACGCTGAATGTCAATGTTACGTTCCCCTTTATCACATTGGTCTAGAACTTCCAACTTCATTTCTAATGAGTGGGATTTTCTCGAACGTTCCTTCACTTCGTTACTCACACTTCTACGTTTATCTGACATTTTACTTGTTATAACACAACCAACCTTACTGCAACGAGCTTACAAGCAATACTGGCATCCTCCTACAATTGGAAACACAGTGACAAGGTCACAGTACAGGAAGATGGGCGTGATAGTTGCGCACTCACAACGGAGCTGTACGCACACTGTACAACCTGCATATGGGTTTGCAGCAGTTCTGGATAAAGGAGCGCTCAATATTCTTACATTACAGCCAATATTTTGACGCTTCGAAACTTCACAAATAAACCGCGTTATCCGAAAATGCGGATACCGAAAGCGCGTATAACGGGATCTACCTGTATTATCCTTTGTAAGTAACTCGTTTTGAGTTGCTTGCAGGTCTCCTATGTAACATCTTCAAATAAATACACTGCAAGTAGGTTTATTTTCACCTAGATAAACCTATTAATAAACCTACTTGCTGTGTATTTATTTGAAGATATTATATGATTAGTGAATATTAGTGAATGAGAATAAACAAAATTTTACAAATAAAAATAAAAAACAAGCTGTAATAAAATAAATATAAATAAATAAATAAAAACTTATAAATAATAAGCAACAACAATAGTTAATTAAATGCATTACATACCTGGATAATCTTCAGATTCATTCACTAATGTACACAGAATATACAAGTCATGAAATGTCATACCTATTTACTCTCATCATTTACGTGAGATGTGTAGTGAAGTTAAAATCCCATTAATAAAAAGTATAATATAGCCTTTCAACATCAGCCACTCTATAGGTTATAACACAATATAATTAAATACAACTATTTCACTAACGACTCGGAACACAAAGTTTTTTATGAGTAAAAACAAAGTTTTACCTTACAATCTGAACCGGTTTTAGTTACAAGTTGGTGACTAGTATAATATATAATTTATTAGCATATAATCTGTATTATATATCTGCATATCACACGAGAATAAATGTAACAGGATGAATTTTTTCCTTTATTAAAAACAGCTTCGTCTCTTTGCGCAGAATGAAGTATTCAGGACGAAAAAGTGGCTTTGTACTAGATCCTACTCGAAATACGCTTGATACTACCTGTTCCTAAAATACTAGGTGTTCCTAAAATACTACTGTTCCTCTGATACACTTAGTATTTTGTGTATCGGTGATACCCCTAGTATTTGAAATACCTAGTATTTGAAATACTCGTGTACTTGTTGTTCCTTGCGTACCAGCGATATTTTTGTACGCCTAGTATTTGGTCTTGGCATATTCGTTTACTTGTTACTTGCGTACTTTGTGTGTGTGTGTGTGTGTGTGTGTGTGTGTGTGTGTGTGTGTGTGTGTGTGTGTGTGTGTGTGTAGTAACGTAGGGGGCGTGCCTCGACTCGGAGCAGCGTCGCCGCGAATAACAGGTATTTCAACTTTTCAGTCATTGTTACATCCGTTCCACAAAAATATCGTTCCAAAATACCTGTTACAGGTATATCTGCCCACCTCTAATTGTGTGAGTGTATGTGTACAATATATAAGTAGGCTAGATTTCAAATTTTCATTCATCTTAAATTTAAATTGTGTGTCTTTAACTGTACTATTGTTAATCATCATGAAGTCCGATTTCCAGTCTTGTTAATTACATATTAATGATTAGTAATCTAAACCGAATGTGATTGTTCAGATGATAAAACCTAGTATGTGTAGACGGTCAAATCACTGATGATTAAAGTAAGTCGGCACTTTTGCAGTTTATCCAGCAACTCGTCCCATTGTAGTTTTTTTTATTTATTTTTGTGTGTACTAGAGTAAAAGCTACTTGGGACTGGCAAGTTGTTGGTTCTTGTCAGAAACTTACAATATTAAGCTTTAGTTTTAAATACCAAAATTTATTGTAATCCAAATCAATGCATTTAAACTATAATCCAAATTATGTTGGAAACAAAATTATAAAAATTTGCTTTTCAAATTGTGGTGACTTATACTTTAACAATCGCTCAGCTTAAAATACATTTTATTAAGTGTAATCTTTACAAAAAAGTTTTTAAAATATAGTACTGTATGATAACAAAATTAAAATTGAAGTGAATTTTTTAATTATTTTTAAAGAAATCTGACAAAGTGTTAATGTGTCTACCCCAACCGAGTTATTGAATGCATGACGTTCATCTGGTTTTTCCTCTCATGATTAGAGTTTATCTGTAATGGCAGTTTTCTTGGTTTTCTCTGGCATTGACTTTAGCTGCTTACCAAGCATCTGAAAAACCACATTCCTCATTAAGCTCCTTTTTATTCTACAAATCCTTTGCGTTTTCTATAAGAATTATTCATCAGAAGGATGTACTGTAGAATGTAGAATGACAAATGATTTGTATAATACCAAATCAGGTTTCTTGAACCTAGTTTACATAAAGTACTATGATTTATTGGGTTTCCTTCAAATGAGAACTGTAACAAATTGTTTAATTCTTTTTTGTCTTTAAATCCTCAGTATAGTATATTAACTTCATCCAATTAGTATTTACCCAATGACCCTTGGTTAAACACTGAAAATATTAAAGATTTGCTCACTATTTAATAGTGTTTTGGGGTGGGAAGACAATTCAGTATGAAGTATACCCAGAATGTGTAAAATAAAAGTAATTTCCCATAGCCACATTTTAAAATTGATAAAATATTGGGAATAAATTTCAGGTTATTTGTTGTATAACATAGGAAATTTTAGGAAACAGGAATTATTCCTGATGAATGGAAATAGTACAGTATATACCCTATTTGCACACAAAAAGGATAAAACTGAGGAAACACCATATGATGAATGTATCTTAAGAATTCTTTTGTTATGTCTTGTATACAATAGGCTGAGAAAATATACAAAGCAGGTAATAAATGGCAATCTGTGTAGTTGTTTTACATATTAGGTTGGCTACAAACCTGATTTATAGAAAAAGGACGTGAATATAATTTTGACATGTACAAGCTTTTCATAGACTTCATGAAACATTTGGCAAGGCACAAAAAGAAATTCTTATTGACAATCTGAAAATACGGGGTTCACCGGGTAGTCTAGTCAAACTAAAGCAGTATATGGTAGAAGGAACAAAATCAACTGTTGTTATGTATGGGTAACAGTTATTTAAAATAAAGACCTAGGGTAAAGCAAGGAGACATGGTAATTACTAAATTAAACATAAAGTGTAATGTGAACACAGAATTTAAAACTTTTGGGCATGTGCAGTGGACATTGTCACCAAAACAGAAGAGAGAGCACTGAAAGACGCCTTCAGTGAATTGAAGTGTAAACTGAAACTGCGACATAAACAAAAATAAGACAAAATATGTGAAGACTAAATGAAATATGAACATGAAATATTTACACATTTGATCAGAACATCAAATTAATATATAGAATGTTTTCACAGTTATAAGCATATATATTTGAAAAGCTATATGTTTTAATTATCTAGGCTTCATACTCAGTGAAAAGTATTAAGTTAATAATGAAATATAAAACAGAATAATAAAAAGATTTTTGCTTTTATACAAATAAACCAATTTAGTTCAGAGACTTTGAATAGAGTCAAAGCTGCAAATCTACAAGAGTCTTGTAAGGCTGTTGTGACATGGGGCAGAGATGTGGATCCTCACACAAAATGAAAGATAAGACCTGGAGGAGCTTAGAGTTAACCAAGATGATGCCATATGGAGAAGAAGGGTGAACTGTTAACTTTTATAATGCTGGTCATTAAAACCCAATTAAAACATTGGCCAGTTTGTGTGCAGTGATTGGATCGTGTATAAGACTGAAGGACTGAAGGTGATAACAGGTTGGAAACCACATGGGCTGAGGAGAGAGGGAGATTGTATGAGAGATGGATAGTTAAGTGGTGAAAGATCTCAGGGAGAGTTATAAGCTGGGAAAGTACGAGGAACCAACGATAAGAAATGACCAAAGATGCTAAGACCTACGAAGGTTTGTAGCCTTGTAGGAAAAAATATCTGTGTTGTGTGAAACAGTAAACATTAATGTTTCAGGCAATCTGTGAGCCTAGAATTGTGCACTTGTAGGTAGTAGGTTATATTGGAATGTTTTTACTAATGAGTGTGGCGACCATTCTGTAGGCTCCATACTTTGCTAATACTTGGTACTTGTTAGAAGTTGGTTGTACTGTATGTGCAGATTCTGTACCATTATGAAAGCATTAATTTTTTACGTTACAAAGAAAACATTTGTTTTTAAGAAGGAAAAGCCTTCAATTATAATCACAGCTTCAGTTGTAATTTTTGAAGTCTGTAGGGAATAGTGTTGTTAGTACATTTAAATTTACGATGGCGTATTTCATCACGTGTCATGTTTTTACATACTTTTTAGTATGGATTCATGCTTGAACTGTCTCACTTTGATTTACTTTAAGAATCAAATTTAAATTGCTTTTAATAACATTACCGATTTGTTTACAGCTTCTCAGAGAACATTGACGAAGATACTGTTTAGTAATGAAATAAAGAAGTTCTGTGTAAGTCCTGATTTTTTATACTTTTTTTCCATATCAGTACTATGTTAATTGTAACAGTTAACTAACACATGCAGATTAATGTTGCAACCATTAAGTAAGTGGTTTCCAACTTAAAAGCACCTGAGAACCACAATTAAACACAGGAACCTACTGGTGGGCTGCATCATATGTGATCTGTTTTTGACAAAGTAAAATAAAAAGGCAGTATTTAGGCCTAATTGTAAACAATTAAAGATTTGTAATTTACAGATTTAAAATTATTACTACATATCTTTAATGGTACAATCTTTATTATGTCAATATAATAATCAAAATGTGAGAAATATATTAAAAACACTGTATATTTATATAAAATCTTTAATGTGAAAGGTATTTTCATAAAATCCATATCAAATCAACCAATGGGTGTTGCGGACATATTTTATTTTATTTTTAATTATAGATTTTCTGTTTCTATATATATCTGGGAGTGCAAAACGATTTTTTCTCACATTTTATCACTAACACTTTGGCTTCTAGCGGCCATTTTGTTTAGAAGGATCTGTCATTTTTGGCGTTTTCAAAGGTTAACGGTAAGTTAAATAACTATTTTATTTATTAAGATATCAACTTGAAATAAAAACCATCTTAATCTATATGAAATCATCTAGAATTCATGTTATGACCAAAAATTTGTTAGGTTTTAAGGAAGTAACCTAAAACTTGATTAGAAAATCGTGTTTCGATTAGAATAAATTAACGATTTTAAAACAATTTTTTTCATAGAAGGGATGAAACACACCTTAAATATTTTTTACCCACAAAGATATAATAGACCACTAGATGCTATTAAAATTTGAGATCATTTACATCCATCCTTTAGGTTTTACGAGCCTTCAAATATTGAGATTTGGCTAAAATTGCTGATTTTCAAATTGGTATATCTCAAAAGGGACTGAACGAAAAAAATCTGAAATTTTCCCAAAATATTCTTCTAGTAACTAGTAATCAACATATAAAATTACATCATTGTGTTTTAACTACAAATTGTATTAAAAAGTTATAATTTTTGAAAAATTTAAATTTACGCAGCAGGTAAAAATCAGTAGTTAGCAATCTAAAAATGATATTGGCCTACTAAATTTTAATATTAGAATTAGATGTATAAATACCTAACCTGTTAACAAAGACTAAAGTAATATATTACAACGGTACAAGTTGCAAATTTAATGTAATTTAAATTTGTGGAGCCCCAAGTTCTTTGGGACGCCAAACTTGGGACAATCTGCAGAATTGAGGTGACGAAAAACCAAATTGTAATTATAAAAGAGTAAAGACATTGAAAGACAGTAATAAAAAAAAATTTAAATTAAAGAAAAATTATGTAGATAGAGATAAGAGAATGTAATTTACTTGTAATCAGAATTTTCTTTAATGATATTTTCTTTAAAGATGAACAGTCAATTTAAAGATAATTTAAATCCTTGCTTGGAGAATTAACAATTGATTTCATAATTTAAATTTTTCATTGAAAGCATATAAAGTAAAGTAATTGGAAATATTCAATTAGTTTGTTAAAATGATTATAAAGCCGTAAAAGGTATGTTAAGTATAGAATAATAATGTAAATATTAACAGATTTATAAAGCACACATTCAGACTGAGTAGTCGAGAATTTATAATATGACAAAGAAATGTTTTACATAGAATTGCTAATATGAGACATAAGATATAAAATATATTTGTATGATGAATGTACGGCAACCAAAGAAACATTGAAACAATAGATAATGAATATCTTATGGCAAAGTAAATATTATTATTAATTATTATTTTATTTTGTTTGTGTGAATAAATAATTGAAAAATATATTACGATTCCTAAAAGGACTACTATTATAATTGCACCTGAACTCCAATTTATACATACAAGGTATCGTATAAAGTTTGGCGTCCCAAAGAACTTGGGGCTCCACAAATTTAAATTACATTAAATTTGCAACTTGTACCGTTGTAATATATTACTTTAGTCTTTGTTAACAGTTTAGGTATTTATACATCTAATTCTAATATTAAAATTTAGTAGGCCAATATCATTTTTTGATTGCTAACTATTGATTTTTACCTGCTGCGTAAATTTAAATTTTTCAAAAATTATAACTTTAATACAATTTGTAGTTAAAACACAATGATGAAATTTTATATGTTGATTACTAGTTACTAGAAGAATATTTTGAGAAAATTTCAGATTTTTTCGTTCAGTCCCTTTTGAGATATAGGAATTTGAAAATCAGCAATTTTAGCCAAATCTCAATATTTGAAGGCTCGTAAAACCTAAAGGATGGATGTAAATGATCTCAAATTTTAATAGCATCTAGGGTCTATTATATCTTTGTGGGAAAAATATATTTAATGTGTGTTTCATCCCTTCTATGAAAAAAATTGTTTTAAAATCGTTAATTTATTATAATCGAAACACGATTTTCTAATCAAGTTTTAGGTTACTTCCTTAAAACCTAACAAATTTTTGGTCATAACATGAATCGTAGATGATTTCATATAGATTAAGATGGTTTTTATTTCAAGTTGATATCTTAATAAATAAAATAGTTACTTAACTTACCATTAACCTTTGAAAATGCCATAAATGACAGATCCTTCTAAACAAAATGGCCGCTAGAAGCCAAAGTGTTAGTGATAAAAATGTGAAAAAAATCGTTTTGTACTCCCAGATATACATAGAAACAGAAAATGTATAATTAAAAATAAAATAAAATGTCAGCAACAAATTATTTTATTATTGGTTGATTTCATATGGATTGACCCGAAACTGAGGTCGACCTGCTGCAGCCACTAAAGCAGGAAGTTCATATTTAACTGAGTTGTTAGTCCCAGTAGGTGAAGAAGAGAAGAATCTGTGCCGCGACTTTTGCTGTGGTTCGTTGTTAACTTCACTGTGAATAACATGCTTTCACAAATGTATGTAGGCTAATTCCAAACATCAGCATTATACTCTGTTCAAAATTTTGTACAGCTTGAAAAAATCCGCCCTTTTCTTATCTGGCATGTAGTAAGGGATTGGGTAGTGAACTAGTTGAATCTCAGTTGGTTATTCTTCAGTGATAGTACCAAGAGGATACTAAGTGCATGTTAATGAATTCCATGAACTTAGTGGACTATGTCATGCAATGTTTGTTTTGCATAGCTGCTGTTATTATTCAGTAGAATCTACTTTGTTTTTATTGATTTATCTTTTCAAGTTAACATTAATTTATAATTAAGTAAAAAGAGTAATTATTAATTTTGTTTTCCAAAAATAGGGAGCAAGGTGCATAAAAAGGTGTCCATAAATAAAAAGGGATATAAAGGGTGCATAAATAACAATTAATGAGTTGGAAATTGTTGCATTAAAGTAATCACCTGTATGTAGACAATTTTTTACTGAAGAGTAAAATACACTTGTTATGGTGATGTATGCAAGAAGTAAATGAGTGTAAAAACTAACATTGTATTTATTCATGTACTGCCTTTTTTTTTTTTTTATATAATACTTTGTAGAACATATGCAATGGGAGTGTTAGTTGATAAAAATAAATGTTTTAAATTGGGTTAGAATAAAGTAAAGATAGATAATAATTAAAAATTATAATAAGCATTAATGATAATATATTTACTAATAAAATTTATTTCAATGTTTTGTAATGTATGGTGGACTGTTGTTGTTCTGTTCTGTTCTGGACTACAGTGTTCTGTTACTGCTGCTGTTATTGTTCTGCAGAAATCTACTTTGTTTTTATTGATTATATTTTCAAGTTCACATTAATTCATAATTTTGTGTGTAACAGTGAAAAGTTTGTATCATGTTGGGAGCTCCTTCAAAATCAGATCCAGTGATTTGGATGTCAGTTTTCTTCTGATTATGGGCCATTGTTATCAATTCTCAAAAAGTTGCTTTGGACACAGCAGTAGAGAAGCAAACCCTATTTTAAGTGTGGAACTACAAGTACAATAAAACACAATTAAATTTTGAAGGCTTTCTTTCATGGCCCGTGTCATCATCATTAATACAGGGTCCGGCATAAACACCTCCCCTATTGAAATAGGTAATTACAAACAAACAGAGAAAGATACAGAAAAAATATTTTTATTTATGAATAACATACACTATGCCATTTTACATTAATGTTTTTTAAAAATTATGTCCATTAAATGGCGGCCTCCATTATTGACACACTGACGAAGCCGTTCCCGAAAGTTTTCTATAGCTCTTCGTGTCATTTCTGGCGGAATGTTAGCAACTTCCTGGGTGATTACCTCCTTAAGAGCTTCCATGGTCCTAGGGCAATGTTTGTACACTTGTACCTTTAAATATCCCCAAAGGAAATAATCACAAGGCGTCAAATCTGGCGACCTTGGGGGCCAGGCAATGTCACTGTGCAAGGAGAGCAGATGCCCAGGAAACAATTCTCTCAGAATTTCTCGAGAACGCCGAGCAGTGTGGGCTGTAGCTGTCTTGTTGGAACCAGAATTCTCCTTCATGGTCCTCAATGAATTGGTTAAACTTGGGCCGGAGGAAAGTTTCTAACATGTGACAGCGATTGGAATTAACCGTTACTGCCTGGCCATCTTCTTCAAAAAAGTACAGACCCCACACACCAAATTCGGCAATGTCACACCAAACAGTAACATGAGGGCTGTGAAGTGGTCGCTGGTGAAGTTCTCGAGGGTTACCTTCAGCCCAGTACCGAAAATTTTGCTTATTTACAGTGCCTGCCAAGTGGAAGTGAGCCTCATCAGAAAAAATCACAACAGCTGTAGGGGGAATGTTCTGAAGAATGTCTTCACACAAAGCTCTGTGAGTTTCAAAATCTCTTATGCTTAGTTCTTGTGTAACCATAATTTTGTACGGATGCATGTTGAGATTGCTGTGCAGGATTCTTCTTACACTCCGATCAGACAGAGCCAGGGAAGCTGCGTGTTTCACTGCTGAATGCTTTGGAGATTGCAGGACGGAAGCTCTCACATGTGCCACATTGTCCGGCGTTGTTACGGTCCGAGGTCGGCCGGGAGATTGAAACTATATTACTGTACTTAGTGGAAATAATAAACTACTCGAGTCCCTAGTTTGGGGGCACTGAAACACTATAAGTTATAAGTTACTTCAATATTAAACTCTTACCTTAGGGTGCTTCTCCAAAGTTCTACAGACGAACACAGCTGCAGAAAGGATTATTTGAGGTGACCGGTACCAATATAAATACGCAATTTATGTTAAAACAAATACTTCTGGTTTATTAAACAAGTTTAGTTATATATTTAATGTAGTTTAAACTACTTTGATGACAATTCAGATTAACCCATGGAATATTTCTTACTTCTAACCTCTTACAAATTACTTATTTTTTATATGAACCAATACGTTTACTGTATATCTTTTCCCCTTATTATTTTCTTTTATAGAGCTCTTTAAACTTTTATTAGATAATATTAGCAAATTTTGCTTGAGAAATTTTTTAATTAATAGTCTGTTTATTGGTACTTAACCAACTCCTGTGAAGTTCTCATTGCTTTCACCACCACCCCGTGTAAATTGCCATTTACTCGAGCACTTCGCACTTCAATGTTTCACACATTTATACAGTTATTGTACTGGATAGACCGACGATGTTTTCGGCCCGTCTCACACGCCGTTAGTACTGAGTTTACTGTTTTTTGTTTCTGACTGATTTGTTTAACGGTTCCATAGTATGAATATAAGGTAAAGTCGGCCGACGTAATTTTATTCGCACTTAGATGTTTTATAGGCTGGCCGCGCTATATTGTTTATACATTTTATACTTTTTAACGATTAATGTTTTAACCATAATAATAACTGGATAGGCTGAATCGATTTTACGGCCTATCTTGCACGCCCGAGGCCACTGATTTACGAACTGTATACTGCTTACTGCTGCTGTCTGATGTTGACACTATGATGACAATCTGCCTACTGTGATTCACAAAGACTGCTGCTGGGGCTATTACGTAATATGTCTAGTCTGGTTGTCTAGACATTAGTTGTTTATGCTAACAGTGTATGTTGCACTGGGGCACCTCACAGGTGGATACTGACAATTAAAAATTAAAACTGGATTGAAATTAATACTGTTGTAGCACACAATTCTGTACCGTTACAATACCCCCCCCCCAATGAGAGGTTGGATGCCGAAGCATACAAACTCTCATTGCCTAAAACCTAAGAGGATCAGTGAGGATATGGCGCCGCAACCCCCCTGAACTCACTACTAAAATCATGGGTACTTACCCCCCTAGTCTGGTGACTGCGGCAGCACCCATCCGATCTTACTGGACTTCTCTGTTCGAGATCCCAACACCATAAGCTCGGACAGATACCCGCCACAGTAACGCCTGACTCTGTAACATTCAATAAAAAGATTAACAAACGGCCTTCCATCACTCCATATCCCACAACTGATTGGTTTCCTCTTAGCTGTACTGGTTCATTATAAGCAAAGTATTGGTTCATGTTTATTACAAAATATAACCTAACTGTCTACTTACAGCCAATTCCCAGGGTGTCCACATTCTGGAAAGTCAGGGAGAGTCAGGGAAAAAAAAGTTGGTCAGGGAAAGTCAGGGAAATAAACAAAAAATCTGGAAAGTCAGGGAAATCTTCCCCGATGACAGACTTGAGGGTAATTTTTTACTCTAGTCTGCCGCAACCCGTGAAATATCTGAAAAGTCAGGGAAATCTTCCCCGATGATGGATTTGAGGGGAATTTTGAATGCTCTAGTCTGCCGTAACCCAGACTATTGTAGCATTTTTTCCAGGTATTTTTCACAAGAAGTGCACAACAAAAAATATATTTTTTGTTGTGCCCTTGTGTCCTTCTTTCAACCGATTTAGCTAATTCTTTTTCTATTTTCAGTTTTTTTAGGCTGCTGACTTAAACTCATTACAATGGCTAACAAGAAATGTTTGTTTAATAAACTTTGGCTGGACAGTAAAGTGTTTCCGGAATTTAGTGGTTGGTTGGACTTGGTGGTTAGTGATGCAAATTCGGCTTATTGTCAAGTGTGTCTCAAATCTTTTAAACTAAGCAATATGGGGAAACAAGCAATTGTTTCTCATGCTGAGGGACCAACTCATGTAAAAAACATGAGAGCAAAGGCTTCCCAGCCGGCAATTTCTTTTTTTACTACTCCATCTCCATTAAAAGATGTGCAGCCAACACCTTCAACTTCAGCTACAAAAGAATTATTAGTAGTGCCAGGAACAAGTCAAACAAGTTTAAAGAGTTTCAGTGTGAATGAAGATAATGTTACGTCAGCCGAAGCAATATGGGCTCTCCACGTCATCACTGGGAAAATGTCTCTAAACTCTTGTGATGAAACCTCTGCAGCCTTCAAAAATATATTTCCAGACAGTAAAATCGCTCGGAGCTTTTCTATGGGCAAGACTAAGGCTTCCTATGTAATAAATCATGGGTTAGCCCCATATTTTCAAGAAATGTTGCAAAATAACATGAAACACTGCTCTGACTATGTTGTTTGTTTTGATGAATCTCTGAACAAATTTGTTCAAAGAGGACAAATGGACTTGTGTGTAAGGTTTTGGGAAGTAAACCTTCAGAAAGTTTCAACACGATATTGGAATAGTGTATTTTTAGGCAGGGCAACTGCAGATCACTTGTTAGATGGGTTTATTCAAGGGCTCTCCTTACCTTTAGGAAATATTTTACAAATCTCAATGGACGGGCCGAATGTTAACCTCAGTTTTATGAAAAAACTCAAGAGCCATTTGCAAGTCTTAAATCCAGAGGGAAAGTCCCTTCTTGATATTGGCATATGCAGTTTGCATACAGTTAATGGAGCCCTGAAGACTGGGATCTCCAAAACTGGTTGGGAACTTTTTCACTTTTTTAGATCTCTCTACAGTCTTTTCAAAGATAGCCCAGCTCGGCGAGCAAAATACTCAGATATTACAACCAGCACCTCTTTCCCTTTTAAGTTCACAGCAGTAAGATGGCTGGAAAATGGTCGCTGTGTAGATCAAGCTCTCAAAATATTTGATCATGTTGATAAATTTGTAAAAGAATACAACGAAAAAGACAACAAAAACCTGCAATACCTTAGAGAAGCTATGAAAAATCCATTTTTTAAGGCAAAACTAAGTGCTTTCAGAAGCATATTGTCAGACGTTGAGCCGTTCCTGAGAAGGTTCCAAAGTCAGAAGCCTATGGCCCCTTATCTCTTTACTTCACTTGAACAACTTATGAAAACCTAATGATGAGATTTGTAAAATATGAAAAAATAGCTGAAGCAAGTACTACTCAAAAATTAATGAACTTGGACTTGCAAGACAGTGCCTTTCTGGTTTCAGTAGAAAAGGTGGACGTTGGTTATGCTGCAGAAAGCTTAATGAAACAAATTAAATGCTCAGAAAAAGAGAAACTTGTTTTTAAAAATGAGTTCAAAAATCTCCGTACCACCATGATAGAAAAACTCAGAGAGAAAAGTCCTTTGAAATCACATTTAGCACGAGGCCTCACTGCCTTAGACCCTAAAATGATAATGCTCAAACCCAGTTTGGCAATAAAAAGGTTTGATGTTGTTCTAGAAATCCTGCACAGCCATAGAAGAATATGTGATAAAAGTGCTGAAAAGGCCAAACGACAGTTTTCTTTGCTAACTGAAGAAGCTAACGATTTCATTTCCAAAACATCTGATGACATGGGATTGGACGAATTTTACTACGGCCTTTTAGGAGAAGATAAGAAATATGAAGATCTCTGGTCTGTAATGAAGCTGTGTTTCATTTTATCCCATGGTAATGCATCAGTTGAATCTGGCTTTTCTGTCAATAAGCATTTACTAGTTGAAAATCTTCTAGAAGAATCCCTTGTGTCCCAAAGAGTTATTTGTGATAGCATAAAGCATCTAGGTGGTTTGAGGAATGTGACTATCAACAGAAGTATGCTTGCCTCGGTCAGATCTTCAAGAAGAAGATATCAATCATATTTGGAAAAGAAAAAAGAAATGCAGTCAGAAGAGGAAAAAAAGAAAATAGAGAAAAGGAAAATTGAATTACAGTTGAAAGAGTTGGAAGAAAAAAGAAAAAAGTTGAAACTTGAAAGAGAAATGGAGGATATAGAAATTGGGGAAAAGAAAAAACTGCTGGAGAACATGAAGAGATAACACTAGTAAATTTTGAAGGAGTGCATATTTTTCTTTTTCATTCTCATCCTGTCGGACTGGTTCATTTTCAATTTTGAAAGCTATAGCTGATTATTATAATTATTTGTTACCATGTAAGTTGTTCTATTAATTAGTCCATTTTATCTTGTTCATATATTATTTTATTAAGTTCTAGTGAAAATACTCTCATTCTTACGTTACCTAAGTGTTACCTTTAGGTAATAATGGAAATATTTATTTTTAAAATGCCATCAATGTATTTGTATTTTTCAATAAATAAATAATAAAAAATAATTAAAATAAAAGAGGAAGAAAAAAGAAAGTGGAGAGAGAATTAGGCCAGCTATGGGGATGGTGGAGGCTGGGTTTTCTTTTTTCTTCCTTGTAAAATATAATGCTCAAAGAATTAACGTACTATGCGTTTTAGTGAGTCAGGGAAATTTCTGTAAGTAGGTCAGGGAAAGTCAGGGAAAATTAAAACAGAATTTCTGTGGACACTATGAATTCCATACAAATTAAATAATATTCACTGTATACTGATTACCCCTCCAAAATAACACAAATTAAACCAAACATTTTTGATTATTTTTACCCAAAATTTGCCTTAAGTTTTCCATTTTAAATGAATATTTTAATCATTGTGTTTATCAATTATTATTTAATTTACCATTGCATTTAAATAATTAAATTTCATTACCATAAATTTAAATTCATTATTAAAATTCATCTTTTCAATTAATTTAATTACCAATTTAATTTAATTTTGTTTAATTAATTTCAAAATTAATTACATTTTTTCAAAATGATTATCCATTAACAAAATCCTATCACATAAATATTAACTGCATTATATTCAAAACATTAAGTCATTCCCTTAAACAAGCTACCTCCCTTTCATCATATCTTGCACATTTCTTTTATTTCATAATAAAAATTGCTCATGGCAATGATTCAGCAGAACACAACATTCTTGTTGTTGTCAACTACAGCATGACTATAAACATTGGTCACACAACACGCAACATACCTGTTTACATTAACGGTTGTCTACAGGCTTGGTTTTATAAACACTACCTCAATCTCAACATTCTGATTACATCACTGCTTACACATAGGCTTCCTCAAATTTTTAATTTCTATAAATCTTTTAATGTTAACATATTTATCAATTGCTATTTATTATAATTCAGATCAAATATAATTTTAATTCACCTTTATAAATTACTTTACTAACATCCACTCAAAACAATTTGGCTTTAGTTACTTATTTAAAAAGCTTATAATATGGGCACACAATACGGAATAAAATTCATTATTACCTCTTGTTCATTATTATTGTTAATTAACAAAATAAAATATTATTATGATTATAACATACTACAAACATTGTTACATAAACAATTGTATACAATTTACCAATATACCCTGACACAATACATTTAACACTAACACATATGTGAGATAATAGTTTAAAAAGATGGAAAGTAAGACGGCTTTCTTACATGATAATTTAATAAGCCTCTGGTGAGCTCGAAAGCAGCAGCATGCAGAATTGCTAATCAGACGTAAATAATATAAAAATGACTTACCGTATCTCACGACTGGGTTGATCCTGACACTCAAGGCAGGATAGACTGGTTGGGAAAAGGATGGGTGAAAGGCACGGATTTCTACCTGCCGAGAAGTCCCTACTCGTGGACGTTGACACTGAGATGGCTGGCGTACGACAGAGCTAAAAGTTCATGTGCATGTACGAGCTCTACAAAAGCCATAGTGCCAACCTCAGAAAATGAAAAGAATGACCGGTTCGATCCGAAATATCGAACACCGGCCCCCGTTGACCGCAGTGGGTCAACCACCAACTACACCAAAAGACGGCCAAAAATGCAGTACAAAAATTTGGCTTTTGGTGAACAGGAACATTCTCTGAAAATTACCCTCCAACCTAGGAGGGGGTCACACGCAAACACAAGAAAATACAAACGTACAGAAAACATACAAAACATGCAATGAATCAGAAAACCATGCCGAATAACTCCGCCGCGGGCGCATCGACCAGGCGAGCAATCTGAAAGGTTCGGGTAGAGCAGACAAAACCCAATAACATACAATAAACAATGGCTCAGCCAAACACAATGTAAAACTCAGCAAATCAACTTAGTTAGTTCCCTAGTTTTTACATTTTTTTTTCCTTTTTATTTTTTTTTAATTTTTGTTGTTGTTCCCTTTATTCCCCCCCTTTTTTCCTTTTGTTTTTTGGACTGGCACAACGCCATGCCAGAAACATTCCACAATGTAAAATTCACTGCGGACAACAGCTGAAAGGAATCACCTGGGAAATCCCAGCAAAGTGTCCAGTAAGTCCACAACAGTCATTGAAACTAATTCTGCTCACCCGAAAAAACAAGATAAACCCAATTAAGAAGATATGGGCAACCGGTATAATTTAATAGCCGGTCGTTCAAAAGAACCTGTGGAGGTTTTAACTGAAGCGCGACGAACAACCCCGTCGCTCCCCGGAAACACAGCTGAAACTCGGCCAAGAGGCCACATCAGGGGGGGAGAATTCTGTTCCTCCATAACCACCAGGTCCCCAACCATTAAATTTCTTGACTTAGACGACCACTTCGATCGGGCATGAAGTGCCATCAAGTATTCCAAACGCCACCTTTTCCAAAAGGCTTGGAGCAAAGCGGCAATTTGTTTGTAATGACGGACGGTCCCTTCATTTAATGAGACTTCAGCTTCCGGGGGCGCGGTAATGGGGCGGCCAACCAAAAAATGACCAGGTGTTAGAGCATGGTAATCACTCGGATCTGAGGATAGAGCAGTCAAAGGACGGGAATTTAAGATTCCCTCAATGCGAATGCATAACGACGAGCGACCTGGTCCCAATCATACGTTTCATGTGAAACTTGGCCGACTGGACAGCCCGTTCCCACAAGCCACCCTGATGAGGGGCAGACGGAGGGATAAATTTAAATTCAATGTTATTGTCAACAGCAAAAGCTGTTATCTGAGCTGACTGGTCAGGATTGGAAAGAACATTTTTGAGCTCCCGTTTCAGTTCGGAGCGCGACCCCACAAAATTCCTACCACAATCCGAATACAGTGTTTTCGGAGCCCCACGGCGACTAACAAACCGCCTCAACACATCAATAAACTGGGGCGTTGAAAGATCCATAGCCACTTCAAAGTGAACTGCTTTAGTGGCTAAGCAGATGAAAATGCAGAGATACGCTTTGACTATAGGTGCCTTCCGAACAGCGTAGGCCCGTACCAAAAAGGGGCCAGCATAATCCATGCCGGAAGAATAAAATGGAGGTGCCGGATTAACCCTAGGAACTGGCAGATCCCCCATTAACGGGTTGGTGGGGCGAGGACGCGCCCTGAAACAAGGAAGACATTTCCAAATTATAGTTCTTATTGCCAGACGTGCGGACAAAATCCAATAATTTTGGGCAAGCTGAAACTGAACTTGCAAGGGCCCAGCATGACCTAACCACACATGAGTGTGATGAATTAGCAACCCTACTAGGTGGTGATGCTTGGGCAGTAAAATCGGAAAACGATTTCTAGTAACCGCAGAGTTAGTCAAGCGACCGCGTACTCGAATGAGGCCAAAATCATCTATAAACGGGACCAGGCGCTGAATGCGGACCGGAAGCCGCTTACCCTAAACGAAGAGCCGCGAACTCCTGTCCAAACACGCTGCGCTGAATGTAGCGTAAAATGTACTTAACAGCCAACTTCTTCCAATCCATGGCTGTGGAAGCTTCAATCCGCGAAGGCATAGCCCACCTTAAGATGACTGAGGTAACCCCCACCACTAAGGGCCACGAGGACAAGTGCTCAAACAATTCCACCCGGGGCTCCTGAGTGAGAAACGAAGAGACCTTGGTTTCCAAGGCAACATCTTGCACGTCATGATTCGGGCGATAATTAATAGGGGGCCAGCGCAGAGCATCAAGCTTTAACCAATCTGGCCCTGACCACCACAATGTCGACGACCGGAGGCTGGAGAGTGACGTGCCTCTAGAGGCTAAATCAGCGGGGTTAGAAACACCATGCACATGACGCCAAGATTTAGTATCAGTCCACTCGGTAATGGCAGCCACCCGATTAGCAATAAACGTCTTCAATTTAAAAGTAGGCATATTCAGCCAATCCAAGACAATCGTCGAGTCTGTCCATAAGAAAACTTGACTCAATTGAATACATGATGAGAATAAGCCAACATAATGACGAACAAGTTTGGCTAAAAGATAAGCTCCCAACAACTCCAAACGTGGGATTGATAAAGCTTTAAGAGGTGCCACTTTAGTTTTAGACGACACCAACGAAACCACCGGAGGACCAGAGTCAGTATAAATGGACAGATAGAGGACGGCCGCGTAACCTAACTGGGAAGCATCACAGAAACCATGCAATATTACCCTTTCAATATGCCCACCTTTAGGGAAGAATGGCCGGGAAATAGTAATTACTGGAAGATGATTCAAAGAGGACAGGAATTGACTCCAATAGTCGTTTAAGTCATCACTTAGAGGAGCATCCCAGTCCAAGCCCTCAGCCCAGAGTTTTTGGAAAAAAGCCTTGGCCATGAAAATCACTGGCGAAAGCCAACCACATGGGTCAAATAATTGTGCCATCTGAGATAACACGACACATTTGGTAAATTGAACCTGAGCATTGCTGCTACAGGCCAAAGGAGGAAATAAGAAGCAATCGGTAAAATGGTCCCAACTTAAACCCAGAATATCCTTATCCTTAGCAACGACGGAATCACTTGGAGCGGCTGATTCAGGTAGGCAGTCGGGTTGATTAGTGCACCATTTTTTCAAATTGAACCCTCCTGAAGACAACAACAGAATTAATTCCCGTTGTAGTTTGCAAAGCTCTGATTTTGAATCAGCGCCAGCAGCAATATCATCCACAAAAATATTACGGCTAAGTACCGCCGCTCCCGCAGGAAAATTTAACTGCCTCATCCTGAGCCAGCCGCTGCAAGGTTCGCAACGCCTGAAAAGGGGCGCAAGCCAGCCCGTAAGTAACGGTACGCAAAGCGAAAACCCTTAGTGGGGCGGTAACCTCCTCACGCCATAAAATACACAGGTACGCCGAGTCATCAGGATGCATAGCAATTTGGCGGTACATCTGTTCGATGTCGCAGGTGAAAACATGGCTAAACCGCCGAAACAAAGTCAAAACGTCGGACAGTAAGGTCTGCAACTTAGGGCCGACACATAACACATCATTTAAGGAAATCCCAGAGGACGTCTTCATACTGGCGGCAAACACCACCCTTATTTTTGAAGTATCACCTCTAACTTTAAAGATACCATGATGAGGGATGAAATATTTTGGAAAATTGGGGTCAGACACCAATGACATATGCCCCTGAGCGACATAATCCGTTATAAATTGTACATACTGGCTCTTAAACTGACTGTTCGCCGCAAATTTCCTTTCTAACGCAAAAAACCGAGACATGGCTCCCTTAAGGGAATTTCCCAAAATGTGAGAAGAGTTTTTGAAGAACGGCAAGCGCACCTGGTAACAACCCGACGGCAACCGACTTGTTGACTCCATGTAAAACCTTTCAGCAAAGTGATCCTCTTCAGATAATTGGTGGGGTACAGCTGGAGGCTCTTCGACCTCCCAAAAACGATGAACTTGCTCAAGTAGGTTTGGTATATCCGTAGATAACGTTGTGACGGAAGGATAAAAGTGGTGGAAATGACAGTGAAGCTGATGTACAGATACCAGATCCAAAGGAAGGCCAGTGAGACCGCTAGCACAAGTCAATGCACAATTAAGTGAAATTGGGGCTCTGCCCATAATCACAAACCCAAAACGTGTCCTAACTGCAACAGGCAAACCTGCACCCAAAGGAATAGTCTCTCCAATAAGAATAGCCGCTACAATATCGGCTCCAAACAACGCATCAATTGGGGCTGCTACATCGAAGGTAGGGTCAGCTAACAAAAGATCTTTTGTAGCCTGCTTAACTTCAGGCAACACCTGGAACCTAGGTGAGTCCGACGAGATCTTAGAAAGAATTATAAAGGCATGGTTAGATGCCACAACCTCGCGTTTTAAAGTTTCCAAGGACAGATGGCACACCTTTTTTGCTTTGGTGGCAATATCACCTACCCCATTGACACTTACCGAAGCGTCAAAACAAGCACATTTTAAGCGAGATGCACATGCTTCAGTGATGAAAGAAGCATGGGACGCGCTATCCAGGATGGCCCTAACTACACTATAACCACCATTCGGAGACGACAAGACTGCTAGACAGGTGGCTAACAGAGCCCCTGCAGGATGGGGCAGAGACACGGTCAGAGTAGTGCTCGACAGATCAACAAGCGATGACTCCGCTGCCTTAAGTTCAGCTGTGTCAGAAATCTGTGAACGAGACGGAGACGGACGGGCACTTTTGAAATGAAGTAAAGTGTGGTGGTACTTAGAGCCACACGTTTTGCACCAGCCCGAATGTTTATGTTGGAGGCACGAAAGACAACATTTTTTATTTTTAAGACTCTGAAATCGAGCTCTAGGGTCCTTACTCAGCCACGCCGGACACTTGAGAAGCAAATGGGTCCGGGAATCGCAATGAAGGCAACGTGAACCAGATGCATCCTGTTGCGTAACCTCCGCAGATAACGTAGACACAGCAAGAGGAGTAGCCTTAGAAAAAGAAACCTTCTGGGTTTTCTGGTGGCTAGTGCTGGGAAGAGCAGGTAAAGCTGATTCTAAAGATTCTAAACAGTTCTTTCTGTTCCGCCATAGCGGTTAAAAATGTCATAATTTCTGTTAGGGCAGGGAGATTCTCTTTGTCCGTAACAGACGCCTCAAAACGTTCACGCAATGATAGATCCAGCCTAGACAATACAAAAGACGCATATATTGCTTGATATATATCAGCAATGTTTAGAGCTGACAACGCTGAAAAGTTAGCATTGAAGCTGTCCACCAACTTTCTAATAGACGCAGCTGATCCCATAGAAGCGGCTGGTAACTGAAGCAGATTGGTACAATAAACCCGAGCGGCCAAACGAGGATTGTGATAACGACTTTTAAGAGTTGACAGTGCAAGTGAATAACTATCATCAACTATGGGAAGCGCGGCAACCTTCTCATAAGCCTCACCCTTAAGATGAGTCAGTAAATATAACAATTTTTGCTTCGGAGTGAGGGCAGGACTTTTGTCCACCAATGTGGTGAACTTTGACCAAAACTCGGACCAACATTTGGCCTGGCCATCAAAACAAGGTAACGAAAGCTTCTGCAACTCATGAACAAGCACACCTGGGTGCCCGCCACTTGCCGATGAAAATCGACCGGAACCATCCGGTATCTCTGGTTTTGTTAGTTTGGACGCTAAAATGCTACCCCGGACATAAATATCCTTAATTTGAGCTACCACCGCAAAAATGTGGTCCTCGTCCAATTCCTGGGGCAATGACTCGGCCGATAGGTAAGGATCGACCTTACCTAGAAGGTCCTGATATTCTTCGGACAACCTGGAGGCCAAAATACCGGCTTCATGTTGATCCACGGCTCTCAATTGCGGCAACCCTTCCAACTTATTTATCAAATGCTGCAACGCAAGTATTCCCACCGAAGTGGTCCGGTCAAAAGCTGCCAACGACAATTTAGCAGGCATATTGAATTAAAAAATATCGCGCAACCTACAACCACCCTTAATAAGAGAATTAGAAACTGAACAATAATCACGCACCGACTTAGCCTAACAGTGCTCGAGATAACTAGGCGTCTCACACAACTACTTTGCATAAACAATACCGAGCAAGATAAATACAAAAGTAAATTAGTGCACGGCAAAATACAACTTACACAATCCAACAGGCAAATAATGCCAAACACAATAAATTAAACACGCAACAAATTGATTTACACAGCGCAAAAGCACGACAACAAAAACACAAGTTACACAAGATTACAGCACATACGGTGCAAAATAATGGTACACAAAAGTGCACCCACAAACAAACATGTATAATACCAAATAGAATAAATACACACAAAACACAGCAAAGTACAATGTACAACAATTCACCAATTACCGAACCAAACACAAATAACTGGGACACCTTAAATGCCAAAATTGATGGTCAACGCGTCGTGTATGGACAGGATATCGCATATGCAAAATATAAATCGCACCTAAAGGTAATAGTCATGCCAAAAAATTAAATTAAATACAAAGGCAGGCTAATCCGAAATCCGGATAACCTAAAACCGTTCCCTTTACGCCTGACAGTCACAAACACGTAGCGCACAATTTCACGTGGGACGCAAACCGTAACAGGACGGAAACAAACTTTACCAGACTTGACCCAGTAATTAAAAAACTACCCCAAAAAACAAGGTGCAAAATTTTTACACAAAATTTGCCCACCTGGCGATGCACACACGACGTTCACTGCTGACACTAAGCCACAGCATTGAAACGCAAACTCGTAGTTCACATGCGTGCGTATTATACCATCCATGCGATAGCATGCAAATGACAAACATTCATGAAATTTAAAAATTAACGGCATGCAAAACAACCACGAGCAGGTACAAAAACGAAACGGCACGGCACGTTGGTAATTAAAATAAAAATCACGCAGCCAAAACTGACTTACAACCCAATTACTGAAACTCAACCCACCAGCAGCATCATGCACAAAATTACGAAGCACGTGCTCCCAGTCGTGACGGCAAAATATTTAATTGAAAAGCTAGCTACCTCAAGAACCCTCTGGTAGTAAATAGATGTGAGATAATAGTTTAAAAAGATGGAAAGTAAGACGGCTTTCTTACATGATAATTTAATAAGCCTCTGGTGAGCTCGAAAGCAGCAGCATGCAGAATTTCTAATCAGACATAAATAATATAAAAATGACTTACCGTATCTCAACGACTGGGTTGATCCTGACACTCAAGGCAGGATAGACTGGTTGGGAAAAGGATGGGTGAAAGGCACGGATTTCTACCTGCCGAGAAGTCCCGACTCGTGGACGTTGACACTGAGATGGCTGGCGTACGACAGAGCTAAAAGTTCACGTGCATGTACGAGCTCTACAAAAGCCATAGTGCCAACCTCGGAAAATGAAAGAATGACCGGTTCGATCCGAAATATCGAACAACATATTTATTTACAACTTTTCGTCAGAATTTTATTATTTACCACACTTCATTACCTAAATCAGCCAGGTCATTACCATAAACTAGAATATTCAAAATGTCCATTCATTGAGTTTATATTCAGCCTCCATCATAAAAAATTAGTCTTTTCTGCACATAACATTGTTCAATTTCATGTACACACCTCATATGGCTATCTTTTGTATAATGACCATAAAAATTTATATATTCCATTGTACCAAAATAATAATACATAGGGTTACCCCTCATTATTACTACATCATAAATCAAGTCTGCATTATTGTTTTTTGTCAAGTCTCCATCAGTACGTCAGTTGTTATTACAATTACGTCATTATCACAATATTCTGCTACTACAAGTACATTAACTCTCCCCACAGGTAAATATTTATCTTCAATGTACACATTGTCATTGTTTACTACAGTACAAAGTAAATCTACATTGTTTATCATCATTCTCTGAATATTCATCTTCTCTATCAACTCTCCATAACCTCTATCGAGCTTGAAACACTCTAACTCTTTCTCTCTCTCATGATTACTTTCATCACCACGACATTCACATTCTCATTCCACACAGAGGGCAACACAAACTTACTATTCATCTTGGCACTTCCAAGACCATCACAAAAAATAAAGGGACCATTCGAAGACACCTCGTCTTCCACACAACTACAGGAGGAAACTGTCCTCATATAACATTGGTGAAGCTTTTTCTTCACCTATTCCACAAGAAACATACACCCTCTGTTTATACTCTACATTTAAACTATCTCTCCATCTTTCTCCAACTCATCAATACTTATTACTACTTCATTACTAGCGTCAGCTGACTTTCTACTCTCAATATTACTACTATTATTTACTGTATCACTTTTTGATACCCCATTTTCAAATTTATTACCCTCTTCAACATCATTATCACTTATTAACACATCATTATAATCATCGGTATTACTCATCTTGTTATTAATTTCTCCACTATCTGTTATCATATTACCACTGTTACTTGCAAAACTTTTCAAATTATCATTTACTGTAATTACTTGTTTAAGAATAAAATTGCATTGCTCATCTATATCATTTATACGTTTCTCGATATTGACGTTTTGTAGCTTAATCTTATTAATATCGCTCTTTATTTCATCAAATTTATGGTCATTTGTATCAAAACGTTTATTTAATTTGTCGAATTTTGTCTCAAACGTTTCCTCATTACTATCAAAACGTTGATTAATATCGTTAAGTTTTACATTCTGTTCCTCAAATTTATTACCTTGTTCATTTAGTTTGACATTCACTTCGTCAAAATTACTATTAATTTTATCGAAATTACTATTCTGAACATCGAAACGATTATTTATGTCGCTACTTAATTTGTCAAATTTGATATTTTGTGCATTTAATTTATGATTTTGTTCATTGAATTTTTCATCACTACTGTCAAAACGACAATTTACACTCTGCTTAATATCATCGGACATTGCTCTCATAAAATTGAATATATCATTTATTGAATACTCTTTCTCTTTTGTTTTGGTTGCCACTGGAGTGGATTTTGCTTCTGCATTATTAATTATTACAGATTGTGTCAAATTATTTTCATCTATTCGGCTTGGAGTTGTCTCCAACCCCGAATCATACGCTACAACTGATTCAATTGAAATATTTTCTTGTACCGTAATTGGCATTAAGCTACCTCCTGACTCGCTCGTAACTGCCGAGCCGGTCAGATTTATTTCGTTAACGTCTTCCATCTTTATCAACGTGACTAATTTAAGTAAATGATTTTTTAAACAATAAACTACCTACCCAATTATAAGTCTCTTACAATTTACTTTTCATAATTTTTCATTACGTTTATGTAGTTTACAAAAACGTCCTCACTCTCAAATAACCCGTTCTGCAGCTTAATTAGGTCTGATCTGTGTGATTATAATAAATCACACAAATCGTCCAACTGTTACGGGCGCCACTGAAACTATATAAGTTTATATCCAATAATAAACTATACTCGAGTCCCTAATTCAGGGCCACTGAAATTATATAAGTTTATATCCAATTTATAACTCTTACCTTAGGGTGCTTCCCCAAAGTTCTACAGACGAACACAGCTGCAGAAAGGATTATTTGAGATGAACGGTGTAAATATAAATATGCAGTTTATATTCAAACAAATGCTTCTGGTTTATTAAACAAGTTAGTTATTTCGTTTTAGACTACTTTGATGACAAAGTTCTACTTGTTGAATTAAAAATACATTGAATCAGTGACAAATAATATAAAATCACACAGATTAACCAATGGAATATTTCTTAATTCTGACCTCTTACAAATGACTTATTTTTTATATGAATCAATACGTTTATATCTTTTCCCCTTACTATTTTCTTTTATAGAGCTCTTTAAACTTTATTAGATAATATTAGAAAATTTTGCTTGAAATCTTTAATTAATAGTCTGTTTATTGGTACTTAACCAAATCCTGAGAAGTTCTCGCTGTTTTCACCGCCACCACATGTAAATTACCATTTACTCGAGCACTTCGCACTTCAATGTTTCACACATTTATACAGTTATTGTACTGGATAGACCGACGATGTTTTCGGCCCTTCTCACACGCCGTTAGTACTGAGTTTACTGTTTCTTTTGTTTAATTAAGTTCTAATTTGTTTAATGGTTCCACAGTATAAATGTAAGATAAAGTCGGCCGACGTAATTTTACTCGCACTTAGATGTTTTATAGGCTGGCCGCGTTCTTATTTATGCACTGGTAGTTGTTCATGATAGGCCTACTTTAATTTCGGCCTATCTCACACTCCCGAGGCCACCGTTTAAAATTGTTAATACACTATATGCTGCTTCTGTCTGATGCTGACACTATGATGACAATCTGCCTACTCTGATTCACAAAGACTACTGCTGGGGCTATTACGTAATATGTCTAGTCTGGTTGTCTAGACATTAGTTGTTTATGCTAACAGTGTATGTTGCACTGGGGCACCTCACAGGTGGATACTGACAATTAAAAATTAAAATTGGATTGAAATTAAAACTGTTGTAGCACACAATTCTGTACCGTTACAAGATTTTCTTTTTAATGCTGAACCTGTTGCTCTAAAGTTCGATACCCAAACATGAATTGATTTTCTATCCAGAACAGACTCATGTTGGCCAAGTGCGAACCGAATACGAAATGCACGCTGTGTAGTAATCACAGAACCACCATTACGAATAAATTCCTCCACAACAAAGCGCGATGCTCACCAAGCCAAGCTATTGTGCTCACTGAAAACTGCACTTACACCACTATCGATCGATACCCCCTCCACAGCCGTACCCCCACCACCGCTCGTCCAGTGGCCTCTCCAAATGGGGGAGGTCTTTATGCCGGACCCTGTATTTAATACTTTTGGGCAGATTGGCCATAATATTGGTTGTTAAAAATGCCTTGATGCTCATATTTCAGTGGCATGCGTGGCAGCCATCTTCAGATAGGGATTAGATCATATTATGTCCCAAGAGCTGAAGACAATAATGTAGCAAATATCTTCCCATAGGCCTGCTGATACCATCGTGCTTGAAGTCAACTGCTGCCAGCTGTTCCCTGTTGGTCCAGATTTATATCGTCTAATACTGACAGCCAAGTATATTAATTGCCTTATTTTCATTCTGTGTGTTGGCACAGTGGTCAGAAGACTTGAAGATCTTCATGGTTTCTCTGTACAAGCAAGGACAGTAACTCTTTGTCACGGTCAGAACTTTCAGGATTGTCAAACAAGATGTGATGATCATGCATCCAGGCAAGCTGTGCTACAGCAGACTTTCCAACTGGCCCCAGTTGGTAATGTCTTCCGTGTTCCCCTAAATAAATGTTAATGCCATGTGATACCAATATAAAAAATGTCATGTACATGGTGTCCTGCTTGTGTGGACGTTTTCTTGCATGACAACAAAGTCTTGGAAAAAGGTTTATGCAAAACGTATTTTAAGTTGCTTCAAGACACTGGGAAAATCTGCTATACGAGATGTTGAACGACCCTCCTGACATGAAAGGCTGAACACCCACCAATTGTGACGGTACAAATGGGGCACAACCATATTTTAATCAACCTGTACTAAAGTTTATAAACACCCTATGGCTGAGTTCGGTACCAGGCAGAGGTAGGCACGGCTGGAATTTTAGCAGAGGACGAATAAGGTCGTCGTAAAAACATTTAGACTCAGACTCAAAATTAGTCACGTGTTGAATGCGAAGGGCTTTCCGGCAGCACGATAAACCAATCAGGAAGCAAGTATGAGAACGGCTTCCTGATGAGAACCACGAGAGGAATTAACACAGAGCGACGCCAAGCCATCTTGGACGCTTGTCGTCAACCAGCCCATAGACCGCACGGTGATACATAAAATAGTGCTCGAGCAAATTTAAAGTTGGCTGACAAAAATGTTATTTTTAATTTATGTGAAACAACAGTGAAATATGTAATCGGAACAATCTACAACAGTATTAAATTTTAAACAGTTTAAAACCTATTTACTGAGTTAAATGAAAAGGTGAATCAACAGTAGTGGTGAAACAACGTGGAGACGGCTACAGCAGGGATGAGTACCTAAGATAAGCAATTGGCTAAATTTCAAAACACCTACAACTATTAATTACATAAATCCATTAAAATGAGAGCTCAAATTTATAGGGGGGGGGGGGTAAAAGAAAATGAGAGAGAGAGAGAGTATGTCGAAGTACTGGGTTGCCTTGTTAACGTATAGTTTAGTTGGTTAAGTAATTTTTTGGTTTTGATTATTGTTTAATAAATAACATATATGTACAAGGAAAGAGAAAGAAAGAGAGAGTAAATATTGAATCTAAAGAAATGACAATAAATAAGATTGGTTGTTAGCATAACCATGTGTTAGAGTAGTCATTACGCCTAATTACCAAATCCTAGTTCTCTGTGCAATCAAATTCGTCTAACGAGCCTATGAGATCTTCTGAAATACACATTTAAATATTATCAAATTTATTCAAGTTTTTTTTTCATCATAGTAAGAGTGTGAAGGTTTATATATTAGCCAGAATTAATATATTGGCGGCCCTGAAATTTTCTAATGATGTTTGAAGGTAGTTGAGAAGTGAAAAGATCACGAAAGGTAGGTAAAAATCTTGGCGTTTAGTGTTTACAAATGATTAGTCAGTTACACAATACCACCTCCTCCTCCCACCGTATGTAGAAAGCCCAGTTAACTATTGAAGAAATTGAAAGGAGGTATGTGTTGCAGGAGTTATCTATTAATTACACAAGTAATGTAGACTGGTGCAATTAATTATTAACAACGTGGCAAACATGGTAGTTAAAAGTAATGATGATGCATGATTCAGAGAAACTGTCACACATAATACCAAAAATGAAGAGAAGGTCCAGGGTAATCTGATCATCATTGGACGAATATTGATGTGGAAAAGTAGAATATCGGCATAACTTAAAAACACTTTTATATAAAAGTAACACAGCAAAGCAAACAAAAGTAAATTGCTTTTTAATAGCTTTTAAGTTAAAATAAATTATTTAAAAAATGTAATAATCTCTGGTACGTAGATTAAAGCATGTAAGCTTTAATAATACTGTTAAAGTATTTTGAATATTAAAATTTTTATTCTGTAAAAATGACAATTGTATTGATTAATTATAGTATACGTTATCGTGTATTTAATTTTGTGTATGTTACAGACACAAACAGTTATGATAAATAGTCGGAACATTTGTGCAGTACCAAGATCTTTAACTATCAGTTCTGTCAGATATTATGCTGCACCATCAGAGAAAAAAGTCTATTCGAGAGAAAAACCACATTGTAATGTTGGTACTATTGGTCATGTTGATCATGGAAAAACAACACTTACAGCAGCCATCACAAAAGGTATATCTGCATGTTACAAAACAGATATATATTTATATTGAAAATTCCTTTCTAAAATGAGTGTTGACCGTATAAGCCATGAGTTCATTCCACACGATAGGCCACATTGGCCACAAACCTTTAAATTAAAACTAAGTTTTGGAACAGTATTCAAAAATGATTGTGCTTAGTCCAATAGTTACCCATCAGGACTGAGTAGGTTCATGTTGAATTCATTTACCATAATACAGTTCTTCAATATACACTTTCTGAATGTTTTGTTAATAACTAATAGCATAAGCAAATATTGTTAAATAAAATTTAATTCATCCATGTTATTATAGTGCCAGTAACAACTAGATATTATTTAATGTAGCAAGTATCATTAAATAGGATTGACTTATGTTAGTATTTGATTTTGTCTTTGCACACGCTCGTTTCAAACAGACCTGATGTCAGGTGTTTCCTCAAGGGTGGTGTTTAAATTGTTTACTCTTTTTTGTGGCATTATCCGACAGCGTAGCCTTCTAAATACTAGATAGTCAACTGTGGAAGTATTCTATTGTCCACGACCTTTCAGAGCTCTTGTGACATAATTTCTGGTTTAATTCCAGCATCCTTCTGATTCTAACATCTATAGTCTATTCAATGGGGATTTTTCTAGGGAATTGTAGAAAGTCTCCATGGATTTTCGTAATTTTTTTTATTGTCTTCCTTAAAGCTTATAGAAAAAAGTTAAAAAAGAATTTGTGCCGCTTTTGAATTTAAGGGTGGTTTCCACCCCTTTTTTGAGGGTAAAAAGAAAAAATTAAACTGACCCCAGGAAGCGATAGAAAATCAAATTTTAAGTAGATAATATAAAATAAAGTTTTTTGAAAAAATGCGCTGTTTTTGAGTTATTCGGACTCAAAATCGTTTTTTGCGAAAATTTCGATGTTTTTGGAGCTTTTTTCGTACTTTCTCGAAAACAATCAACTTTTGGAAAAAACTTATAACAATCAAAATAAAAGCTAATTCAATAAGGAACAATTTGCACTTTGTTTCGTCCCCATATATTGAATCGTTATCGAGATATGCTATAAACAAAATGTCAACTCTTAATTTTTTAACTAAAGAAGCGAACTTAAACTTGATATTTTACAATGAGAAATAACGCATCTTGCGATTATATTATTACTAAATGAAAGCTCTTGAAATTTCCTATAAAATGGTAAGTCGATATTTTGCATATCTTGAAAAAACAATGAAGTTACAGAGCAAAGTAGTAAAAATTCTTAAATTTTTTTAAAATCAAAAATAAAATGGTCGCCATTTTGTCAGTTTTCCATATTGGTGCGAGATATTGTAGATTTAGATTGTCTATTATATTAGGAATGTCCTCAATTTTTTTTTTTTAAGTATTTTTCGACAAGTTACAACTGTTACAATGTGTGTTTATAAGATTTTATGATAAAATTTTTTTGTTTCTAAGTACAATATCTTAGAAACAGTAGGTTTTTTTACTATGGTCCATCCCAAAAAAGTTGTAGCCCTTTTAATTTTCAACAAAATGCATTTTCTTTTATTTTTTATCTTAAAATTAACCGTGTTATGGTAAAAAATGTGAGCGCTCAACGATGATAAAATTCGGTAACTTCTTATTTTATCAACGGCTATTAAGTGGAAGTCGAAAATAAATAATAAATATGAAGTATTTTGTATATTATAGTTTTTAAGATAAAAATTTTTTTTATTATTTGTTATTTTTTCGCGGAATTTGAATTTTAACCTATAGATACCCATGTCGAGAGCTTTCGAGTAAAATATTATGTTATCAACCCCTAATTTTGGCTATTTTCGCCCTTAGAACCACCCCTTTGCACCAAAAAAACGTGCAGTCTGACCTCGGAATCGTGATCAGCAATCCAAAAAACCTATATATACCCATGTCGAAAGCTTTCGAGCGAAACATATTATCAACCCCTAATTTTGGCTATTTTTGCCCTTAAACCCACCCCTTTGCACCATACATGCAGTTTGACCTCGGAATCGTGATAAGCGACCGAAAAAACCTATATATACCCATGTCGAAAGCTTTAGAGCAAAATATTATATTATCAACCCCTGATTTTGTCTATTTTTGCCCTTAAACCCACCCCTTTGCACCACACGTGCAGTTTGACCTCAGAGTCATGATAAGCGACCCCAAAAAACCTATATATACCCATGTCGAGGGCTTTAAACGGTGTCCTAACGTTTTTTTATATTTTTAACCATTTAGGGGCGTTTTTCACCCCTTTAAGGGCGAGAGCGGTCAAACATTTTTTTTTAACTTTGCTGTATAAGCTTGTAGGAAGACAATAAAAAAAAAATTACGAAAATCCATGGAGACTTTCAACAATTCCCTAGTTTTGCCGATTTTTACGCCTCATTGAATAGAATACTAAGTATCAGACAGTCTGGGAGTGCTTGATCTTTTTGTTACATTTTCTAGTTACTTCCAATAATCTCAAAAATAATAAAACTGAAGGAATTTATACTGCATATTCTCCATTTCATTGAAATGTGGACAGTCTGGTATCTCCAATCTCTTCATTATAAACATGTTTGCTCATAAATAACAAGTGCAATTACAGTTGGTAATTAATATTCAATGTACAAGTGTTTCTATATAACTCAAAATGTTTTGGGGAAGTTGATATTGTGTTCACCAATCCTAAGTGTGTTGATGTCATATTTTTCTGCCCCAAACTTATTTATCAGAACTGCCTCAAACTTATTTTGGCTTATGTGATGTAGTTTCTATAGTTCTGTTAAAGATGTCAAGAATCTTTTCTAAGTGTTTCAGAGAAATGATGACTACTACAGTTGCAACAAGCTTTGTATTATATGGCAAGACAATCCTATAAAAGTACATAATATGATGTTTCACAGTGATGGGTCTAACACTGATCCTTCTGGGACACCTTGGGTCATTCTGTATTTATATCCTGTAATGTCTATATAATACTAAAGTGTTCTTTCTTGTGTATAGTTTGGTACAGTTTTTGTAAAGTGAAGTGATATGTGTACATTACCTAATGTTTTCTGAGTAAGTGGCTTTGGCTGATTGGAAACTAGTGAAGAAACAAGATGATATTTTCAGAATATATTTCCGAATGTTTTCTTATGATGGCTGTCATTGTATTGTTAATGTAAGGCCACCTGTTTTCAAGGTTGATGTAACAACCTTCTCAAAACCGTTTACAGCGTGCAGACAATATAAAGGAAAAAGAAACTCCTGTACCTGTTTTTTACATGGATAAGAAATATTTCCTTGTATTCAATAAAGCATGAAACCATATTTCAGGTGCTGTTTTAATAGCAGTGTTGGAATGCCATCAAATCTTAATGCCTTACTTATTCCTATTATATGGCAATGCTCTCAAATTCTTTGGCAGCGATAGAAGGAATTCCCTCATCTGCTGTTCTTTCTACTTGGTATTTCCGATAGGGTATGTTGTTATCATGATCACACAGGTCTTCATGTTGTATAGTGGAAACGGAATAACTAACACCAATGAAGTCACTTGTTAATAGGTCTGACTTCCATATCAGTGTTTAATTTGGTGCATTGACTGCATTAGAAGATCCTACCTCACTTTATAATGGTTTTGGTTGAGTTGACTTCTTACTGCTTTGTCTTTTAAGTTCTTCCAATTGTTGTGTGTAGATCTTTCACTTCTCACCTTGTCCTTGTAACAGGACAAATCAAGGGGAACAAATATTTTTTGATAATTTGTAGCAAACCAGTTGATGCAACACTATTTGACTACCCAGTACAGTAAAATCTCTCTAGTCCGACCCCCGGCTGGTCCGACGCTCCGATTGGTCTGACTGCGGCTCAGGCACTGACTTGTTGACGACTCACCAGCTTGTTTACATACTTGTCAGTTGTTTTGCTGCCTCAGTGAGCCGGCATCTAGTGTTTAGTGCGCAGTGTTGCCAGGTCTTCCGATCGGAAGACCTTCCGATTTTTTCGATGTTCCAGAAAATACGAAATTTGGTGTAAATCTTCCGAAATTTTTCCTACTCTCCTTTCAGTGCTATGTCGCATTTCTAGAGTGTTGTTTTTGCGTACGATATGACGTCAAATCTGGTGTTTCATTGCAACCGCAATTATAATTGCTTTCAATAAAAGTTTATAAGAGGTCTTGTCAAAAATTATAGTTCCTTCCTCCTGTCACAAACAATAATTATGACCACCCATACACAATGATGTAATAAGCATTTTGCAATATCTGCATACTGCTATTCAAATAAGAGTGACTAATCGTTATAGTTTAGTCTCAAGCTGACAGAATCGCACTACATGACTGCACCTGAATAAACAGATACTGTAATGTCTAGGCTACACCAGGTCATAATAATGTCAAGCCGCCGTGATAAACATGAAAATAAAAGTAGGGTACTACACTTGGTGGCTAAACTGTGTTGGGTATGAAGAGTGTTGAGCTGTTGTTATGTCTACATCTCTGCGGTCCTGAAGTTCGAGCTCTGGCAAATCGAAAACATTGAGAACACTGTTCAAAACATCAAATTCGTGGAACTCCATATCTAGAATTGCGGGCGCTCTCGCAATAGGTAGAGCCAATTCATTTACACTTTTTTTCAGTGTAAGCACGCTTACTAGTGCGTGCTAATTATTCGTCCTGTGTGAATTGGTGTACGTAGTAATTGGTGACAGTTTTAGTGTTTACAAATATTTTTTTACACTTTTAATACTGTGTGTACATACTGTACATATTATCATTTATTGTACATAACCAATCATATAGCCTGGTAGCCTGCTGTATAAGTTTTATTTTATTTTAGACTGTCTCATTTAATGAAATAATAAACATTTTGTATTTTTCTGATAATCCGACCTTTTTTGCGTTCCGACCATACCCCAGTCCCACAGGTGACGGATTAGCGAGGTTCTACTGTATGTAACTTTTGGGAACGGGCTATAGCGTGGAGCTAGGTACGAAGTGGTACCGGAATGTGAGTTCGCAGAAAAGCGCGTAGCTGAAATACGGAGAAGCAACCGCATGGACTGCATCCCGTTTCTTACGAGATCTCGGGAAAACTGCGAGATGTTCCACAGCCAGTTGCAGAACGAGTTGAGGCAGCGTGGTCGACGCCTAACGCCTAGCATGTAGGCAACCATGCGAGCGATGCTCGCCCAGTTGGAAGTAATTCAGCAAACAGTACAGCCGTAAGTTTAATCGCAGCCTCTGAATTTCGGTAGACCAAAGCGAATACAGTAGCCTAGGTCTACCGAAATATGTGAAAACGTAAAAGAAGTATAATGAGGAGAGAGTGAGAGTGAAATTAGAAATGAATTCTTAAAAATGGAAAGAATAAAACAGTGATTAGTGGGGACGAATGAAAGTGCGGTAAAGGAAGATGGCGGGATTTGGTGGATAACCCGGACAGGTACAATATAAAGAAAACAATCATTTTGATTCAAAATAAAGTAAATATTAAAGAGCTCAGATAAGGGGGTGATATATTCTGTAACGTGCTGCTTTTATGTGAGGCACTTTAGCGAAACGTACACCTTTAGTCAAGCCCCAAATGTTGGGTTCGCCAATTCTGTAACGTAAAATGAGCAGTCGCTATTTTTCAAGCCCCGCGATGGAAGCCAATTCTATAACGTCCCGCTTAATGTGAGGTGTGCACTTGCGAAAGTGTTATTATATGCCTCAAGCAGTATGCGTCACTTTTGAATTATACTAACTGACGTTTTAAAAGGTATAAATAAAGAATTTTGTTTATCTTGTTTTACTCAATCTAAAAGAAATCGAGAGTGTGTGATTTGGGGTCAAGGAGGTAATTTGTTCAGCCTTATGCAGAAGAGAGAGTAAGTATCATTATTGCCCCTCAGTTGTGACGATTTCTTCTGTATGTTGTGCTGAAATTTTCATTAACTACCCACTACAATAAATTATAACACGTTATAATTCAATATTAATTTTCAATAATATTGCTTTATTGATTATTGACTTTTGTCTCCTGCCACCAAAATATAGGTATCACAATTAATCTTATTTGAAAAAAACATCATCTCGACTTTACCGAGTAAACATAGATCTGTCTAAGGAACAAAACATATATGTTGTTATTTACCCAATATTACGCTATAATAAAAAACATCAGTTATTACATAATTCTTAGTAATTCCCCAGGGTTCAGGGTGAATTCTTTGTGTTATGAGAGTGTCAGAAATGGATAATTGCTACGCTTTACAAATATCAAAAAATTAATAAATAATTTTGTTTATTTTTCAAATATTACATAGTTTCCGGAATTGCCGTAAGAGAGCAGCATGTATTTGTTTACTTTGAAAGAAACATATGATAAAGTGAATATTTTTTGTTCTATTTCACTGTTAAAAAACGAGTTTTCTTCTGGACTTATTATGAAAAAATGTTTATATTACCTCGCTCCCTGTTGTCCTTACTGGATTGAAGTTTTATTCTGTGATGAGGTACGTCTTGCGTTATTATTTCCTTTTCGTTTGGAGTATTTTCTAATTGTCTACTGGAAGTAGGCCGAACTATATTGGATCCTCAGAATGTTTTCATCCACTGGTTTTTAATGTATATCACCATTTAATTTGGATTCCTCAGGTATAATTAGTTAGTATTCACTTTGTTTATTACTCTTGCGTGAATTTCGCCTCCTCCAACGTCCAAAAAAGGTTATTTTTTTATAATTTTTGTCGCATCGTTTCTTCAACTCTCCGGTTTAGTTCAAAATTTTTATCTTATTAACAATACTTGTTATTTTTCATCACTCTTAGTAACACATAGTATTTTTATTATGTAGGCAGTTTGTGATTATT
Source organism: Magicicada septendecula (assembly GCA_034769895.1). Lineage (NCBI taxonomy): Eukaryota > Metazoa > Arthropoda > Insecta > Hemiptera > Cicadidae > Magicicada > Magicicada septendecula. The sequence goes on along the minus strand of CM068367.1, from coordinate 247,162,704 downwards.
ATAAATTTATATTTTATTTATGGAAAAATAATTCCCTTCCATTCCGGTTTCTTTACTAATTTAATTTACATAATATGTTTTGGTTAATTTTTTTTTATGACATTGTATATAAATATTTTATCATTTTATTATCATTAAATAAATTTATATATTATTTATTTAGTCTCGAATAGTGTTCATACCCGGTACTACTTCCTGTTGCCATTTCCTTCATAGGATTATTTTAATTTTATATTATCTTTGGTAGTTAAAATTTTTATGTCTTTTAAAATTAACCCTGGGTTTTCTTACAATCTAACACAATTATTTGAAAAAATATAATATTAACTTGGGTATAACAATTTGTGGTTCATACAATATAAATTACAATAAATAAATAAAATTACAAAAATCAATCAGTATTATTACATACTACTTTCATAGTTTTATCCTATCCAACACATACAGCACAGTTTGGTAATACATTAATTTCACTTTGGTTTTTCACCTCAATGGGTACACTAGAACTCACTTTGCACTGTATACACTCAAATTGTTTATCATATTGAGTGATATAATTAAATTTTGAGCGAGCTTTAGTTTACCCATTTCTGACTTTTATTATCATGAGTTAATTTATTGGGACCGGGTTATGTAACGTTACATAAAGCCCCCCCACTAGAATAAATTTATTTTAGTTCAACTTGTTGATAGAAATAAATTGTTGATTTGTTCAAGTCTCCTAATAGTCTTGACTTTATTCTTCATCATAGTGTTTCATTTCAAACTGGTTATACTCTCTGGTAATTCCGACTGGTGGTAATTGCTGTTTTCTTACTTTACTCTCTCTCTCTTGGAGGCAAATTCATCAATTATTTCTCGGGGTTAGTGGTACTTCCACATTTTATTTAATAAGGACTGGTCACACTAATTATATTAAACTTGTTTTAACCCTCATTTCTATTTGCTTCTATAAATTCGCTTTATCAATTAAGCTTCGGTCTGCTATCTTCCTTCTATTTTCTTCATTTATACTTCTGGAATCTAATATCACTCCTTTCAGCTATTTTATAATTATTATCCCTTAAATATTCAATTTCCCTAACATTTTTCCCTATCCTGTGCGGTGGTTCCAGTCGGGTGGCCACTCTGGGTCCATACACCGCTGTCCATCCTTACACCTTCTGAGACCAGGGGAACATCATCCCTGCTCATAAAAATTATTGCCGGAACATTTCTACGGTCAATACATAAAAATAAAAAAATTATAAGTAGTAGTCAATTAGCGACTAGTACCAAACACTTTTGGGATTCTTCATACTGTAGCTGTTTGTATTTATTTATGTATTTCTTCTTCTCCTTGATTCCTTCTTTTTTATCATTAATTAATAGCATATAACATCATTGATAGGCCTTATGTTAAAATTCTTTTGACTTTACTTCTTGTGACATATTTCTCCGTATCATTTCTTCTTATATAATCTTCAATTCCGAGAAATTCTAATTATTGTATTAATTATCATCCTCCTTCAGTTTCATTGGAGTCATTAAATTATTCTTTATTCTTCTTATCTGAACACATTACCATTCAACATATAATTCTTTTTCTGTTTGTTACCATTAAAATATTACTTTTTCCTATTAGTCCATTTTAAATCAGTTCTTTATAAATATTATTTAATCTGTTCTTACATTTTCTTGGTGTTTTGTCTTTTTATTTTAAATTATATGGTTTCAAAATATCTTGAGTAAGTTGTCCTTACGTGCTTTTTATTGACTCTAATGGTTGCAAAATATCTTAAGTAAGTTGTACTTACACACTTTTTGAATTTTGGGGTTTTAGTTTCTTCATTCTAAATTATATTGTTCGAAATTACTTGAGTAAGTTGTCCTTACGTACTTTTAGAATTTTGGGGTTTTAGTCTCTTCACTTTAAATTATTGTTCGAAATAACTTGAGTAAGTTGTCCTTACATACTTTTAGAATTTTGGGGTTTTATATTTACAATGGGTTGCTTGGTCCTGTATCCATAAAATCCGTCCCTTTTTTCTGGTTTGTTTGGAGTCTGTTTAACCGTGGTCCATTATTTCAGGTACTCCATGTTCTCGGATTGCTGGGGTGTTCGTAATTAATTCTCTCCTTGATAATCTTACCATCCGGCTCTCCCACTTTGCTGCTATGAAACTTTCACTTAAGTACCGGTCTTCCGTCATAATTCGTTCCTTTTTAACTAACCAGTATTGTACCTCCTCTAACATAACATAGTTGCTCATATTTAATCTCATTTCATTCCCTTTTACCTCTGTATTATTTACCAAATATTTGAATGTTGTCTTCCGTCTTGAAGATATTGTCTGATACACTTCCATCGTTGACACCTTTAACTGGGATGTAAACTTAATTAACTCCCTCTGTTCGTTAATTGGAAGGTTGAATACATTAATTAATCCACCTGTAATCATCTCCCATTCTTCCTTGGTATTTATTATTTTCTTTCTACTTGTTTTTATTATTTCCTTGGTCTTCTTTTCCACGGTTTGAACATCCTTTTTGTTGTGGCTATTTTTATTTTCAGATGGCATTACACCTTGGTATTCTGTAATTTCTATTTCCTTCCTCCTCTCTTCTGTATTCGGACTTATTTTAATACCTTCTGAAGTGCTGTCCAATGTTTCATCCAAATTATTGGAACTATGGTCCATTTGTTTATTTGTCTCCTCTTTGTATGTATCTGCTTTTTGGATACGCGTATTAACATTTTCAAACTTTTCTCCGAAAGTTTTCCATATCTCCTTATTGACATTCTCCATTTTACACTCAAATTGTTTTAAATTCTTATTATTCTCTTCAAATTTTGCATTCATCTCTTCCCTTTGTCCATTAATAATTTCTTTCAATTTCTGGTGTTGTTCATTCATGGTTTGTCTGATATTTCCACTAATGGTCTCAAATTTTTCGTTTAGTTGTTTGACTAAATTTTCCTGAATGCTATCTATTTTCTCATTGGTCTGTCTATTTTGTTCCTCCTGTTTCTTAAAATTCTCCTTATTTTCCTCGTTGGTTTGTCTATTTTGTTCCTCCTGTTTCTTAAAATTCTCCTTATTTTGTTCCTCCTGTTTCCTAAATTTTTCGTCTATTTTATCATTGGTTTGTTTATTGCTTTCCATAATAATTCTCAACATCTCCTGCATGCTCATGTCTTCTTTTTGGGTGGATTTATCCGGTTGGTCCCCTTGGGCATCCTCTTCCACTATTTCCTTTTCCGTATCCATAACTACTTCGGTTTCTTCTGTATCACCTGTCTGTTAGTCCATTTCACTGTCCGTGACTAACTCTATTTCTTGTTCCTGTCCACCTTCTTCAATCTCCTTTTCTTCTGTTTGATTATGTTTCTTCCTCCAGTGACACATATCTTCTCGGGATAGTTCAAACATCACCCTGATCCATTCCCTTAATTCTGTGTTTTCTGTTTGTGTTGGGTTTTCAGGTGGTCTTATTTCTCGTTTCCATTGTTCATAATCTTCCTGAGTATATTGTTCTGTCACCTGGGCGTATACTCCTATTCTTTCGGTTTTCATTTGTTCTTCATTATCGTCCCATCTTTCCCAATCTTCTTCAGTCATCCTTTCCACCTTGTTATCATCTTTTTCGTTAGTCGTCCCAATAGTCTTTTCTTTATTACACCTGGCATCTAACTCCCACAATTCATCATAAATCTCTCTCAATGTCATTTTGTCGTCTGGTGTTCCCAACGCATTCGCGCAACTCATTTGCGCTCTTTCGTGGTCATTGGTATTCTTTTCTATGTATCCCATCTCTTTGCTGAATTTCTTAAATAGCATCGTCATCCATTCCGCGTAACTCAATCGTCTCTTTTTTTCGGACATTTTCGTTTCCTGTGGTATCATAGCTCTTTATCGCATTTCTTGTTTTCTCATAACTGCCAACGATAATTAGATTTTTTGACATATATTTTATATTAAATATGAAAATTCTTTTCTAATTACCGCCCTTTTACGTTGAGCGCCAATTCTGTAACGTGCTGCTTTTATGTGAGGCACTTTAGCGAAACGTACACCTTTAGTCAAGCCCCAAATGTTGCGTTCGCCAATTCTGTAACGTAAAATGAGCAGTCGCTATTTTTCAAGCCCCGCGATGGAAGCCAATTCTATAACGTCCCGCTTAATGTGAGGTGTGCACTTGCGAAAGTGTTATTATATGCCTCAAGCAGTATGCGTCACTTTTGAATTATACTAACTGACGTTTTAAAAGGTATAAATAAAGAATTTTGTTTATCTTGTTTTACTCAATCTAAAAGAAATCGAGAGTGTGTGATTTGGGGTCAAGGAGGTAATTTGTTCAGCCTTATGCAGAAGAGAGAGTAAGTATCATTATTGCCCCTCAGTTGTGACGATTTCTTCTGTATGTTGTGCTGAAATTTTCATTAACTACCCACTACAATAAATTATAACACGTTATAATTCAATATTAATTTTCAATAATATTGCTTTATTGATTATTGACTTTTGTCTCCTGCCACCAAAATATAGGTATCACAATTAATCTTATTTGAAAAAAACATCATCTCGACTTTACCGAGTAAACATAGATCTGTCTAAGGAACAAAACATATATGTTGTTATTTACCCAATATTACGCTATAATAAAAAACATCAGTTATTACATAATTCTTAGTAATTCCCCAGGGTTCAGGGTGAATTCTTTGTGTTATGAGAGTGTCAGAAATGGATAATTGCTACGCTTTACAAATATCAAAAAATTAATAAATAATTTTGTTTATTTTTCAAATATTACGAGTTTCCGGAATTGCCGTAAGAGAGCAGCATGTATTTGTTTACTTTGAAAGAAACATATGATAAAATGAATATTTTTTGTTCTATTTCACTGTTAAAAAACGAGTTTTCTTCTGGACTTATTACGAAAAAATGTTTATATCACCTCGCTCCGTGTTCTTACTGGATTGAAGTTTTATTCTGTGATGAGGTACGTCTTGCGTTATTATTTCCTTTTCGTTTGGAGTATTTTCTAATTGTCTACTGGAAGTAGGCCGAACTATATTGGATCCTCAGAATGTTTTCATCCACTGGTTTTTAATGTATATCACCATTTAATTTGGATTCCTCAGGTATAATTAGTTAGTATTCACTTTGTTTATTACTCTTGCGTGAATTTCGCCTCCTCCAACGTCCAAAAAAGGTTATTTTTTTATAATTTTTGTCGCATCGTTTCTTCAACTCTCCGGTTTAGTTCAAAATTTTTATCTTATTAACAATACTTGTTATTTTTCATCACTCTTAGTAACACATAGTATTTTTATTGTGTAGGCAGTTTGTGATTATTATAAATTTATATTTTATTTATGGAAAAATAATTCCCTTCCATTCCGGTTTCTTTACTAATTTAATTTACATAATATGTTTTGGTTAATTTTTTTTTTATGACGTATATAAATATTTTATCATTTTATTATCATTAAATAAATTTATATATTATTTATTTAGTCTCGAATAGTGTTCATACCCGGTACTACTTCCTGTTGCCATTTCCTTCATAGGATTATTTTAATTTTATATTATCTTTGGTAGTTAAAATTTTTATGTCTTTTAAAATTAACCCTGGGTTTTCTTACAATCTAACACAATTATTTGAAAAAATATAATATTAACTTGGGTATAACAATTTGTGGTTCATACAATATAAATTACAATAAATAAACAAAATTACAAAAATCAATCAGTATTATTACATACTACTTTCATAGTTTTATCCTATCCAACACATACAGCACAGTTTGGTAATACATTAATTTCACTTTGGTTTTTCACCTCAATGGGTACACTAGAACTCACTTTGCACTGTATACCACTCAAATTGTTTATCATATTGAGTGATATAATTAAATTTTGAGCGAGCTTTAGTTTACCCATTTCTGACTTTTATTATCATGAGTTAATTTATTGGGACCGGGTTATGTAACGTTACAATATATGTATATATATTTTTTTTTTTACATCCCGCTATCATTTAGACGTCTTTTCAAAATGCCTCCATTTTGGCATCTCCTTGAAATCGTGGAGTATACTTAATTTTCATAAGAGTATATATAAAAATGTGTGGCTTATACCCTGACTTTCATACTTTGATTTTAGAATTTATTAAGAAAAAATACACATTTTTTCAAGAATAATTTTTTTCACACTGCCTCCCATTTGGGCTCTTTTCAAAACCCTGTAACTGTACAACCGCATGTATAAATTTTACATTTTTTTGTTTAACTCGCGCTTTGTGCGTATGTTGTTGTTCGGAAAATCGCTAATCTGACTTCCGACAACGTTGCCGGTTTTCACTTGTTGGCGGCGTCATTGAAAAGTAAGACTTGCTGTGCAGAAGCAATGTGTTGCGTCTTCACTCCAGACGAGGGCTTCACAGCATAAACCAGCACTGCTACTGCTACTACTACTACTACTACTACTACTACTACTACTACTACTACTACTACTACTACTACTACCATTACTACTACTACTACTTGCACAACCAGCATTTGATACAGACTTGGATTCTGATTAGAAAAGTGTCGTTATCTATGTTGTTAGTATTGAACAATGCATAATTATGCACGAAATGAAAGTTACATATGATGTTTATTACAAAAAGTCCTTTGTTTAATACGTAACTGTCTTGTATTAATTTATTTTCATTCTGTTAATTTGGAAGACTAAATTTATTAACACTAAATGAAAACACTGATAAAAGCGTTTACCTTTTTCTTAGTAGGATTTTATTTTCACTTTTATAGAAATTGAAAGGTATCAACAGTGATGATTTAGGTATTAATTTTTCTTACCTGGTAGTATTATATTTAGGCCTACTCTTTTATTTTATGTATTACTGACATTTTAGCTGTACGGAAACATGACAAGTTTTGTATTTAGCCTTTAAAGTCTACTGCTGTTTTGTTTTAAAACTCCTGTATTCATAAACAAAGCTCCAACAGCAGCTATTCTAAATTTGATTCAACAGGCCTATGTGTATTTTGCTTCTACTGTAAATTTACATTTTGGCCCATAAGTAATAGTAGTATTATAGTGATACTACATGTTTCCTACATTTCACAAAGGTAAAAAAAAAGTTTTTTTAATGATTCTACGTATATGACAGGTACACATTTATAAATTAGGAGTAGAAACAAAAAACTCCGATTATAATTTTTAATTTAGGTATCGTTTTGCAGAGTCTTTTTTGCAAAGAAAATCTGTAATTTTTAAAAATTAATTCCCAAAACAATCTAACCTTTCTCCTTTCTTTAATGAAAGCATTAAATACAGAGCACCATTTCTTGCAAAGCCGATCTACAAATTTGCAGATTTAGCAAGTTTATGAACAGATGTTTCACTTCAAATCTAGTTCAGGCCTGTAGATAGAAATCCTATAAAACGGTTTTTGCATATTTGACTATGTAATATTTGCATGTAAAATTGTTTTAATGAAAAAAGCCGTTTAATGAATTTCTTGTTTCCGCGCCACTTTTGGGCCTATAGTATACACAGAAACGCAGAAAAGCTTGATTGTTCAAGATTTTTATGAAAACTAGAATACGGTACAAGTAGTGACTCTCTATATACTGTTACCTAACATCAATTTTAATTTTCTATTAAAAAAAAAATCAAGATGGTGAAACCAAATTACATCAGAAGTCGCGTAATCGCGTTTAGTAATCATCGAAACACCCTAATAACAATCGGAGTTATTGTATCACCTTCGAGTTCTTTTATGCTAAAAAATATTTCGCTTGTAATTTACTAATGGCAATTTTTTATCAAAAATACATGTTGGAAATGTAAAATACAAAAGTTATTAAACAATGTTTGACTGCTACGTACATGTTTAGGCCTAATAGGTAAGTTCTAAGCATGATTTGAATACTGACTCAGACAGTAACTCTGATGATTATTATTATTGTATACACCGATTCCTTATATTAAATGATAGTAAACACTGATGACGTCCTCTGTTTAGTAAGTTGCATGCAAAACGTTCTCAGGTACTCAAGGTCCATGTAAAATCAAAATTTGTAGACCTAAATGAAACTGAGTTCAAGAACATAATTCTTCGTTTTAATTAGCTATTACTAAACGTTGTCGTAATAGTACGACCAAAGTTGAAACTGTTTTTCATGTCTACATATGATAGAAGAATAATAATAAAAGGATTTTCCAACAGCATAGCATGAAAAGAGTAAAAAATTATTAAGTATTGGTAATAAACTATATCTTATATACCCTACACTAAGAGTGTGAGATCTGTCCTCACAATGTAAATCATACGGTTGTCTGAATGACCTTGACGAGATAGCCCAAAAGACAACAAGCTGCTATGTTGCGTTGTGTGATAACTGACTGGCATTTCAGGAATTGCTGTTTTGTACAATTACCTACGTGATACTGGTCAAATTCAAGAATGGAAACTGCATTTATAAAACAGGGAAGCACGAGATAAAATTACGGGAATAAATATGCTACCAATAGTTACGTCATCAGAAAAAAAAGAATGATATATTGAAAGTGGGGTCAGATTATACTTATGTTCGCGGTTTCAATAATTTTTTTAGACCTTGTGGTCTTAAAAATTATCAAATAACTAAAAAGTAAGGTAGCTAACACAATAGCTATAATAATATAGTATATAATTAAATAATTAAAATAATGCATTAATTAATTAGTTAATACTGTTGCTGTTGAATTTAAATAAGTATTTATTACGAAAATATACAATAATACGATAAAAATGACTTTATCTTTTACAACGAAGCTTGACGAAACACTGAACTGGCAGCTCTGTTAAATACGAGGTTGGAACACTTGCTCGGAATGTACATGTCTTATCAACAAGTTGATAAAACATGCCCGCGCGAACACACACACACGACACAGATACAGGCTACAGGTAGTACAGGCTACAGATACAGATACAGGTAGACAAGCAACTTGTCTACTTCATTATTTCAGTCCTATTTCACAAATGTATAGTGAAAGTTCGAATCCTACTGGCCGAACAAGGGGGATTCTCATTTTCCACATATGTGTAGGTCTATATAATGCTGAATCATATTCTAGGTGTGCATACATCTTTATTTGCGATATTTTAGTGTTACGGCCTGTATTATCAGTTTAAATTATAGTAGTTCAAATTTTATTGACACGAAGACTATAAGAAAAATCGGTATGAAATCCATACATGACTTCCATGTTCTAAGATTTATATTGAACATCATTTACTTGAATTCTTCTCGATAATTTCTAAAAAAAGAAACATCCCTCGCCCTCAAACTATTTTTCCTATGTATTGATATTTTTGTTACTATGTCATTTAATACAATGTTACTTTCGTGTCACTTTATCTATAAAAACTAGGTACTTTATTCTTGTAAAGAAACAGAACTACGATGATAATCATCCCTCCTCCTCAACTGGTATTTACACTTTTATACAGTAATAGTTTTATCATATGTAATTGCTAAGGTACCTTATCCTCAAAATTAAATACTCTACTTTACTTGATATCAGCAAAGTAATTTTTAAAAAATCATCCCTCCCCCTTCTACTACCCTCTCAATTTGTAGATGTTTCATTTACCATTTTACAGTAGATTTTTATTACTTTATTTTCGGAGCACGTATTTATCAAAGTTAAGTACTGTTACGACGGTCTACTCGATCGTCGTAGGTACAGTGGAAACAAAATAAGTACACGGCACCAATTAAGTCACTAATCACACCTTTAATTTTTACAGTTAAACAGTTCGTAATTAACAACACTGTCTTTTACAACAAATCGAATGAAAATTGTTCACATGCAATAAAATGTTCACTAAAATTAAACACAATTGTATTACAGTTCTACCGTCCGATTATAAAACACCACTCTTAACTAATAACCACTTGAACGCGCACAGTAATATCGCTACTATAACTCTCGAACCGAACTGTAAATATATCGCTGTTATACTGACTTTAAGGCCGCTGCCACCGTGTATTTATACCCATTCTCACAGACGAGAATGTTCCTAATTGCGTCTTAGCGTTCGTGTGAACTACGTAATTAACTGTGGCCTTGACACAGTCCGCGCGGCTGGCGCCTTCAAGAAACCTCTCAAAAATGCGTCGACAAGCACGTACGCCACACCCGTTACATCGAGATTCTTCTGGCACATTCGACGAGCACGTAGATTGTTCTGTGATGCCGTAACACTACCCCCTCTTTAAGCCTGTTCGTCCCGAATTGGCAAACCGTCTCCGAAGTAATACTCGACCAGGCGATCTAGGTGGACGTCCTTGTGAAAGATAATTCTCCCGTTCTTCGAATTCAGTCTCGTGTGATCCGAACATCACGTTCCCAGGAATGCGAATCTTCCGCTCAACCACTAGTTTTGCTGGAATCACTCCCGTTGCGTCATGTACTGATGACCTAAACACTACTGGCTGATCCAAGTTTGTTTGGGTCTCGTCAACAACCTCTTGCATAACCTCATCTTCAGCCACTTTTCCCTCGGGCGCTTCTATCAGCTCAGGAAAAAGCAAGAGTTTTATCTCGACACCCATAGATGGTTTTCCAATCACTTCTTTTGTTGTTACACTTATTTGTATTTCCTCTGCTAGTTTTTCCTCCATTTCCGCTTCCTCCATTTCCTCTTGACCAGACCTGTTGACTTTTTCTTCGACTGATGCCACTCGCTTAATCGAATGGTTGGTAGACCCTGTCATTTTAGCCATGCAAAGCTTTATCTTCTCTTGGCCAACCTTCAAGACATTCTCTCTTAAGTCCACAACGAATCCGTAGGCATTCATAATGTCCGTGCCAAGAATCACTTCATCGACAATGTCTGCAACGAGCATTTGGTGGCTAAACTCGAGAAGACCCAGGCATACACATACGTCTACCTTTCCTAGCACTTTGACGGGGCTTCCAATCACAGTCTGTATTGTACAAGAGCTAATTAGAGGCTGGCGGTTGCTGACTAAGTCAGGGCGCACAATTGACACTGTTGCACCCGTGTCAACTGTAAATGATGTTGGTTTACCTTCCGCAAATCCATTAACAATCAAGTCTCCACTGTTCTTATGTAGCGTGGAAACTGTGTGCTGTTCTGGGGCTTTACTTCTCCAATTGGTGCGATCACTCTCTTCTCTCGGTATCTTCTTCTCCCAACAGTCTACCTGTAGATAACCACGTTTTCCACAGTTGTAACATTTCGGTCTTCTCTCTTTTTCAAATTGTTGTGACTCTCTTGAACTTTTGAATTGTTTGTCCGACAACATTGTTTTCCTGCATCCATCGTAATGGCAATGTGATGGTACAAACCCATTAATGTAGCGGGACGCTAACTTGGCAGCTTCAAAATCTAGGGCATGAACAAGAGCTTCTGAGCTATTTCGGTGTCTTGCCATTCGTAACACTTGCTGAAGTTCACAATCTCCGATGCCACCAATAAATGTCTGCACCGCAAACCTTTTTCGAAAGTCTTCTGTTGCTTCAGGATAGGCCAATCTATTCAATCTGTCGATACTTGCTTCAGACTCTTGAAGACTCTCCCCGGAACGTTGTCTTGTTCTCAATTGAGCGTACTACCCCTCTCGCAAATGTTTATCACTTTACCGTAATTCCAGAGCTTTTATCAACTCGGCATAGATGTTCTGGCTGTCAGGTGGGACTTTCTGTAGTAGTTCTGCTGCGGGTCGTTTTAATGCAAGAACGAGTGAAACTGCCTTGTCTTTCTCTGTCCAATTATTTGCGCATGCAGCAGCTTCAAATTGGCGGATGTACGTTGGCCAGTGGCTGCTTCTGTCAAAGGTTGGTGAACTGTACCTACTGCAGGCAAAGTGACTTTCTCTATTAACTTATTTCCTGCGTCTTTCTCTGTCTTTATCATTGGTACAGTTTGTTCACAAAGTTTTTTTTGGTTGTAACTTCAGGCACTGCTCGACTTCATTTTTAATCTGCTCTTTTATATTTGTAATGGAGTCTTCTTTTTTGTTGACATAGCTTTTTCCACACTTGTGACTGATTTTTGTACTTCATCTATTTTATTAGACATCAATTGTTCAACACTCGAGACAGATTTTCCTACTTCAGCTTTTTTTAATCTTATTGATTCTTGTACCTCTGATATCTTAGTAGCTTGTTTATTAAGCTCACATCGTAGGAGACCCAATTCTGCGGTACTGTGTTCTTGGATCTGTTTCTGCTCCTGTATTAATGCTTTGATGTCTTCTGTTTCACGCTTCCGTTCCTCTGCCTCCTGTCATCGTCGTTCCTCTGTCTGTAGCAGGAGGGTTTTCTGTCTCGCTTCCGCTTTCTCGTCTTGTCGTTTTTCTGCTTCTTCCTTTTCTTGTCTTCGTTCTTCTTGTTTGTCGTTTTTCTGCTTCTTCTCTTTCTTGTATTCGTTCTTATTTTTGTCGTCTTTCTGCTTCTTTTCTTTCTTGTATTCGTTCTTCTTTTTGTCGCCTTTCTGCTTCTTCCTGTGTCTGCGCAGCAGTGTTTGTAAAGCTTCCATCATCTGACAGGGATCCATGTTTACCGATTAGTTACGAATCACACTCGTCTTGTACAAAGTGTCCACTGTTTCCACTGTTAACCATTTTATCCCAGTTCTGACACCACTGTTACGACGGTCTTCTCGATCGTCGTAGGTACAGTGGAAACAAAATAAGTACAAGACACCAATTAAGTCACTAATCACACCTTTAATTGTTACAGTTAAACAGTTTGTAATTAAAAACACTGTCTTTTACAACAAATCAAATGAAAATTGTTCACACGCAATAAAATGTCCACTAAAATTAAACACAATTGTATTATAATTATACCGTCCGATTATAAAACACTACTCTTAACTATTAATAACCACTTGGACGCACACAGTAATATCGCTACTATAACTCTGGAACCGAACTGTAAATATATCGCTGCTATACTGACTTTAAGGCCGCTGCCACCACGTATTTATACCCACGCTCACAGACGAGGACCTTCCTAATTGCGTCTTAGCTGTCGTGTGAACTACGTAATTAACTACGGACTTGACACAGTCCGCGCGGCTGGCGCCTTCGAGAAACCTCTCGAAAATGCGTCGACAAGCACGTACGCCACATGCGTTACGTCGAGATTCTTCTGGTACATTCGACAAACACGTAGATTGTTCTGTGATGCCGTAACTGTACTTTACTCTTGTTAAAACGTTGCTGGTAAACTACCCCTCCGCCTTAACTGATCTTCACTAAAATCTATAGGCCTTGGAGTTATCTACAGCTCGTGTCCATACTGAGCCGCCTCATTGCCCCTTCTCAAAGTTTTAAAATTTTTTGTTAAAAAAAAACTAAGTTTTTTTTTTTGACAAGGGAAAGGCGACCCATAATTTTTAGAACTAGGCGGATGGCCTAGATGAAGCATAAAATGCACTGAGCCCATTGTGACAGGACTTGCAAATAAAAGTCAGGAGTAACGTAACAATATTTATTTTCTCCCCTTACAACATTTATATAGGCACAGTGTACAACACATATACGGGCGTTTGTTTACAGACAGAAATATTTAGTTATTAAGACTGAACCTTCCTGATGCACTCAGCAATTCAATATATCAATCATCATAAATCCATAGAATAATAAGTATTACAATTAACAAATCAATTACAGTGTTTTCAAAACAATCAGTTATTCACCCTTGAGTGAAAGAAAGAAAGAGAGCAACCAGCAATGATTAATCATTCGGTTGTTGCTTCAGGATCATACAGCAACCTGAAAAAGTTCAGTTAGAGCGGCACATGATCATCACCACCAAGCCAAGCATGGCTTTTAAGAAAACCCCTTTTAGTTGACCTTAGGCTTACCATAGTTAGCATACCCCTAAAGGTATAGCAACCCTTCTACGTAATGATCAGTTTTACAAATCAGTTTAAATCAAGACCTACTGGCAAATAATCATAATAACAATAATCTCACATTAACCCAACGGGTATACTAACAATTAGTGTTTGTACATTCATGAGTTCCTTTTAACATTAATGACTCGTGTATATCAATCTACAATAATCTTTATAAAATTAACAAACCATCAGCACAGCTCGAGTTCGCTCAGGCTGCAAGCATGCACACCCGATTGGACTGAGAAATCAAAGCTTAAATGAATCTAAATAAAATATGAAAACAGAAAGACAGCAAGTTAACTTGAGAATTTACAAATTTAGAATGACTTCTGGATAGGATGGCGGACAGCAAGAGCTGACCATGCGTGACCATGCATGACTCTGGATAAACATTTAATCGCGTTAATACAAGGAAAAGAATTGGAACCAAAAGAATGAAACAATCGCACTGTGCATGCCTGCTAGTCCGGCATACAATTATTGACATATTAATATTTTAGTGATCAGTGCCACTGAATTATGAGCGTGCACATAGTGAACCGACATGTTCAGTTTTGATCAACAACTTTCTAAGGTAGTTCTAGTTCACAAAACGGAATGTAACTGTATTATATTTTTATATTTCACTATATTTCAGAACGTGTCGCGGTGTCGACTCTACGTAATTGAAACGGTATCACCTGGTTTAACGCTGTTATCACGTGCTGAGGCAGATGGTCGGCTCCGGTCCCGGTGGTAGTGAGTTGCTGTTTCAGGAAACCAGGAGAGTCATGCTTTATTAGCTGGCGGGTCCCATGTCTAACGCCGGCGACGAAATAGGGAAGCTTAATCAGCAATGCTCAGGCTGATGGCGACGGGTGTGGTTGTCGCCATCTTTCTGTCTGAAGTCCCAGGCTGATGCGGGAACCCTACGAGCACAAATATGTTGTAAAAAAAATCTTTGCAACAATTCCTAAACAGCAACTCAAATCTAAAGTCGCATTTACACCACACTTCAAAAACCAGTCGCTGGCACGGAAATTTATTAACAAAAACAATTGCATATTACAAGTTAAATATGCCACAGTAAAAGGTGTAATTGCATCTTAGTCAAATAGTTAAATAGTTCGGGTAAGCACCCAATAACGTCATGAGCATTCATGTAACGAGTTCGCCACGTGGCCTCAATCACTCTAAGTTAAACTGAGTTGATCGGTGTTTATTTTAATATTCCATTGACCACCCTTTAGTAACTAATAAATTTAATTAATTTACCAAAAATATTTCTTGATCGGTTGCAGGCCGTTACAAAACAACTGGCCAAGTGGCAGCAATTAGTAAGTCATTAAATAAATGGCCAGTTTATGAAAATCAGTGGCATCTTTACACTACCGTTAGAGTATCAAATATAATTTCATTTAATGCTGTTTTATTCCTTTTTCTAAAGTAGTTATAGAATTTTTTGCTGTATGACTTACCAGTTTGTGCCAGACCAGGATCACGCACACACATCTTTATCCGAATACATCCAAGTTATAAACATATTTACGTAGATATTCATTATATTAAATGACAAAATATACTCCAAAGAAACTCACCAGAGGCCCTTTATAAAATTGTTTGCCCATGGCAGAAAGTAGAAGTACAGAAGAAAATCTATTCATCACCGGCGTTCAGATGTTAATCGGTTGATGTACGGAAAGGAACTGAACGGCTCCCTCGCGTATAAAGCGTTCGGAGAGGGAGCGCAGTTACGGCGATTACTCCATAGAGCGCGCAAGAATGCACAATTGACGGCTCACTGCGATAGCCGATGCCACGCGGCCTAACTATCTGGGCGAAAAGACAAGTAACCGAAATACGGAAAACATGCCGCTGTGATGTACTATTTTATCGATCACATTTATTAATATCCAATCTCAAATTAACTTTTACTTACCCGCACGATCACTTTTACAAGGTCCCAGGGTTCGATCACATGTAGCTGGATACAAACATGGTCTATGGGTTACGCAAAGCACTGACACAACTCGTTTTTGAAGAGAATTACTATTTATTATCATTTACTTTTGAACTGTTGTAACAATTAGGAAGATTCATTTAGATACATGTTTTTAAAGTTGTGCAACGCTAGCGTAATTAGACTTATGAACTACAGCTTACCTTGTATATCACACAAAACACAATTACCAACACAGATACAAACAGAAACAGCCCAGCTTTGCCACTCTCACATTCACTCAGAATTTATAAAGCCCTTAACATTTTACAATTTACACCCCAGACCCCAAATGCCGGCCACGCGGTCGCCGCGCACACTCATTGTCCGTTTACACTATATTTATGTTCCGAAAGAAAGAAAAAACTCTTGATTACGGCTCCTTAGTTGTATTGACCGCGGCCACATAACAATTTTTTAGTAACTACAACTTTTTCTGATAAATAAAAACTTTTATGGCGAGCCTACTTGGGACCAGTCCGGTACCGGGAACTGCTGCTTGTAGACTGACAACAGTAATGTAACAGGTATCGCTATTGTGATCTCATAGTTGGTATGGAAGTCACGGCCTTATCCTTCGTCGCCGAAGTTTCGTTCCATGCCATGCATGTAGTTTTTTAGGTCAACATGGTCAATGATTTCAATTAGGCACAGGCTGACGTCATTGGAGGAACCGGACTTAAACAGCACTTCCTGCCGCTCAAAAGCACATTGCTGAATTTTACTCGTCCCAGGACATCCTGTTTGGTGGCTGGACGCATCACTCCAGCTCGTGGTGGTACAGTTGCGTCTGTGCGATGCTACACAAGTACGGATTTCTGAGAATTTTGAAGGGGGGAAATTCTTCGCTCGCCGCGTTACACAATAACAACTGCGTATCGCTTTGTTACCACTGTTTCTTAACATCGTTCTGTTATACGGAAAATAACGCACAATAATTTTCATAACTTCTGACAAGCCCGCCCAAAATGAAAGAAATAAAAGATATAATTGCCCCATACTGTTAAAAATAAAAACACCCAAAAATTGACCAGCTACAATACCCCCTCGATGAGAATTCTGCTGTTCACAACAGAAGAAATCTCATCGACAAACCCCGAAGAGGACCGGTGAGGAACTGGTGCCAACAACCCCCTGGCTCAGCGACTATGGACTCATCTGAACGAGATCACTGGACTTCTCCGTAAGAGATCCCAACACCGAGAAATCGAGCAGACTCGTACCACAGCGCACCTCGCCTTTTAACATGCTACCCCCTAAACCCTCAATCCCTGGCTCCGATTATGCCAGATCCTCAGCCGATATGTTTCCCCTTTTATGAAAGCTGAGCTGCTTTTAGCAAATACTGGGCTCACACACACTCACATTCCATGTTGACATACCACATAGTAAAATTGAAAAATTATCTTTTAAGATTTATAAAAATTTAAAAAATTCAAAATAATATTTTATCAAAAAAAATTCTCTTCATTATTTTTTTTTTTCTTTTAAAATGACTTAAATTAAGCGTTTCTTCTACTTGAACAAATCCTTAATCTAACATGTCTTAGTCTAACAATACAGTGCAGTACAAGAAATCAGTAAACTAAACATAGTAAATACACACATAATAAAACAATCACTACCTAAAATATTCATTCGCTGGCAGGCGAAAAATCAAGTTTTTTTTTTCCCAAAAATTTTAAAAATTCAAAAAAAATTTAAATTTATTTAAATGTTTCCTTCATATTTAAATTATTTAAATATTGGTTCGAATTAATTAAACAAATAAAATTGACTTCCTACTATACAAGCTTAGTAGGTGTATGACCTCATCAGCTGATCGAAACTAGGTCAAGTCCGCAACCCTTGACCTACATATGTTATGTATGATTTCTATCTGAAAATGCCTGCAATATCTGTAACAACCTGATTTGAAACACAAAACAATAATAAAATCAAATATTTACCATAAACAAAATATTATTATAAATAATAATCAAATTGACATTTGCATAATAAACAATTCTTGACTTTACATTATTTTCAATTCTATCCAAATTTTGTCACTGGTTAAAAAAAATGAAAATTTTATATCTTTATCATAAATCTCTCTTTTTGCTTAACAATCTTACTCTTCATTTAACAATCTCACTATACCTTACTGTGGGTGATGTAAATTATTTATTCTCATTTACTGTATTAGATCTGTATGCATATATAAACTTTACTCTCTGACTCTAATATTAATCAACTTCAATTACCATGACACCCATCTCTACCCAAACATCTACCCCAAAGCACTCTAAACCCAACTTACCATTGAACTGAATTCGCCACCTTCTCCACATATATAAAAAAATATTCTCTAACCCTTTGTACATAGGATACGTGTTTCCCCTACCCAAAACTCAATTCCCTTATTTGGCGGCCTGGATTCTACCTAAGGCGGCCCCTTCCCCACTAAAATCTATCCCTATCCCATCCCAACCCTTGTTGCGGACTCCTACATTACACTACCCTCTAATACAAAATTGCCATCCCCCAAAAATCTCAATCTCATTACCTTACTACAAATACAACAAAATAACATCATTAATCATGAACATCAACATATCATTCAAAACTCTACATAAATTCTCCATTACTACTGTGTCAACATCAATACTACTTAAACTCTATAATATACATTACTTCAAAACAACATCGCATTATCTTCACTATTTCAACTTTAACTTTTGATTTCAACTTGGACAGATCTATATGCCCCACAAAATATTTATCACCCAAAAAACTATCTCTTATTAGATTTCACAAATCGTTACTTTATTTCTCATTGTAGCAAATTATTTTTATCATTACTTTAAAATATCTGTAATACATTAAAACATTACCTTGGACATTAATTATTTGGAGCATGTATAACCAATATACTAGTGACCTGTTATTGCTGATCAGCTGATCTCCTAATACAATGAAAACACATATCAAAATTGAACAAATTACCTGGAAGATACATGTTTATTTATCATTACTCCTCACCTCATTGTTTCCCCCTTTTCTGATTCTGATCATTTTGTGTTACCCGCCTGCCAGACGTTTACGTATTGGCTTATAAAAAAAATATACACATAATGAAAACACATATTTTATCAATACATATATTTAACCTACAATAATAAAATAATACATTTAAAAGCGCATAATGAACACCTTATTTTTAAATATCTAAGCAGCTAGTTACCTGAACAGAGCACAAGCAGTTTTATTTGATCAAACTTTGAATAAAAAAATGTTATGTTATAAAATTTATATTCGTGACTCCTTTGCGTCACCTCCCAGCCACACACACAATTTCAAATTATGTAAGACTGTGGCGCCTTTTCGCTTCGGCAAAGACTGTATATTTTGGAGCAGGTTTTACCTCTCCGTGTCTTTGCTTCCGCTATTAAGTTTCAAACGTTACGAACATCATCATGTTCTTGTTATAATTACACACCCTTAAGGCGGGTCTACCACCTGTCTTGCTACCCCGAAGCGGGCAGAGTGGCAGCCGCTGTTTCATAGTGCCGGGAGATTTCCCCTAATTGTCGCCCCCCATTGAATTTCTAATATATACCAATTTCAAGTCAGCTATGGTCAAGGGACTTGATATGACCATAGCTGGCCGCTAGCCAAATCCACGATTAGTGCTGGTAAGGCAGTAATCGCCCGAAAAGTCGGGGAAATCTAAACTTTAATTTAACTGCCTGTTACACATCAATCTAGTTATGTGCGACACGGTCGTTTGGCAGTGTGTAAATTTTAATTTACACGAATAAGGTGTGCCGCACATTTATCGCCATTTTGGTCTCCGATGGAGGTAACACTCTCTGTTACCCCCAACCCATTTCGCTATTTGCGAGAGCACAGGCCACCCCCGCAACAGCAACTTACTAACTAACTAATAAAATTTGTATATACATTATAATATAGTATTTCCATCCATAATCATTTCTCTCATTCATAATTTTCTACCATTTAACTTTCTTAAAATTTTCAAAATTCATTATTAAAAATCATTATATATCTTTCAGTTGTGATTAACATTTTTTAATTATCCTTTTTTATTGAACAAAATTATTTCAAATAATCTCATTATTGAATTAATATCTCAATCACACCTATGAACATTTTTATTATACATGATTATCAAATTTTTCTACTTACAATCCATTTAACATAATATACACCCAAAACTTAATCACCATCATCTCTGAAACATTTCACAAAAATTATTAATTTAAATTAAATAATTTATCATTCATTACCAAATTTCCATCTCGTAAAATAAATTAAATTCATAAAAAACTTAATTAATCAACATTTAAATAAGCAATCAAAATATTTAAGCGTATCAAATTGGTTTAATTTAATTAATTACTGAAAATGTAAATTATATAGTTATTGAAACAATTACCATTAGTCAATTACTGTTTTCAAAATTAATTCTGATATTTATTTGTTTAAATTACAGAATATTATTATTGCAACAATCATCTTACATACACACATTATTTATTTAACATTCCACAATGTACACAAATAAATTCACTACATTTGTATTTACAACCTTTCATTATTGATTGTCCAGTTTTTTCCGCACTTCATTGTCCAAATTTGCTATGTCAAAATCCCAATAAAACAATGTTTAACTGTCTTTTATTGTTTTATTAGTTTATCCTCCATCGTTTCAGATTAACCTTGGTTCTACATAACATTGTTCAATTTTATCAGCACACAAATGACTGTTTTGTGTGTTGTAACCATATAAACTAAATTCATTCAGCTTATTCAAATACTCATGAAACCGGTCTACATTAGGTATTTTTGTTAATTCTCTGTCATTAAATTCGCTCATTACCGGGTTAATTATTTTTATTAAATCATTGTAATCATTGTTGTTCAAATATATTTCTAAACTTTCCTTCCATTCATCGTACTTTCTATTTAAGTTATATAATTCTGTTTCTTTACTAACATACAATTCTCCACTTATGTCTCTCTCATTACAATACCAAATCATACTTTCAACATCATTATTACAGACAGAGGGTACAACATTATACAACATCAATGAGCAACTCAACTCTTCTATTACTACGGGACTCTCGCCCTTCAACAACACTTGTAACCACGTTAAATCATCATCATAAACATCATAAATAATAAAGGGAAAATTTCCCCTCTGTCCCCACTCTACTACAACATTCTTTTTCCTCTCTCTCTCTAACTCACTAACACACATACAATTCTCATAATCACTACATTCCACCAACTCATCAGTACTCTCATTATTTGGTTTCACCGTATCACTTTCTGATACCAATTCTTCAAACACATTAATATTCTCAATATTTTCAACATTATTGTTATCATTAGTTAACTCTTTATCTGGTATCATATTCTTACGTTTGTCACTACAATTTTCATTTGTTTTATTTTTCTCTGTACTCATCACATGTACTCCCATTCGCTCAACACTCTGTTCTAATTTATTCAAACTGGTTATTATTGTTTCATTAGTACTTTCTAAACATTTATTTAATTCTTGAATCTCATTTTTCAACTCATTAATATCCCTACTTTGTTTATCAAATTTGTCATTCATTTTATTGTATTTGACATTGGAATCAATTTGTTGCTCTTTATATTTTGTGTTTATATTACTATTTATATTTTCAGACATGGTTTTTATTAGATTAAACAGATCGTCAATCGACAACTCTTTGTTTCGTGTTGTCGACGGAGTAGATTGTGCTGCTATGTTTCCGTCAGTGAAGCCGACTTCTTTACTATCAATTCTACTTTCCCTGTCTAATTTCGGGGTTACTTGAATCCCTGAATCTTCATTTACTTTACTTTGATCTGTTATACTTATTTCTGCTTCACTCTGACTCACACTTGTAGTCGAGTGTGCTTCAAAGTTACTAATGTTCGAGTCGTCGAAAACTTCGACACTCGTCGTCTCATTTTTGTTAATTTCTTTATCTGACATTTTGTATTATTGGTTGAATTAAATTATATAAATTGATTAAATAGATTAATTAAATAAATACTGTAATTACTTAAATTTTGTAATATACTATTAGGTTGTTATGCTAACCTAGAACATGTTTGTATCTCTGTAGATGCGGAATTTAATTAACTAATTATAATTAACTATAATTCGTCCCTGTTCGGGCGCCAATTGTGATGTACTACTTTATCGATCACATTTATTAATATCCAATCTCAAATTAACTTTTACTTACCCGCACGATCACTTTTACAAGGTCCCAGGGTTCGATCACATGTAGCTGGATACAAACATGGTCTATGGGTTACGCAAAGCACTGACAACTCGTTTTTGAAGAGAATTACTATTTATTATCATTTACTTTTGAACTGTTGTAACAATTAGGAAGATTCATTTAGATACATGTTTTTAAAGTTGTGCAACGCTAGCGTAATTAGACTTATGAACTACAGCTTACCTTGTATATCACACAAAACACAATTACCAACACAGATACAAACAGAAACAGCCCAGCTTTGCCACTCTCACATTCACTCAGAATTTATAAACCCCTTAACATTTTACAATTTACACCCCAGACCCCAAATGCCGGCCACGCGGTCGCCGCGCACACTCATTGTCCGTTTACACTGTATTTATGTTCCGAAAGAAAGAAAAAACTCTTGATTACGGCTCCTTAGTTGTATTGACCGCGGTCACATAACAATTTTTTAGTAACTACAACTTTTTCTGATAAATAAAAACTTTTATGGCGAGCCTACTTGGGACCAGTCCGGTACCGGGAACTGCTGCTTGTAGACTGACAACGGTAATGTAACAGGTATCGCTATTGTGATCTCATAGTTGGTATGGAAGTCACGGCCTTATCCTTCGTCGCCGAAGTTTCGTTCCATGCCATGCATGTAGTTTTTTAGGTCAACATGGTCAATGATTTCAATTAGGCACAGGCTGACGTCATTGGAGGAACCGGACTTAAACAGCACTTCCTGCCGCTCAAAAGCACATTGCTGAATTTTACTCGTCCCAGGACATCCTGTTTGGTGGCTGGACGCATCACTCAAGCTCGTGGTGGTACAGTTGCGTCTGTGCGATGCTACACAAGTACGGATTTCTGAGAATTTTGAAGGGGGGAAATTCTTCGCTCGCCGCGTTACACAATAACAACTGCGTATCGCTTTGTTACCACTGTTTCTTAACATCGTTCTGTTATACGGAAAATAACGCACAATAATTTTCATAACTTCTGACAAGCCCGCCCAAAATGAAAGAAATAAAAGATATAATTGCCCCATACTGTTAAAAATAAAAACACCCAAAAATTGACCCGCTACACCGCGATGTATTTTCTTTTTACTAGTCGCGGCACAATACGCAAAAAATTATTTTACTCTGTTTGAATTTGCGGCAGTTATCGTTCGCCATAGAAAAAATTTACATACAGACAAACAGACATTTTTTGGAAAATGACTTTTCTTCATGTTTTGAGGGTAGTACAATCAGAATCAGCCCTTATCTCGAACACGATTTTTTCGCGATCACCATACGTTATAACAAAATTAGATATGAGGGGGGTGTAACCTATTTCTAGAATACTCTCCTTGAAGCCCCACTGTTGGAGTCGTCAATTTATAACAAAAGAAAAGGTGTGTTGTAATTGTGTTGTAAAATGTCGGGCGTTACCTCCGCGCACTTTTTGTTACTTACTGTTGACTGGATCCTCTGCGGTGATGTAGTCCTGTAACACAACTTAATACTATGTTTTTTGTGGGCGCCACTTGGAATCGTTTGTTCCAAGAAATAAAAAAAAAAAATTAAAATTTTTAAATCTTACTTCTATGAAAAAGTATAAACAAGTCAGTTTAGCTTGAAAAAATCAGGTAAGTTTAATGATTCTTCAAAAAACAAACAAATCGTCTGAAGGACTAACATTCATATAAAAATTATAAAATTGCAGAGTTACTAAAGAAAAGAAAAAAAATTTCACAAGTTATTATTATTATTATTATTATTGACAATTTTATATATCCAATCAAGTATCGGCTAGTATTTTCAAATTTTTACTCAGTTGAAAAGCATGAGTTTAATACGTGAAAAAATCTTTACTCTCAGGACGTGACTCCTTTGAACTACCAAGACATATCAATAAGACGCTTTACAAGAAAAATTAAGTGATTTGAAGGTGTGTGGGGCATGTGTAGTACAACTGTGTGATAAATGTAACCAGGTAAAAAAATGACTTTAATTTTGGTAACTCACGTTCCAATGATTAATTAATCTCGCACAGGACACTCCTCTCGGGTAGTTTTTTCAATCTCGCCTCTTCATGTGTGCACTGAATCTATTTTAAGTCAAAATTGCGATCATTTACTATTTCCGCACTTTTTGTAAAAACGTTTGGCAGTAGATTCTCGTTCAAACCGCGCCAATACGCATCAGCTGCTCCGCGTTGATTCTCAAATTGGCCGCCACAGCGCTGATTCCCATGTAGTCGAGAGAAAGGCTTTGTGTTTGTTTGTTTACGTTAAGGGGTTATTGTCAAGTTAGTCTGTCTATGCGAACACAGCAGAATTGGTTCTCTGTAGATTCTTGTAGAGGTTATGTCAGTCTGTTTGTCTATGTACGGGAAAAGCCTTTCTTCAGGTCTTGTCGATTTCTTGCCTCTCGGTTTCGCCTTAGCTGCGTTGATCAGTGTCGTGGGTGATGCATCTGTTCTGGAGTTCAAGTTTCAAGTGTCTTTGGGTCGAATTTGGTCTCTCTTTTATACTAATTCAGGCTGATTGTTTTCATCGACTTCCGGTATATTTGTGTAAAAATTCTTTCTAGATTGTTCGAGAATAAACGAAATGGAACATTATGGAACAAAATTCATTTCCGTCGAAGCTTTTAGAACGAATTTCTTATTCTTCATACTAAGGATATTTCAAAAATTACTCTGGTATTTATCAAACAGTTTTACATTAGTACTCACAATTTGTATGCCATTATTACATTTAGATTCTCTGTTTTCAACTGAATCTAGTGATACTAATTATGATTGGTTTTTAATTAATTTAAGTCTAATAAGTAATACAATATACAACTCTCACCTTGGGTTGTTGTCATTAAAATTCAAGTTTTTTAGAACAAATATTGTTGTGGAACTATTATGTCTCTTCCACAATCTGAACATACAACATTACTATCTTCCTATAACAAAACAAACAAATTTTAACATATATAACACCTAGATAATTACAATTTTACCTGGCCTCTGTCCATGGCCTAGATTTTTGTCAATGTTATAACACAATGATTAGTCTCTTTCTTTAACATATGTAGTATTTCACTAATGTACACTCAGAGTTTATTATATTGTCTGTCTTTTGTGATACCTGGTTACTCTTTACATATATTATTTTTATCACAGGATGACATAGCATCATTGATTGGTCTTGAGATGCCCTTTTTCATGGTGTGACAAATCTCACTCTTATAAGTTAAATTCTTTTATAATTGATCTTATTTTCAACTGAGTTTGTTCGTTTTTAAGGTATACTGAAGTATTGTACCATTCTATTTTATTTTTGTTAGCATTTTGTAAATATTTAGCCAGATATGATTATTTTTGTACTGGTTGATTGGCTCCAGCCATACATGGTATAGGTAAATATTTTGCTAACTTGACTATTACAACGTTAAAGTTAGTCAGATATATTAGTATAGTCGCTTTATATCATATTTCAACTTTCTAATGCAATTTGGTTGCATTTTGGCAACATTAAATCCATAAATTATACAATATTATATGCCTACCACATGTTTATAGTCAATACTGTTTTTTGGCTATTTTGACTGATTTTTATTCATTTGACAGCTTTCTTTATTTAAGATAAATTGTTCACTTTTATCTGCTTGACAATTACATATAGTTTTTATTTCAATCTGATAATAATTAATTTTTCATGAAATCTGGGTGTTTGGTCTCAAATCCAACACATTAGTATTTTTTGTCATAACAAATATATAATTTTTATTTTAACTTAAATTCTTTCTAATAATGTATTTAAATCATTTAATACATTTATTTTATTTACATTACATAATATAATAATGGATCATGTACATTCATTCATAAAAAATAGTTCTTAATACTCTATTCAGAGTTATAAAACTTAATAATTAATGACTTCGTTTTGGTTGATTCTGACATTATTCGTCTCTCTTATAGTGTCTTATGGTTTTTTCACTGTTATTCACTTTAATAATATATATGGGGTTAGTGTCTTAGTCATAGTTTGGTCGTTTTTTCATGTTAGTAGTAATGATTATTAGACAATATTACACAAATTTTTTAGGACTACTTGGGTTTGATACTGTTCACCTCCCTTTGCTCTTATGATAATTGCTATGTAAATGGTTTCCTTTATGGAACGTTCTGTGACGTTACAACGTCCATTTCCTGTCGGAACATGGAAGTAACAACAGTTTACAAAAATGTGTGCTAGATTGTTATTTTAATTATTTAAAATTGTGTTATTATTTTTAAGGAGATATTTAGCCACAATGTACCGTTTCCAGAAAACATCATGCAAGTGTAGTCTTTTATAATTCCCAGAAACCTTTTTTGCGTTTCTTAAATTCTGTTTTTTTAATAGTTTGATATACAAAACCAAAAGTCATTTCACAATATTTACAATTTGTTTACTGCACAATACTTAGCAATTTATATGAATTTTTCATACATGATTTTTTACTGCAATTTGTGGATGAAAGCAAAATTTGGAAGTTTTCCAAAACCTTCAAGTTTTTTAAAAGCTTTATAAGTGAGTTATATTCACGAAAAAAATGTTCTTATCTTCTATTCTTGAAGATTGAGGGATATTCTGTCAAATATGTGACCGTAGTACTCAGCGCCCTTTCGGAGTGCGTTGATCAGCAAATAAAGTGAAAGAGAATTAATGCAAAATGGTAAAAAGTACATCAAATTTCCAATTTTTAAATCGATTGGTAGTTTTTATAGGAATGTTACTGAAAAGAAGAAAATTCTAAAAATCACTGGTGGACGTGAAAAATATTGATCTGTGAAGCTACAATATCAGAGGCATCAAAATTAGATTAATGTGTGTGTGTGTGTGTGTGTGTGTGTGTGTGTGTGTGTGTGTGTGTGTGTGTGTGGTCATAATATGCATAATAGCAACAAATAAAACAGCAAATGAATCATAAAAATAATAGTAACAAATAATAATGATGCGTTTAATGTTAATACTAATAATTCTAATAAAATAATTCATATAATTAACTAAATTATACAATTATAATGCAACATGATATAATAATTATAATTAGTTACATTTAATTGTAATTAATATAATTAATAATGTCAGTAAAAATATAAAATGTCTGGGAATTAGGCGCAGAGAATTTGGTCAGTCTAGCTAAAAGAACTACACATGTAAATTGTTTCCAAATGATTAGTTGAAAATCGTCAATATGAACGTTCTTTTTTTTTTTATTTATTAACTGTAAGTGAAATAAAGGACTTACTGTTGAGCTTATGTAGATAGGTTGCCCACGTGACAATTTTTGAAACTCATCGTTGGCTTTTGTGAAAATTTAACTGGTTAATACTACACTACATTTCTTGGAATCATTATGAATTTCCTAGACCACCATTGTATCTCTGAGCAAATGTCACAACTTCGTTAAATACATACAAAAATAAAGCTTTGTGTATTATTAAATACGATTTACCACCATGAAGAACGGAGTGGACAGTAAAATACCTTAAAACTTATTACACAGTCATGTCAGAGAAGTATAGGACTCTTTCAGCATGCAAAATACGTAAAAGGTTTGTTAATACAACTTCACGCCAATACAACACTTAGATTTCCAAAACGTAAAATGCCTGGTGGTACATTAAAAAATAAATTTTACCTAGCTCCTATAAGCATGGGAACATATAGCCTGGTTAACACACGATCCCTTACACTCAGCTTTTGTAATGGAAGTGACCATCTCCAAATACGTGGTTGAAATTTGTTATCGAAAAAATAAAGTGCGTTGGATTTTATAAGTTCCCATCCGCCGGAAAAAATAGTGTTATATCGAGGGACTGCTACCTAAACGGGCAAGTAAAAGTCGAAGTTTATTATACATTATTTAACTACCAGTAGGCCTACTGAGTAACTTCGCAGAATTTGAAGATCTTTTTTTAATACACCACTAAAATGACATTTAGGTCAACTTAATAATGTTTTTTAAATAATGTAAGCTATGCGTTAATGCTTTCCTCAGTTTTAAACTAACTTTTTAAATTTTGCCAGAGAAGCCGGGAAAATTCTGAAATCGTACTTTTCATGTACCCGCAGACACATAATTTGTACTTTCTTTGAGAGAAATAATTTACTAGATGTGCTTATTACAGCACAGCTGTGCACGCTGTATAAAGGGCATTCGATTCTACAATGACAGTCAAAGTAGTGTGTGCATTTACAACCACGTTATTCAAGGACAATTAGTAGCGGAAAACTGAGTCAGTGAGAAGGTATATGAACTGAAAAATGATAAGTTCTACTATCTTTAGCCAGTGTTGCCAAAACAAGGATTTCAGATTAGCTGTGGTTTGAAAGGTTAGTATACGCTTCAGAGGGGAAGCGGGAGGAGGGCTAGAAACGGACAAGCGCTACGTGGTGGCCAAACCTCGAACTAATGACGTATATAGTCATTTAATTTCCCATACTTGTGACGTCCGTCAAAATTTGATAAAATTGCTAAACAAATCTGTAATAAGAGTCAAATCTTTTTTTTCTCTTGGGTTGGCAATCCCTACATATTAGTAAATAAAATGGAGTCTTCAGAACGAAGTTATTTCACTAACAGCCGGTCAGCCACGATTTTATTAAGGTTTGTAATCTGGAGTCCATATACGGAACTCATATGCACATGGGCTTCACACTGAACGTAACTCGTCAATGTATGGACGCAACTTCAATGTTGGAATGTAAATAAATATATAAATTTGTAAAGAGAGAGAGAGTGCTTGTAGTAAAAGTACTGGGTTTGCCTTAAAGATATATACATATATTGTAACGTTACATAACCCCTGCCCAAATATGACAAATAAATAAATATGATAATATAATCACCAGAGAAAAACCAGTAATCACCCATTTTTAAAAGTCAGAAATGGGGATTATGTATCAAACTATGAGAACCTTTGTACTCTAAAAACACTGTAAACATTGTAAACAATACTAAGTGTAACCATAAAAGTGCAGTGTACAAAGTGGAACATAGAATGATCGGTGAAAGTGTCTAACATTTAAAAAGAGCTTTTCACAAAGTTGTGTTGGAGATGAAAGAAGCAGTATGATAGCAATAAACTGTATTACTGTTAACAAGTTGTTGTAATTTTGTATTGTGTAGGCCACAAAGGCAAGAGAATTATAATTAATATTTTTGTTTACCATAATTATTTTGTTTAGATGTAAAATAATCCAGGGTTATATATAAAATAAAAATAAAGGCCAATTAAAACTATACTAAAAAGATGGAAGGTAAAATAAAGTAGTATAGAGTAAGGATACCTTCAATGAAATATAAGTAGTAAATAAACTCAATTAAAAAATCATTAAATTATAAAATGCCTGCAGTCAAGCTTAAATAAATCCATGAAGAAAACTCTTAATATAAATTAAAATTAATAATAACTAAGATTGGTAAAGGAGTATTTTTAAAGGCAAGAAAAGAAATAATAATATTATATACTAGCCTATTTACCTAAAACGGTACCTAGGGTAGCCAATAAAAAACCATCAATTTATTGGTTACTAGGAGTAACTAGCTAACAAGATATTAATTAATTGTTAAATGGAATTCAATGTGAGAAGTTGATGAAAAGTGTAATGTCTTATAAAATTTAATAAATTTCAAAGAGTATTCGGAATAAACCACTCCTAAATTAAGAAAACGAGTCAGCACTAGACACTACATCCGAGATGTCCATTGAACTAAACTAATTCACTCCAGAAAATCGAGGAACAACCTAAAAAATCCTGCTGACCACATTTCAACCAAGACGTCATCATTGAAAACCATTGGTTGAGATCGCTTCCTTTTAAAATTTAACTAAATTACACCTCAACTATAAATCTAAAACAGTAGAAACAGCACCATCTCTTTAAATCCATCTGAAAACAAGGTGAACATAAACTTTATTTTAATTAACCAAAAAACAGAAAAACATGGCTTGGCGAATAACATTGCAGACGCCATTAAATAGTGTTCGTTTTTGTCAGTGAAGAAACGTAGCCTGCGCTCTAGTGGTCCAAAAATCAACTGAATGATACCGATTATACAAATTTTAAAATAATTTTATGTAAAGTTTGATACCGACCCATATACATTTCTGACTTCCTCAAAGTTCAAAGAACCTTAAATAACCCTGGGAAATTAATTACTTATTTCTTTCTCTTTATTAAAACTGAAATAAAAAATATTTGTTATGTGATATATGTCCGTAAACTTAAGATCGAAGTAACTCTGTGATTTATGAAGTAATCGATTGTCAATTCATGTTTTGGGAGACCATAAATATTAAATAAATTCAACGAATGCCTTGTGTTTAAATAATAAAATGTGTATTATTTAAAGGAGATGGTAGTTGGTTACAGGTAATAAGAAGATCGAGAAGAGAAAGGGAATCAGTCCGGTCATCAAGAAATTATTACGCACTATTTGAAGTCATTTAACCTCAAATGGGTTCGTAAAAGCAGAAAACAGCTGATGTCACGAGTGGAAAAAATTTGAATTACCCGATTGTATACAAAGAGAGTAATTCTCTTTGATTCTCTTTACTCTCTCTCCTACCTACTTTCAAACAACGGTATTGATTTAATACAGACAAATTTAAGAAAATCATTCAATATTCTTTCATAATCACACACACTCGATTTTAAAAGGCATATAACACCAAAAGATAACAAATTTTGTAACGAAGAAAGGCGAGAAAAAGCGGACGGTCCAGAGACGAGAGGAGGAGACGTAACAATATTTATAATCTAATTGTATTCGTAATTTCTTGCTATAGAGTTGTTTGAAACATAGCATAAAATGTAATTAGAAAAAGAGAGAGAGAAGGAGATTAATCATTGATTTATAAGAAATAAAATGAGAGGTGTTTCAATAACATAAACATGTGTTAAGTCAGTTATTATGCTTAATTATCATCACCTGTCACATATGGAAAATTTTGCCTAACGAGCCTGGTAAGTTACTAAATTCTAAAAGGGTGTGCAGTATAAATAGGTTTCCACATTTGTGCCTTTTAAAAATGTTGGTGGCGACCTGTAAGTAATCTTGGAGCCTTCTGTTCGGGGCTATGGTAAGTTGAGCAAATCGGGTAAGTAAACGTGGTATCGTATATTCAAAAAAGTAATTGTAAAGTTACGTCCTTGTTAGTGATTTCATGTCGTTTTTTATGGTAAAGTAGGCAGTTTGTACTTTTGGCACCTTACTCCTTTGCCTCCTCATTTAATCCAAATCAGTCTGTACTGCATAGTCTGTTCACACATTACCTATATCAATAGCTGTGGTTGTTATTTCAATAACAGATTTGTCATTCTTATAAGGCGATCACTAAATACCTTCTTTAATGGTTATCAATAGATAGAGCATTTGTCATAGCTTGAATCACATCCTCTGTAGTTGTTGCTTCATCAGCATCTTTGATCGAGATGTCCATTTCGTACACCTAACTTTCAACATGAGCATCGTCAGTCAGTTTCACTAACAAATGCTCAGTAGTCGTGCAGTTTGCCCAGCAGTATTGCCACTGAAAACAGAAGGTCAATAATTGCCATCTTACAAATCTAGCATACATTACTTCTAAGATTCTTGACGATTTGATTCTGTTTAAAACTAACTTTAATTTCTGTATACAAAGTGTTCTTGTTTTTTGCTGATTATGAGTATCTCTAGTCTAGGAATATGTATTTTTTTGTGATACTTATATTAACTGGCCCCAACTGCCTTGTTTTTCCATTGATGTACTTGTCTTTTTGTGAATTAGGTAGCACTAAAATACTTGGAGCCTGTGTGAACAAAAATCGCTGAGATGGTATAATTAAGTGTGTGTGTGTTTGGGGGGGGGGGGTGCTACTAGTGAGACGTTAATAGCGTCAAATCATATTGCAAATTTAGAATTTATAAGACTGCAATCTCAATTGTAGGAAATTATAAGGAGACTGGTGAAGTAGTATGTGACACCTGGCCTACCAATGTTTACATATCCAATAAAGTTTAAAGAAATATAATATTTAAGTTCCTAATTTATAATTACAGATTTGTCATTTTCTTTTAGTGATATAATGACTAAACTAGTACATTATCTTGTGTAGTGCTGGCAGACAAAAAAATGGCGGAAGCTAAGAAATATTCAGACATAGACAATGCTCCTGAAGAAAAGGCTAGAGGTATTACTATCAACGTGGCACACATTGAATATCAGACTGATAAGCGTCATTATGGTCACACGGACTGTCCAGGGCATGCTGACTATATTAAAGTATGTATACTGTTTGAATAGATTTTCTCCTCTCACCACCCTTGACTATTTTATTTTTCCTCCAACTATTCTTTTTCTTTCTTCTGACTCTTTCTTTTCCTTTTCCCACAAATCCTAGTGCGACAAAAGGATTGCTTTCTTCTGTCAGTTCTGAAGAATAGACTTAATGTTAGTATGAAAATGCTCTGATTAAATATGTGTCTCATGTTTTACATTTGTGAATAACATTTACATTGTGGTCACTATTTAAAATGCCTGGGCTTGATGGCAGTGGTCAGTATTAAAATTGAAGTCTCTGTGACACAGTGACGTTTCATTGTCTTGAATGACAGCCATACTATATCTACTGTTAGAGGTGACTTCCCCCTATAACGTTTTGTTAGAACAGCTCGCACAAACCATCAATTGAGTCGAGCACAGCATGATCCAATTAGCCTACTTCCAGGAGGCTGTGTTTAATGTCAGCAAAAGTTATTGGCTGCTCTCATGTTGGTCTGCTCTCACAGTATTTAGGACCCAGCAACCGGGCTATGTCAACCCCTAGTTTTTCTATCTTCAGTTTGTTGTTACAGGAGTCTCTATACTTTAGAATCTCGATGGACTCTCAGATCAGACAAGGAAAATAATTCTGTTCTGTGACAAAGACTTTCAGCTTCATCAGACAAGATGGGATGGTTGTACGTCCAGGTGTGCTCTGCTGTGGCAGACTTCTTGGACTGGTCCACACTGCAGTGTCACCTGTGTTCACTGAGATGAGTGTGGATACTGTGCTTCATGTGGACAGTTCTACACTGCCACCAGTTAGATAAACGAGGGGTTAATATAGCCCAGTTGTTGGTCCTAGATGTGAGAGCAGACCTATAAGAGAACAGCTGACAACCTGCTAACTTTAAACATAGTGCCGAAAGTGGGCCATTGAGATTGTGGAGTACTGGGGTTGATTGGTATTTTGTGCAGTCCAATTAGATGCAAGCTGCTTTACTGAAAAGTTATATAAGAAAGACGCCTGCAGTGGTAGAAACAGTCTTTGTTACCAGTCTTGGAACAGTTCTGTCCATTTGACCCTGCTCTGAAGGTGGCTACTGTGTGAGCCGTTGAATGTCAGTGGTAAAGGAGACCTTAACTTTAAATTTTGACCAAGATGACTCAGACCAAGAAAGGCTACACAGTTTTATTTACATTGGCCTCATATTCTATATTTGGGCAATTTATTTTGCAGACTTATTGTTTTTAATTTGTTTTATAACGTTATTTTCTTGCAGAACATGATAACAGGGACATCACAGATGGATGGTGCTATTCTTGTGGTTGCAGCAACAGACGGTGTAATGCCACAAACAAGAGAACACTTGCTTCTTGCAAAACAGATAGGGATTGGTCATATAGTTGTATTTATAAATAAAGTAAGTATTCCTGGCTATGCATTATATTGATTAACACTTGGATATGATATGGAAGCCATCAAAACCAAAGACACTAAAACACTTGCATACAGTTATTTGAGCCAACAATTCTACAGGTTTAATAATTGTTTAGATGCACTGTTTACTAACAAACAATCAACTAATATAATTTTGCTTGTGGCAATACTTCCACACTACAACGCATGGTACTCAGTAATGTGTCAGTCGCTTCTTTACATAAGGGCATTTTATCAATTAGTCCATATGTCACAGGTTGCCTCCTGTACTTTTCCATTAGCTTCTGTGGCTAAGTAATTACTTTGGTTCTACTTATCCAGTCTTTAGCAGCTGTAAACTAACGATACTCGTATTTTTCATATTTATAGTTACAACTTCTCAGGGTTTAGTGGGACATGTGTGGTGCTTGATTACAATGTTGAGGTTGCAGTATGCACTATAAAATCACAGTGTATTTTTCAGCTTCCAAATCAGCTCTGTACAAGTGAATACATAGGGTGACCCCTGATTTACAAGGGGCGGCTGAAATGTAATCCACAGTCACTCATAACTCGCAAATGAAAAGAGATAGTTTCAAATTGTAATGGTACACTTCATGAAGCGCGACGCAAAAACAGATTTTTGTGGGCAAGAAACTGGACAGTGTGGGATTTTTTGTATGTGATTTTGGCCTGTGTAGTGCGTAATTATTTGGCAGGTGTATGTGCCTGAAAGTCAGTTTCACGTGCTCACGTGAGACTGGGTTGCATCATCAGTCTCACTTGCCGATTTTCTCACAGGCAAGCGGAAAAACCGGTATAGCGCAGGAGCGGGGGTAGGATGCGTGTGCATAGCATCAGTCGTGAGTTAAACATCACATCAGAGGGAGCAGAGCGCGTCTCATTCATGAAGTTAGGACTGTGAGGCAAAAATGTAATTAAAAGTATTACAGACAGTCGCAATCTTAATGCCAAGTAGTACGGACGGCAGTGACTCGAGAAAGCCGTGCCTCGATAACAAAATGTAGTGGAGTAAAAACAGTGTCAGCAGTGCCTTGGGTGAAATGTAATTAAAATTATTACAAACAATTAGGTTTTAAAAGTTTAATGGTTTTACAAGCAGTCGGGCTGTGCGCATGATAAAAGTATGACGACTCGGCTGTACAGAGTATGTGCTAAGTTGTGGTGCTGTACTATGTGGTGCGTGCGAGAGAACAGGAATTCAAAAAACAGATAAGTAATAAAAACTAAAATAACGAGTGTGGGGAAAATTTTGGCCAAATAAAACATATATAACAAAAAATGATGAAATAAACTATATACAGAATATCATAGAGTCCAAGAGACTAGAAAGGGGGTGAGAGAGAGAAAGTAAATAAAATTAACAGAGTACTGATTTGCACTGATTGTTTTCTTAACAAGTTTGTACAAAGAAAACACAAAAGAATGTGTAAATTCAAATAAGTTTATGTATAAATCATTTATTTCATATATATATATATATATATATATATATATATAACAATACGCAAAATCAAATTGTTGATATTTGAATTATGTTGTAACTAAATTAAATATTAATGATGGTCAATAGATACATTTCAAATCATACCAATAAACGAAATTATGTGAATAATATGAATATGTGTTAAGTTATTTCAATACCATCTCTCCTAACCTAACCTGTGTTCAACGAGTTTGTTTAAAGGATTTGGAACTTCTGTTAAGGGAAAGTTTGCTATTTTTTAAATTGGTTTCATGGGGAAAGTGTCCTGTTTCCACATTTCGGCCTGTCAAAACTGTGGTGGCGACACAAGGAGTTTTGGTTTTTTAGGAATCTTCTGAGTAAAGGCAAGTGAAGTAGTATCGGGGCTCCTTCATATTATTATTATTTGTACAATTACAAAATATGGCATAAAAGTACATTTTATGTACTACAAAAACTTATATTTATTTTTCCTCATAGTCACCATTTACAACTACACATTTCTCCCAACGGTGAACCAGTTTTCTGATTCTGTCAGTGAAGAATGCTAGCAGTCTTTCCTTGATCCATGACCTCACCGCGTCCTTCAGTTCATCATCTGTGGTGAAATGAATACCCTTAATATTATCGCTCTTTAATCGTGGAATGAAGTGAAAATCACAGGGTGCTAAACTGGTGCTAAATCGCAGGAGAATGTGGAATAGGTTCATATTTCAACTTCACAAGAGCCTGTTACGGTCTTATTTTTCTTACCCCCCTTTATTATTAACTTTTACTTACCTTTTACTTCACTCGCCCTGACTTACCAAAAACAGAAGATTCCCAACTTATAGGTCGCCACCAATATTTTTAAAACAAAAGGACAAATATGGAAACCTTAATACATTTTCCCATTATTTACTTCTTATTACTTACCAGGTCCGATTAGGCGAGATTTTCCGTACAGGACAGGTTATGTTAAACGGGCGTAATAACTTACTCTAACACTTATTCATGATAATTCAAATACTATTTTATTTACCATAAAAATTGACTTCTTTCTTTTCCTTTTTTACTTTATCTAAAAATTTTTATCAATAAGGTTACAATATCAAAATATGTAAATTCTATATATATTATACGAACCAGTACTCTCCTTAATGTTTTCTTTCTCCCCCTTTATTACATCACTCACTCACTCATTCTTTTTACACTTTGTTTTTAAACCCCATTTAATGAGCTCATTACCACTTCTCTTTCCCGACACACTTCTGGCAAAAAAAAAAAAACACGAATTTGTAACTTTATCTCCTCCTGGTATTTAGAGGCACATGTTTTGAACTATGGTGCACGATATCGTTTTCGTCTTTTTCACGGAACTATCCGCATTCACTTTCTGCACATTTTTTCCAGCGATATTATAAATCGTTTACTGTTATACAGTTTAAATTCACCTTTTGGTAGACCTACTTAGAACTTTTCGGTCTACCAAAAATCGTTCGAGGCTACGGTTAGTTTTATGTCCGCTCTGTTTTTGACTGCTATTCAACTTCACAGTTAGTCAACTGCTACCTGTGGCCTCCTGATGAAAAAAAACTGGAGACAAAGCTCTTACTGTGATTCACAAGGGAGACTGCTTGCAAGCTGTTACATATTACGTTTGGTTTGGGCAGTCTAGACATCAACAATAACACTGTATGTTGCTGGTTACAAGGGGCACCTCACAGGTGAATGCTGACTGCTTTTAAATTAAAACTGAATTGAATTGAATTTTTACTGTTTCTATCATACAATTCGGTACCGTTACAAGCCTTGGCAGTTGGATGTAATATGTGTGGCTGAGCATTATTGTGTTGCGGAATTATTGGTTCCATGGATTGTTGAACACAACTCACATGTCTCCTAAAGTGTTTTAATGTCTGTGTATCGCACAGAATTTACAGTTGACTCAGCTTCCAGGTAGTCAGTCACATGTTTGGAATCCCAGAACACTGTCAAAAGAATTTTTTTTTTGCAGAGGGTTATGTTTTGAATTTTTTTTATTGTGCCAAACCATAGTGCTAGTATTCCATGCTCTGCCGGTTTTCTTATGGGTCATAATGATGGACCCAAGTTTTGTCTCCCGTCACAGTATTGAAAGGGAAGTCATCTCCCTCGTCACAATAACATTTCAGAAGCTGTTCACAACATTCCTTATGTTGTTTGTTAATTTCTGTAAGTTTGTGTGGGACCCGTTTGAATTTTTACTGTTTCTTTGTATCATACAACTCGGTACCGTTACAATACCCCCCCCATGAGAGGTTTTGTGCCGAAGCGTAAAAACTCTCATTGCCTAAAACCTAAGAGGATTAGTGAAGATATGGCGCCTCAACCCCCCTGAATTTTCTACTAAAATCATGGGTACCCCCTTAGTCCGTCGACTGTGGCCGCACCCGTCCGACCTTACTGGACTTCTCTGTTCGAGATCCCAACACCATAAAATCAGATAGGCGCCCGCCACAGTAACGCCTGACTCTATAACATTCAATTAAAAAATTAACAAACAGACCTTCCATTATACCATATCCACAACTGATTGGTTTCCTCTTAGCTGTACTGGTTCATTAATTGCAAAATACTGGTTAACTTTTCTCAAAGTACTGGTTTCGTATTTAATTTTGATAATATAAACTTACTGTCTACTTACAGCTAAATCATATAAATTCCATACAAATTAAATAATTTTTACAATACATTATTACCCCTCCAAAATAACATGTTAACTAACCCAAACATTTTTGATTTTTTCCCAAAAATTTCCTTCAATTTTAAATTTTAAATGAATATTTCAATCATTATTTTTATCCATTATTATGTATTTACCATTACATTTAAAACTCAAATCAAAATAAGTTTAAATTCATTATTAAAAGTCACCTTTTCAATTAATTTAAATCCTCAACTCCTCATTATATCAATCTCATTGGTTCAAAACAAAAATATTAATTGCATTACAATCAAAACACTACGTATTTCCTTTTGTTATTCATAAAAAGCTACCTCCATTTCAACACATCTGGTATTTCTTTTATTTCATAATATTTTTTACTCATGGTACTGATTCATCAAAATACAACATTCTTGTGGTTGTCAACTACAGCATGACTGTAAACATTGGTCACACAACAGACAACATACCTGTTTACATTAACAGTTGTATGCCAGACTGGTTTTATAAACACTAACTCGGTCTCAACATTCCTGATTACAACAACACCACCAACACATATGTACTTCCTTCAATTTCTATAAACCTTTTAGTGTTGCCATATTAATGAACTACTATTTTTGTACAAATTCATACCAAAATTAATTTAACTTTATTAATAAAATTCACATTTTTAAATTACTTTTAATTCCACCTCCACTCAAGACAATTTGGCTTTAGTTCATTATTTAAAACACTTGTAATTTAAACACACAATACAAAACAAAATTCCTTAATACCTGCTGTTAATTATTTATTGTTAATTAGCAAAATAAAATATTATTATTATGACATACTACAGACATTGTTATATAAACTATTGTATACATTCTACCAATATATCCTGACACGATACATTTAACATTAACACATTTATTTACAGATGTTCGTCATAGTTTTTATTATTTACCACACTTCAATACCTAAATCAGCCAGGTCATTACCATAAACTAAAATATTTAAAATGTTCATACTGTAACGTTAAAAAGTATAAGCCAAAATATAAAATAAATAAGATTCACTACCAGGACTTACCTGTTGCAGAAATTTTATCAGAAGCCCAGAGTCGCCACCTATATGTTTGAAGGACAGATATGGAGACCTTTACACTTTACCTTAATAAAACAGACAATTTAGCAATCTGACCCACCCAATTAATAATTCAGAAAGATTCCGATCCGTTAGACGAATTTTTTCAACACAGAAATGAGAAAGTGGTAATGGCGAAATAACTTAGTCTAACACATCTTTGTTATGAAATGAACACTTTACTTACTGAACCAGCTCCTCCTTACTCCACGACACATAAGAACAAAACAGGTATTGAGAAGGTTAAATACATCTTACATTGATAATATACTTCTTATCTTTATAAGGTAGCCCAGTTTTGCTCGCTCACGCATTCACACAATATACAAACAAAAACCCCCATAAAAGATTATATTCAAATAACCCCATAGTTAATCTTTGCGCATTTCGTTTTAGTTTTATCGTAATTGGGGATACGCACCACCGACCGAACACGTGCTTTGTTACGGTTCCATTCACCGTTATTAATGTTATCAGATCATCACTGCAATGCAACAATTTACAAAGTCGTTAATTCTTCGGGTCCCGGTCGGTATTAACGATATTATTGAGTTAGGCGCCTTTTTATAACACCACCGACCGGGGCCTAAACCAAACTGTTAGCGTCTATTAATAGAGTCGACTTCTGGTTGACTGTGTCGCGTCTCTGATTAATGTAGACTGGAACTGTAACGTAACAGGTACATCTTGCTTTCTCTGGAGGGAAACAGTGGTTCACTGCCACTATGTTTTCGTCGCTCAAGCCTCAGTTGTTGTGAGTTAACCACTTTATATATGGAATAGCAGAGTTATATCCTGGATACCAAAGTACAATATTGGCTTTGGCTCTGCTGATGTCATTAACAGTAGGCGGGACGTTAGCAGTGTTTCCGGCTGGTCTTGGAGAAGACGATGAATACTCTCAGCTCTAGCCATCTTAGAGTTTTTTACCAGCGCGTGGGTTGGCGCCCATGCTCGAGTAGTGGCGTGTGTGCACTCCCACACATGTACAGAGTTCTGCGAATTTTGAAGGGGGTAAATTCTTCGCTCGCCGCGTTACACCATAACAACTGCGTCTTACTGCTTTGTTTCACTGTCTCTCAACATCGTTCTGTTACACGGAAAATAACGTCGCACAATAATTTTCCTAACTTTTGACAAGCCCGCAACAAAATGAAAGAAATAAAAGATATAAATGCCCCAAACTGTTAAAAATAAAAATACCCAAAAATTGACCCACTACAATACCCCCTCGATGAGAATTCTGCTGTTCACGACAGAAGAAATCTCATCGATAACCCCGAAGAGGACCGGTGAGGAACTGGTGCCAACAACCCCCTGGTTCTTAATCTCATGGGTACACGACCCCCCTGGCTCAGCGACTATGGACTCATCTGAACGAGATCCCTGGACTTCTCCGTAAGAGATCCCCACACCGAGAAATCGAACAGACTCGTACCACAGCGCACCTCGCCTTCTCACATGCTACCCCCAAAAATCCTCAATCCCTGGCTCAGCTTATGCCAGATCCTCCACCGATATGTTTCCCCTTTTATGAAAGCTTGGCTGCCTTTAGCAAATACTGGGCTCACACACACTCACATTCCATGTTGACATACCACATTGAAAAATAAAAAAAAATTCTTTTAAGATTTGTAACAAATTTAAAAAATTCAAAATAATATTTTATCAAAAAAAATTCTCATTATTTTTTTTTTCTTTTAAAATGACTTAAATTAAGCGTTTCTTCTACTTGAACAAATCCTTAACCTAACATGTCTTAGTCTAACAATACAGTGCAGTACAAGAAATCAGTAAACTAAACATGGTAAATACACACATAATAAAACAATCACTACCTAAAATATGCATTCGCTGGCAGGCGAAAAATCATTTTTTTTTTCCAAAAAAATTAAAATTCCCAAGAATTTTAAAATTAAAAAAAAAATTAAATTTATTTAAAATGTTTCCTTTATATGCAAAATTATTTAAAAATTGGGTTTAAATTAATTAAACAAACAAATTAAAATTGACTTCCTACTATACAAGCTTAGTAGGTGTATGACCTCATCAGCTGATCGAAACTAGGTCAAGTTCAAAACCCTTGACCTACATATGTTATGTATACTTTCTGCACCTACATTAAACATCTGTAACAGTCTAACTCAAAGCACAAAACATAATAAAATAAAATATTTAAAATGAACAAGATATTAATATAAATAATCATCAACTTGACATTTAAATTATTTATAATTATCACCTTAATTTTACATTAACTTCAATTCTATCGAAATTCTGTCACTGGTTGAAAAAATAAACAATTGTATATTCTTTATTATAAATTACTCTCTTTATTTAACAGTTTAATTCTACATTACTGTGGGTGATGTAAACTATTTATCTCATTGACCGTATTACTAGATCTGTATACCTATATCAACTTTCTCCCTCTGACTCTAATCACTAACAACTTCAACTCCCATGACACCCATCTCTACCAAAATATCTATCCCAAAACACTCTAAACCCCAACTTATCATTTAACTCAAAACGCCACCTTCTATATATAAAAATACTCTCTAACCCTTTGTTCATAGGATACGTGTTTCCCCTACCCAAAAACTCAATTCCCTTATTTGGCGGCCTGGATTCTACCTAAGGCGGCCCCTTCCCCACTAAAATCTATCCCTATCCCGTCCCAACCCTTGTTGCAGACTCCCCAAATACACTACCCCCTAATACAAAATTGCCATCCCCAAAAATCTCAATCTCATCACCTTACTACAATTACAACAAAATAACACCATTAATTATAAACAACAATATATCACTCAAAATCTACATAAAGTCTCCATTACCACTGTGTCAACATCAATACTACTTAAAATTCTATTACATTACATTAACTCAAAAACAACATTACATTATTTTCCTCTCTACTATTTCAAATTCAACTTTGATTTTAACTTGGACAGATATATGTGTCCCATAAAATATTCATCACCCAAAAAACTATCTCTTATTAGATTTCACAACTCGTTACTTTATTTCTCATTATAGCGAATTATTTTTTCCCATTACTTTAAAACATCTGTAATACATTAAAACATTAATTACTTAAAACATTTATAACTAACACACCAGTGACGTATTATTGCTGATCAGCTGGTATCCTAACATAATGAAAACACATCTCCAATTTGAACAAATTACATGGAATATACAGATATTTATTTATCAATACTCACTTCTATTGTGTTAATTGCCTGCCAGGCTTTTAATTATTGGCTTACTTTAACGTATACACATATCATGAAAACACCCACTTTATCAACACCTATACCTAACATACAACAATAAAATAATACATTTAAAAGCGCATAATGAACACCTTATTTTTAAATATCTAAGCAACTAGTTACCTGAACAGAGCACAAGCAGTTTTATTTGATCAAACTTTGAATAAAAAAATGTTATGTTATAAAATTTACATTCGTGACTCCTTTGCGACCTCCCAGCCACACACACTATTTCCAAATTATGTAAGACTGTGGCGCCTTTTCGCTTCCACAAAGACTGTATATTTTGGAGCAGGTTTTGCCTCTCCATGTCTTTGCTTCCGCTATTAAGTTTCAAACGTTACGAACATCATCATGTTCTTGTT
This sequence comes from Magicicada septendecula, assembly GCA_034769895.1. Taxonomy (NCBI): domain Eukaryota; kingdom Metazoa; phylum Arthropoda; class Insecta; order Hemiptera; family Cicadidae; genus Magicicada; species Magicicada septendecula. The sequence continues at coordinate 247,119,875 of CM068367.1, read as the reverse complement.
ATAATTATACACCCTTAAGACGGATCTACCACCTTTCTTGCTACCCCAAAGCGGGCAGAGTGGCAGCCGCTGTTTCATAGTTCCGGAGATTTCCCCTAATTGTCTCCCCCCATTGAATTTCAAATATATACCAATTTCAAGTCAGCTATGGTCAAGGGACTTGATATGACCATAGCTGGCCGCTAGCCAAATCCACGATTAGTGCTGGTAAGGCAGTAATCGCCCGAAAAGTCGGGGAAATCGACACTTCATTTCACTGCCTGTTTCAATCATCACTATTATGTGCGACACGGTCATTTAGCAGGGTGTAAATTTTAATTTACACGGATAAGGTGTGCCGCACATTTATCGCCATTTTGGCCTCCAATGGAGGTAACACTCACTGTTACCCCCAACCCATTTCGCTATTTGCGAGAGCACAGGCCACCCCCGCAATAGCCACTTAACAACTAACTAATAAAATTTGTGTATGCATTATAATATAGTATTTCCATCCATAATCATTTCTCTCATTCATAATTTTCTACCATTTAACTTTCTTAAAATTTTCAAAATTTATTATTAATAATCATTAAATATCATGTTTCATTTATTATTAAAAAATTTTAATTATCATATTTACTGAACACAATTATTTCAAATAAACATCTGAATTAAAATCTTAGTTACCTGTAAACATTTTTATTATACATGATTATAAAATTTCTCTACTTACAATCCATTTAACAGGATATACACCCAAAACATAATCACCATATCACAATACTTTTCACCTCACCTCTAACATTTAACACAAAAATATTAGTTTACATCAAGTAATTTATCATTCATTACCAAATTTCCAAATCTCGTAAAATAAATTAAATTCATAAAAAAATTTTAATTAATGAACATTCAAATATACAATCAAAATATTTAACCATATCAAATTGGTTCAATTTAATTAATGACTGACAATATAAATTATGCAGTTATCGAAACAATTACCATTAGTCAATTACTGTTTTCAAAATTAATTCTGATATTTATTTGTTTAAATTACAGAATATTATTATTGCAACAATCATCTTACATACACACATTATTTATTTAACATTCCACAATGTACACAAATAAATTCGCTACATTTGTATTTACAACCTTTCATTATTGATTGTCCAGTTTTTTCCGCACTTCATTGTCCCAATCTGCCATGTCAAGAACCCATTAAAACATAATGTTTGTACGGTCTTTTATTGTTTTAATAGTTTACCCTCCATCGTCAAAAATTAACCTTGGTTCTACATAGCATTTTTTGATTTTGTTAACACACATACTGATACTTTGTGTGTCATAAACCCAAAAATCAAAGTCATCCGTCTTATCAAAATAATCTTGCAACAAGTCAACACTAAGTATATCTGCTAAGTCTCCGTTAGTAAATTTCTTCAATATCGGGTCAGTTACTTTTGTATTAAAAATCAAATCAGTCTTATTTAAATACTCTTCTAATACTTCTTCCAACTCACCATAATCTCTCTTTAAATTATATACTTCTAATTCTCTCTCATCATAACACCATCTCATACTTATAAAATCATTCCACACAGAGGGTATAATATTATACAAATAAAATAAACAACTCCAATCTTCTACTAATACGGGACTCTTGCCCTTCAAAAACTCTTGTGACCACATTAAATCATCATCATAAACATCATAAATAATAAAGGGAAAATTTGCCCTCTGTCCCCACTCTACTACAACATTATTTCTCCTCTCTCTCTCTAACTCACTGACACACATTAACATCTCATACTCACATTCCACAAACTCATCAGTACTCTCTGATATGACATTTTCACTTATATTATTATTCTCATTGTTTTCGACAACATCATTATTATTTATTAGTTCTTTATCTGGTATCGTATTTTCACACTTGTCATTACAATTTTCATTTGTTTTATTTTTCTCTGGATTCATCACAACTACTTCCATTCTCTCCACACTCTGTTCTAATTTATTTAAACTGGTTCTTATTGTTTCACGGGTATTTTTACAACATTTATTCATTTCTTTAATTTGGTTTGTTAACTCATCAAAACTGTTCTTTTGAACCTCGAATTTATCATCAAGTCTAGCATTTATTTCATTATATTTAATATTTGAATCACTCTTTATTTCGTTAAATTTTAACTCTAACATCGCCTGTTGCTTATCTGCACTCTCTTTCATACTGCATACCATGCTACATAAATATTTCATCATATTATCATTATCATCCGTCAACTCGAGATTCATTTTGCTTTCGTTTTCGACGTCAGTTAAGCTGACATACTCGTTATTACCAGCCATAACCTATATGTGTAATTATATACGCTAAAACATTTTTATAAATTTGTCATTACCACATCCTATTTTCTGTGTATTAAAATAGGTCTATCTCGTATAACATTACAATTAAACGAAAATCCTGGCAGCGAGAGCCAAATGTAACGTTAACAAATATACGCCAAAATATAAAATAAATAAGATTCACTACCAGGACTTACCTGTTGCAGAAATTTTATCAGAAGCCCAGAGTCGCCACCTATATGTTTGAAGGACAGATATGGAGACCTTTACACTTTACCTTAATAAAACGGACAATTTAGCAATCTGACCCACCCAATTAATAATTCAGAAAGATTCCGATCCGTTAGACGAATTTTTTCAACACAGAAATGAGAAAGTGGTAATGGCAAAATAACTTAGTCTAACACATCTTTGTTATGAAATGAACACTTTACTTACTGAACCAGCTCCTCCTTACTCCACGATACACAAGAACAAAACAGGTATTGAGAAGGTTAAATACATCTTACATTGATAATATACTTCTTATCTTTATAAGGTAGCCCAGTTTTGCTCGCTCACGCATTCACACAATATACAAACAAAAACCCCCATAAAAGATTATATTCAAATAACCCCATAGTTAATCTTTGCGCATTTCGTTTTAGTTTTATCGTAATTGGGGATACGCACCACCGACCGAACACGTGCTTTGTTACGGTTCCATTCACCGTTATTAATGTTATCAGATCATCACTGCAATGCAACAATTTACAAAGTCGTTAATTCTTCGGGTCCCGGTCGGTATTAACGATATTATTGAGTTAGGCGCCTTTTTATAACACCACCGACCGGGGCCTAAACCAAACTGTTAGCGTCTATTAATAGAGTCGACTTCTGGTTGACTGTGTCACGTCTCTGACTAATGTAGACTGGAACTGTAACGTAACAGGTACATCTTGCTTTCTCTGGAGGGAAACAGTGGTTCACTGCCACTATGTTTTCGTCGCTCAAGCCTCAGTTGTTGTGAGTTAACCACTTTATATATGGAATAGCAGAGTTATATCCTGGATACCAAAGTACAATATTGGCTTTGGCTCTGCTGATGTCATTAACAGTAGGCGGGACGTTAGCAGTGTTTCCGGCTGGTCTTGGAGAAGACGATGAATACTCTCAGCTCTAGCCATCTTAGAGTTTTTTACCAGCGCGTGGGTTGGCGCCCATGCTCGAGTAGTGGCGTGTGTGCACTCCCACACATGTACAGAGTTCTGCGAATTTTGAAGGGGGTAAATTCTTCGCTCGCCGCGTTACACCATAACAACTGCGTCTTACTGCTTTGTTTCACTGTCTCTCAACATCGTTCTGTTACACGGAAAATAACGTCGCACAATAATTTTCCTAACTTTTGACAAGCCCGCAACAAAATGAAAGAAATAAAAGATATAAATGCCCCAAACTGTTAAAAATAAAAATACCCAAAAATTGACCCACTACAATACCCCCTCGATGAGAATTCTGCTGTTCACGACAGAAGAAATCTCATCGATAACCCCGAAGAGGACCGGTGAGGAACTGGTGCCAACAACCCCCTGGTTCTTAATCTCATGGGTACACGACCCCCCTGGCTCAGCGACTATGGACTCATCTGAACGAGATCCCTGGACTTCTCCGTAAGAGATCCCCACACCGAGAAATCGAACAGACTCGTACCACAGCGCACCTCGCCTTCTCACATGCTACCCCCAAAAATCCTCAATCCCTGGCTCAGCTTATGCCAGATCCTCCACCGATATGTTTCCCCTTTTATGAAAGCTTGGCTGCCTTTAGCAAATACTGGGCTCACACACACTCACATTCCATGTTGACATACCACATTGAAAAATAAAAAAAAATTCTTTTAAGATTTGTAACAAATTTAAAAAATTCAAAATAATATTTTATCAAAAAAAATTCTCATTATTTTTTTTTTCTTTTAAAATGACTTAAATTAAGCGTTTCTTCTACTTGAACAAATCCTTAACCTAACATGTCTTAGTCTAACAATACAGTGCAGTACAAGAAATCAGTAAACTAAACATGGTAAATACACACATAATAAAACAATCACTACCTAAAATATGCATTCGCTGGCAGGCGAAAAATCATTTTTTTTTTCCAAAAAAATTAAAATTCCCAAGAATTTTAAAATTAAAAAAAAAATTAAATTTATTTAAAATGTTTCCTTTATATGCAAAATTATTTAAAAATTGGGTTTAAATTAATTAAACAAACAAATTAAAATTGACTTCCTACTATACAAGCTTAGTAGGTGTATGACCTCATCAGCTGATCGAAACTAGGTCAAGTTCAAAACCCTTGACCTACATATGTTATGTATACTTTCTGCACCTACATTAAACATCTGTAACAGTCTAACTCAAAGCACAAAACATAATAAAATAAAATATTTAAAATGAACAAGATATTAATATAAATAATCATCAACTTGACATTTAAATTATTTATAATTATCACCTTAATTTTACATTAACTTCAATTCTATCGAAATTCTGTCACTGGTTGAAAAAATAAACAATTGTATATTCTTTATTATAAATTACTCTCTTTATTTAACAGTTTAATTCTACATTACTGTGGGTGATGTAAACTATTTATCTCATTGACCGTATTACTAGATCTGTATACCTATATCAACTTTCTCCCTCTGACTCTAATCACTAACAACTTCAACTCCCATGACACCCATCTCTACCAAAATATCTATCCCAAAACACTCTAAACCCCAACTTATCATTTAACTCAAAACGCCACCTTCTATATATAAAAATACTCTCTAACCCTTTGTTCATAGGATACGTGTTTCCCCTACCCAAAAACTCAATTCCCTTATTTGGCGGCCTGGATTCTACCTAAGGCGGCCCCTTCCCCACTAAAATCTATCCCTATCCCGTCCCAACCCTTGTTGCAGACTCCCCAAATACACTACCCCCTAATACAAAATTGCCATCCCCAAAAATCTCAATCTCATCACCTTACTACAATTACAACAAAATAACACCATTAATTATAAACAACAATATATCACTCAAAATCTACATAAAGTCTCCATTACCACTGTGTCAACATCAATACTACTTAAAATTCTATTACATTACATTAACTCAAAAACAACATTACATTATTTTCCTCTCTACTATTTCAAATTCAACTTTGATTTTAACTTGGACAGATATATGTGTCCCATAAAATATTCATCACCCAAAAAACTATCTCTTATTAGATTTCACAACTCGTTACTTTATTTCTCATTATAGCGAATTATTTTTTCCCATTACTTTAAAACATCTGTAATACATTAAAACATTAATTACTTAAAACATTTATAACTAACACACCAGTGACGTATTATTGCTGATCAGCTGGTATCCTAACATAATGAAAACACATCTCCAATTTGAACAAATTACATGGAATATACAGATATTTATTTATCAATACTCACTTCTATTGTGTTAATTGCCTGCCAGGCTTTTAATTATTGGCTTACTTTAACGTATACACATATCATGAAAACACCCACTTTATCAACACCTATACCTAACATACAACAATAAAATAATACATTTAAAAGCGCATAATGAACACCTTATTTTTAAATATCTAAGCAACTAGTTACCTGAACAGAGCACAAGCAGTTTTATTTGATCAAACTTTGAATAAAAAAATGTTATGTTATAAAATTTACATTCGTGACTCCTTTGCGACCTCCCAGCCACACACACTATTTCCAAATTATGTAAGACTGTGGCGCCTTTTCGCTTCCACAAAGACTGTATATTTTGGAGCAGGTTTTGCCTCTCCATGTCTTTGCTTCCGCTATTAAGTTTCAAACGTTACGAACATCATCATGTTCTTGTTATAATTATACACCCTTAAGACGGATCTACCACCTTTCTTGCTACCCCAAAGCGGGCAGAGTGGCAGCCGCTGTTTCATAGTTCCGGAGATTTCCCCTAATTGTCTCCCCCCATTGAATTTCAAATATATACCAATTTCAAGTCAGCTATGGTCAAGGGACTTGATATGACCATAGCTGGCCGCTAGCCAAATCCACGATTAGTGCTGGTAAGGCAGTAATCGCCCGAAAAGTCGGGGAAATCGACACTTCATTTCACTGCCTGTTTCAATCATCACTATTATGTGCGACACGGTCATTTAGCAGGGTGTAAATTTTAATTTACACGGATAAGGTGTGCCGCACATTTATCGCCATTTTGGCCTCCAATGGAGGTAACACTCACTGTTACCCCCAACCCATTTCGCTATTTGCGAGAGCACAGGCCACCCCCGCAATAGCCACTTAACAACTAACTAATAAAATTTGTGTATGCATTATAATATAGTATTTCCATCCATAATCATTTCTCTCATTCATAATTTTCTACCATTTAACTTTCTTAAAATTTTCAAAATTTATTATTAATAATCATTAAATATCATGTTTCATTTATTATTAAAAAATTTTAATTATCATATTTACTGAACACAATTATTTCAAATAAACATCTGAATTAAAATCTTAGTTACCTGTAAACATTTTTATTATACATGATTATAAAATTTCTCTACTTACAATCCATTTAACAGGATATACACCCAAAACATAATCACCATATCACAATACTTTTCACCTCACCTCTAACATTTAACACAAAAATATTAGTTTACATCAAGTAATTTATCATTCATTACCAAATTTCCAAATCTCGTAAAATAAATTAAATTCATAAAAAAATTTTAATTAATGAACATTCAAATATACAATCAAAATATTTAACCATATCAAATTGGTTCAATTTAATTAATGACTGACAATATAAATTATGCAGTTATCGAAACAATTACCATTAGTCAATTACTGTTTTCAAAATTAATTCTGATATTTATTTGTTTAAATTACAGAATATTATTATTGCAACAATCATCTTACATACACACATTATTTATTTAACATTCCACAATGTACACAAATAAATTCGCTACATTTGTATTTACAACCTTTCATTATTGATTGTCCAGTTTTTTCCGCACTTCATTGTCCCAATCTGCCATGTCAAGAACCCATTAAAACATAATGTTTGTACGGTCTTTTATTGTTTTAATAGTTTACCCTCCATCGTCAAAAATTAACCTTGGTTCTACATAGCATTTTTTGATTTTGTTAACACACATACTGATACTTTGTGTGTCATAAACCCAAAAATCAAAGTCATCCGTCTTATCAAAATAATCTTGCAACAAGTCAACACTAAGTATATCTGCTAAGTCTCCGTTAGTAAATTTCTTCAATATCGGGTCAGTTACTTTTGTATTAAAAATCAAATCAGTCTTATTTAAATACTCTTCTAATACTTCTTCCAACTCACCATAATCTCTCTTTAAATTATATACTTCTAATTCTCTCTCATCATAACACCATCTCATACTTATAAAATCATTCCACACAGAGGGTATAATATTATACAAATAAAATAAACAACTCCAATCTTCTACTAATACGGGACTCTTGCCCTTCAAAAACTCTTGTGACCACATTAAATCATCATCATAAACATCATAAATAATAAAGGGAAAATTTGCCCTCTGTCCCCACTCTACTACAACATTATTTCTCCTCTCTCTCTCTAACTCACTGACACACATTAACATCTCATACTCACATTCCACAAACTCATCAGTACTCTCTGATATGACATTTTCACTTATATTATTATTCTCATTGTTTTCGACAACATCATTATTATTTATTAGTTCTTTATCTGGTATCGTATTTTCACACTTGTCATTACAATTTTCATTTGTTTTATTTTTCTCTGGATTCATCACAACTACTTCCATTCTCTCCACACTCTGTTCTAATTTATTTAAACTGGTTCTTATTGTTTCACGGGTATTTTTACAACATTTATTCATTTCTTTAATTTGGTTTGTTAACTCATCAAAACTGTTCTTTTGAACCTCGAATTTATCATCAAGTCTAGCATTTATTTCATTATATTTAATATTTGAATCACTCTTTATTTCGTTAAATTTTAACTCTAACATCGCCTGTTGCTTATCTGCACTCTCTTTCATACTGCATACCATGCTACATAAATATTTCATCATATTATCATTATCATCCGTCAACTCGAGATTCATTTTGCTTTCGTTTTCGACGTCAGTTAAGCTGACATACTCGTTATTACCAGCCATAACCTATATGTGTAATTATATACGCTAAAACATTTTTATAAATTTGTCATTACCACATCCTATTTTCTGTGTATTAAAATAGGTCTATCTCGTATAACATTACAATTAAACGAAAATCCTGGCAGCGAGAGCCAAATGTAACGTTAACAAATATACGCCAAAATATAAAATAAATAAGATTCACTACCAGGACTTACCTGTTGCAGAAATTTTATCAGAAGCCCAGAGTCGCCACCTATATGTTTGAAGGACAGATATGGAGACCTTTACACTTTACCTTAATAAAACGGACAATTTAGCAATCTGACCCACCCAATTAATAATTCAGAAAGATTCCGATCCGTTAGACGAATTTTTTCAACACAGAAATGAGAAAGTGGTAATGGCAAAATAACTTAGTCTAACACATCTTTGTTATGAAATGAACACTTTACTTACTGAACCAGCTCCTCCTTACTCCACGATACACAAGAACAAAACAGGTATTGAGAAGGTTAAATACATCTTACATTGATAATATACTTCTTATCTTTATAAGGTAGCCCAGTTTTGCTCGCTCACGCATTCACACAATATACAAACAAAAACCCCCATAAAAGATTATATTCAAATAACCCCATAGTTAATCTTTGCGCATTTCGTTTTAGTTTTATCGTAATTGGGGATACGCACCACCGACCGAACACGTGCTTTGTTACGGTTCCATTCACCGTTATTAATGTTATCAGATCATCACTGCAATGCAACAATTTACAAAGTCGTTAATTCTTCGGGTCCCGGTCGGTATTAACGATATTATTGAGTTAGGCGCCTTTTTATAACACCACCGACCGGGGCCTAAACCAAACTGTTAGCGTCTATTAATAGAGTCGACTTCTGGTTGACTGTGTCACGTCTCTGACTAATGTAGACTGGAACTGTAACGTAACAGGTACATCTTGCTTTCTCTGGAGGGAAACAGTGGTTCACTGCCACTATGTTTTCGTCGCTCAAGCCTCAGTTGTTGTGAGTTAACCACTTTATATATAGAATAGCAGAGTTATATCCTGGATACCAAAGTACAATATTGGCTTTGGCTCTGCTGATGTCATTAACAGTAGGCGGGACGTTAGCAGTGATTCCGGCTGGTCTTGGAGAAGACGATGAATACTCTCAGCTCTAGCCATCTTAGAGTTTTTTACCAGCGTGTGGGTTGGCGCCCATGCTCGAGTAGTGGCGTGTGTGCACTCCCACACATGTACAGAGTTCTGCGAATTTTGAAGGGGGTAAATTCTTCGCTCGCCGCGTTACACCATAACAACTGCGTCTTACTGCTTTGTTTCACTGTCTCTCAACATCGTTCTGTTACACGGAAAATAACGTCGCACAATAATTTTCCTAACTTTTGACAAGCCCGCACCAAAATGAAAGAAATAAAAGATATAAATGCCCCAAACTGTTAAAAATAAAAATACCCAAAAATTGACCCACTACAATACATTGCATTTTTATCTACCCCCCATCGTCAAAAATTAGTCTTTTCTGCATGTAACATTGTTCAATTTTATTTATACACATCATATAGCTATCTTTTGTATAATGACCATAAAAATTTATTTTTTCCATTGTACCATAATAATAATAATACCTAGGGTTACCCCCATTATTACTATATCATAAATCAAGTCTGCATTAGTATTTTTGTCAAGTCTCCGTCAGTCTTTATTGTTATACCCAGGTAAGTTACCTCATTATCATAATTGTCCGCCACTACAAGTACACTAATTCTTCCGACAGGTACATATTTATCATCAATATAATCATTGTCTACTACTGCACAAGGTATGTCTACATTATTTATCATAATTCTCTTAATATTCATCTTCTCTATTGACTCTCCATAACCTCTATTTAGCTTAAACCACTCTAACTCTTTCTCTCTCTCATAATCACTTTCATCACCACATTTCACATTCTCACTCCACACAGAGGGCAACACCACTAAATTATTTAAACACCATCTGGCTGTACCAGATAAACACAAAAATCTATTTTGACCATTTGCCGACCCATTGTCACCCAAATGTCCTAGTGAGGATCTCTTCTCCCCATAAACAGCTTGTGAAGACTCTGTTTCACATTTAACCCCATAAAAATTTGCCCCCTGTTCACCCTCTACAATTAAACTATCTCTATACTCCCTTTCTAACTCCTTGTGATCACTAACTAACACTCCTCTAACCTCAACTAATTTTCTACTCTCAATATCACTACCACTATTACTCAATATCTCACTACTATTTTTCTTCAATAATATTTCACTCTTGTTAACGTTATCATAACTAACATTATTACTCACCATTTTTATGGCCACCCGTTTTACATTTAAACTGACCTTTTTCTGAATATTGACCTCACTTACCTCGTTTTTTATCTCCACTGCACTGAAATTAACACATTTGTTTGTAAAGGTATCATCATCATTTTTACCTCCACTATCAGAACCACTTACCTCGTTTGGTTCGCTTTCTTTATTTTCTTTAAATTTATCTGTCTCTGGTTTCCGCAGTAATTTATCCCACTTTTTGTCCATCTCGTCAAAATGTTTACTCATCATATAAAAACCCTTATTCATCAGTTCCTCCCTTTCATCTAATTTTTTCTTAAACATTTGCAACAAATTCATCATCTTCGTCTTATAATCGGATTCACTCATATTATCATTATTTACCTTATTATCTGCCACCTGATCGTCTGTACTAGTGCTAGATAAGTCAATGTTGTTGATTCTGTCACTATTATTTACCATTTTTGTTTTATATTATTTTTTACATGTACAAATATGCCTAGTTTTGCTTTACCCCTTTTTCATCACAGTCTACAATTTACAACATCGCCCCCACTCCCAAATAACGCGTTCTCTTACACACTGATTACACACCCAATTAAAATACTCTACACCTAAACTCGTTATCCAAATATAAAAATAAACAATACTTTCACAAGCACGTTACGCTACATTAATCTATGCAATAACTCAAAATTTTACAAATACGCCGTTACCACAACCTGTCTCACACTTCCAGTCAGGTATAAACCCATATCAGAAAAATCCATATGAGTCATCCTGGCAGGGTCGCCATTGTTACGGTCTTATTTTTCTTACCCCCCTTTATTATTAACTTTTACTTACCTTTTACTTCACTCGCCCTGACTTACCAAAAACAGAAGATTCCCAACTTATAGGTCGCCACCAATATTTTTAAAACAAAAGGACAAATATGGAAACCTTAATACATTTTCCCATTATTTACTTCTCATTACTTACCAGGTCCAATTAGGCGAGATTTTCTATACAGGACAGGTTATGTTAAATGGGCATAATAACTTACTCTAACGCTTATTCATGATAATTCAAATACTATTTTATTTACCATAAAAATTGACTTCTTTCTTTTCCTTTTTTACTTTATCTAAAAATTTTTATCAATAAGGTTACAATATCAAAATATGTAAATTCTATATATATTATACGAACCAAAATCTCCTTAATGTTTTCTTTCTCCCCCTTTATTACATCACTCACTCTCTCACTCTTTTTACACTTTGTTTTTAAACCCCATTTAATGAGCTCATTACCACTTCTCTTTCCCGACACACTTCTGGCAAAAAAAAAAAACACGAATTTGTAACTTTATCTCCTCCTGGTATTTAGAGGCACATGTTTTGAACTACGGTGCACGATATCGTTTTCGTCTTTTTCACGGAACTATCCGCATTCACTTTCTGCACATTTTTTCCAGCGATATTATAAATTGTTTACTGTTATACGGTTTAAATTCACCTTTTGATAGACCTACTTAGAACTTTTCGGTCTACCAAAAATCATCCGAGGCTACGGTTAGTTTTATGTCCGCTCTGTTTGCCGACTGCTATTCAACTTCACAGTTAGTCACCTGCTACCTGTGGCCTCCTGATGAAAAAAACTGGAGACAGAGCTCTTACTGTGATTCACAAGGGAGACTGCTTGCAAGCTGTTACGTAATACGTCTGGTCTGGGCAGTCTAGACATCAACAATAACACTGTACGTTGCTGGTTACAAGGGGCACCTCACAGGTGAATGCTGACTGCTTTTAAATTAAAACTGAATTGAATTGAATTTTTACTGTTTCTATCATACAATTCGGTACCGTTACAAGCCTTGGCAGTTGGATGTAATATGTGTGGCTGAGCATTATTGTGTTGTGGAATTATTGGTTCCATGGATTGTTGAACACAACGCACATGTCTCCTAAAGTGTTTTAATGTCTGTGTATCGCACAGAATTTACAGTTGACTCAGCTTCCAGGTAGTCAGTCACATGTTTGGAATCCCAGAACACTGTCAAAAGAATTTTTTTTTTGCAGAGGGTTATGTTTTGAATTTTTTTTATTGTGCCAAACCATAGTGCTAGTATTCCATGCTCTGCTAATTTTCTTATGGGTCATAATGATGGACCCAAGTTTTGTCTCCCGTCATAGTATTGAAAGGGAAGTCATCTCCCTCGTCACAATAACATTTCAGAAGCTGTTCACAACATTCCTTATGTTGTTGTTTGTTAATTTCTGTAAGTTTGTGTGGGACCCATGGCAAACAGATTTTACAGTAGCCCAGTTGTGCAATAATGTGTCCTTGTTCTTTCGATATGCCTAGCCTATCTTGGTGGCGACGTGTTGTGTGATGCAACAGTTATTTTACATCAATTCATCCACCTCCTTTTGGTGCTTCTCATCACTCAACAGAAACTGGTCGACCACTGCAAGATTCATCCCCAATATTTGTTTTATCAGCTTCTGATGATCAACACTTTATTGCCCACCTACTCACAGTACTTCGATTAACAGTTTCATCACCATAAATGGCCTTTAGATAACGATGAATGTCACTAGTGTTCACATTTGCCGCTGTTGAAAATTCAGTCACTGCATGTTGTTTTAGATGCATTGACATAGCAAGGGCACTCAACTCCATAACAGTGGTGACTGAAAAAAAAGGGCATGAATCAACGAGTTTTGGAATGTTAGTATTAAAGGAATGAAACTACAAGATGGCAGCACCTGTTGCTTTGTGTGACATCTTATTCTCCCATTACATTCCTAATACAGTTACCGAAGGAAAAAATCTCAAATTAAGTGGTGTCTGAGATTTTTGGGATAGAGCTAGATAAAAGTATGAGAATCAATTTAAAAAAAAAGTTAGCCAGAATTCTGTCACGGGATTTTGAAAAAAGTGAGGGGAAGTACAAAAAATGCATTTTTCGTAATTATCTCGGAAAATAACAAAGTTACAAAAAGAAAGAGCATAAAATTCTCTACGTTTTTTGTTTTAAACTTTTTATCTCAGATCAAAGTTTCCAAGATATCAACAGTGAAAAGTTGTGTAAAAAATTGATAGACGTAACTTGCGCGGATGTGCGAGAAGCTACTTGTTATCAGATGCTGCAATATGTAAATTATCATACAAACCAGAAAAATGGTCATAGAGGAAAATATAAAAAAGCATTTTAAACCTGAATGTACCGACTTTTATTTCATAAAAACATATTAAAATTAATTTTAAATTCTCAAAATAAAGTAATAAGTTTTTGTTTTATGCAACCGATTGCAAAAATACATAGTAATATTTTGTTACAAAAGCATGTAAATTTAAAAAAAAGTTTACAATGTAAACTATATAGGTATAGTTTATCGAAAATAATAATGAAAATGTCTGCTGTTTTATTGGCATAAAATGAGCTAACTTTAAAATTTATTAATAAATTAATTACCTTAATTATCCGCCGTGTGATTTCCTATGCTTCGTCTATGACGCGTTTCGGAGCATATACTCCATCATCAGATATTAAAAGTTAAAACAGTCACTCATACGAGATCGTTAAAAAGTTAAAATGTCAAGATATGCATATGAACCGTACGCGGATTTGGGTGCGCACCCGTTCAAGTTTATTCTGCTACTGAGCGGTTGCTACCTTATCGTAGCCCCAGCGAGCAGACTCAAGGCAGTATCGTACAATCGGTTGGATACAAAGTTCAGGTGGTCATTTAGCACGATATCGCGACTCATTGGGTTTGCATATGCACTGTAAATTTCAAATTCCTCCAAGGCATTCATAAAACGGCCCTTATTACACACATGTAACGGTATTAAATTGGAATTAAAATCTGTGTAATTATGATTGTGTGAAGTCAGGTGTCGGGCGTAATTTGATTTGATGTTGTCAATATTTCTTATTTTCTTGGGTAAATGTTCTCGAAATCGTTTAAGGAAACCTCTCCCAATCTGTCCAATGTAGAAGCACTCGCAATCATTACATGTTAACTTATATATGCCAGTTTTTTCTTCACTTCAGTTTTTTTTTTGAACTTTGTATCCAACCGATTGTACGATACTGCCTTGAGTCTGCTCGCTGGGGCTACGATAAGGTAGCAACCGCTCAGTAGTAGAATGAACTTGAACGGGTGCGCACCCAAATCCGCGTATGGTTCATATGCATATCTTGACATTTTAACTTTTTAACGATCTCGTATGAGTGACTGTTTTAACTTTTAATATCTGATGATGGAGTATATGCTCCGAAACGCGTCATAGACGAAGCATAGGAAATCACACGGCGGATAATTAAGGTAATTAATTTATTAATTCGTACAAGTGATTTGGTTACCATATTAAACATGAATATTAAAATTTATGTTTTTTGGAGTTCTCGAGTTTTACTAATTTTTTTAACTTTACACATCTAAAGAATTTTTTTAAATAAATATTTTTGAACAAAATTGTATGCGAATATTCTTCAATGTGTATACTATAAGACTGCATTATGAAAACTTGTAAAACGTTTGTTCAATTTAGATTCAAATTTTATAAATCAATGTAAAATACATACTTTGCGATTATTATTATTTAGAAACTAAAAAATTATAATCCAAAAGTAACTTATGTACGTGAAAGTAAAATGTCCAAAGTATCACTGTAGGATAGTGAAAATTCATCCTTTTGTATGAGGATAAAAAGAACAGGCCTTGAAAGTTGAAGAATTTTAGGGAGAGCGAGGACAGCAGGTGCGTCGAACATATGTGCATATTTAAACATTTTTCTTGCCTCCAGAAACGATTAAGACTATAAAATAGGTTAATTACCTTCTGTCAACGTTTCTTAAAATCCTTTTAGGATGACTCGAGTTTCGACACCATTTGGTGTCATCATCAGATCGGAATATGAATTACGTCAAAACATTTTGATGCATATGCATGATGCATACGTCAAACGTTTTGACGTAATTCATATTCCGATCTGATGATGACACCAAATGGTGTCGAAACTCGAGTCATCCTAAAAGGATTTTAAGAAACGTTGACAGAAGGTAATTAACCTATTTTGTATGTGCATATATTATAACAAAAAGGAAAATATGGGTGTCGTTTGTCATGTTGTTCGTGTTGTAATATGTCGGGCGTTACACTCCGCGCACTTCTTGTTACTTACTGATGACTGGATCCTCTGTGGTGATGACGTCCTGCAAAACAACTTAATCTACTCTGTGTTTGTGGGCGCCACTTGGAATCTTTTGTTCCAAGAAAATGTCATTAAAATTAAAATTTTGAATTCTTAGCAGTTAGTTTAATTCTATGAAAAAATGTGAACAAGACAGTTTGAGTTTGAAAAAATAAAGTATGTTTAATGAATCTTAAAAAATCGTCTGAAGGACTAACATTCGTGAAAAAATATAAAATTGCAGAGTTACAAAAAAATTATAAATTATTATTATTGACAAGTTTTTTCTCCAATCAAGTATCGGCTAACAAATATTTTATTTTACTCAGTTGAAAAGCATGAGTTTAATATATGAAAAAATCTTTACTCTCAGGACGTGACTCCTTTGAACTACCAAGACAGATCAATAAGATGCTTTACAAAAATTAAGTGATTTGAAGGTGTGTGGCATGTGTAGTACAACTGTGTGACAAATGTAACCAGGTAAAAATGACTAACATTGAACAACTCACGTTCCGATGGGTAATTATTCTCGCACTGGACACTTCTCTCGGGTAGTTTTCAATCTCGCCTCTTCGTGTTGACGTTCCTTGTGCACTGAATTTATTTAAAGTCAAAATGCGATTTTTTAAAACTTCCGCACTTTCCTAAAACAGTTTGGCAGTAAATTTACGCTTGAATCCCGCCGCCGGCAATCAGCTGCTCGCGTGGTTTCTCAAATTAGCCGCCACAGCGCTGATACCCTTGCAGTTGATAGAAAGGCTTTGTGTATGTTACGTTATGGGGATTTTGTCAAAGTCAGTTTGTCTTAGCGAATACAGCAGAATTGATTCTCTATTAAAATTTTGGTCCCTCCTGGGCCGCTGATATTCTGGCTGCGTGTGTTCTATTAAATGTGCCGTGTTGCTGCTCTATTTCAGCAACACATTGGCGTATACTCTTGTAGAGGTTAAGTTAGTCTATTGTCAATGTACGGGAAAAGCCTTTCTTCGTTCTTGTGTCGACTTCTTGCCTTCGCTTTCGCCTCGGTCGCGGTGATCAGTGTCGTGGGTGATGCGTCTCTTCTGGAGTCAAAGCATGAAGTGTTTTTGGGTCGAATTTGGTCTTCCTTTTATACTTTGTAAGGCTCATTGTTTTAGCTTTTTGACATGAA
This sequence comes from Magicicada septendecula, assembly GCA_034769895.1. Lineage (NCBI taxonomy): Eukaryota > Metazoa > Arthropoda > Insecta > Hemiptera > Cicadidae > Magicicada > Magicicada septendecula. The sequence continues at coordinate 247,102,641 of CM068367.1, read as the reverse complement.
CTTCCGGTGTATTTGTGTAAAAATTCCTTCTAGAACGTTCGAGAATAATGAAATGGAACCTCATGGAACAAATTTAACTTCCGTAGAAGCTTTAGAACAAAATTTCTTATTCTTCACACTAAGGATATTACAAAAATTATTCTGGTATTTGTCAAACAATTTTACATCACTACTTACAATTTGCATGCCATTACTACATTTGGATTCTCTGCTTTCAACTGAATCTAATGATACTGATTACGATTGGTTTTTAAATAAATTAACTATAATAAAACAACACAACATACAACTCTTACCTTGGAATGTTTCCATAAAAATTCAATTTTTGAACTAAAAAATGGTTGTGAAGCTGTTTGGTTTCTTCTACAACATTAACACATAATATTACCATCTTTCTATAACAAAATAAGTAAAGTTTAACATATATAATACACAAATAAGTTCAGTGTTATATGGTCCATGCCTATGGCCTACGTTGTTGTCACTGTTAGAATACAATAATTAGTCTTTTTTTCTTAATATATATGGAATTTTTATAGTATACACTGAGAGTTTATTATATTGTCTATCTTTTGTGATACCTGGTTTATCCTGATACATATTATTTTTATTGTAGGATTACTTAGCATCATATTGGTTTGCCTAAGTGGTCCTTTTTCTTTGTGTGACAAATCTCACTCTTATAAGTCAAATTCTTTAATAATTGATCTTATTTTCAACTGAGTCTGTTTGTTTTCATGGTACACTAAAGTATTGTACCCTTTTCTTTTATTTTTGTTAATATTTTGTAAACATTTAGTCAGATATGACTGTTTTTTGTGATGGTTGCTTGGCCTTAGCCATATATGGTATAGGTAAATAGTTTGCTAACTCGACTATTAAAGTGTTTAAGTTAGTCAGATATATTAATATCGTCGCATTATATTATATTTAAACTTTCTAATGCAATTTGGTTGCATTTTGTCAACATTAAATCCATAAATATCACAATATTATAGGTCTACTACACGTTTTTAGTTAATACTGTTTTTGGCTATTTTAACTGATTTTTATTCATTTGACAGCTTTCTTTATTTAAGATAAATTGTTCATCTTTGTCTACTTGACAATATTTTTTATTTTAACTTAGATCCTTTCTAATAATGTATTCAAATCATTTAATACATTTATTTTATTTACATTACATAATATAATAATGGATCTTGCCCATTAATTCACAATAAATAGTTTTTTATACCCTATTCAGAGTTACAGAACTTAATAATTAATGACCTTATTTTGGTTGTTTCTGATATTATTTGTCTCTCTTATAGTATATTATTGTTTTACACTGTTCTTCACTTGAATAATATATATGGGGTTTAAGTCTTAGTCATAGTCTGGTCGTTTTTTCATATTAATGGTATTAATTATTAGACAATATTACAAAATTTTTAGGATTACTTGGGTTCGATACTGTTCACCTCACTTTCCTCTTATGATAAATTGCTATGCAAATGATTTCCTTTATGGAACGTTCTGTGACGTTACATATGCCTCTTCGTTAAAATTGATAATTTTGGAAAAACATTTCTTCGGTTTTGATGAAATTATCATTTCTATATTAACCTTTTATTAGCTTCTTTATATTTCATTCTTTTATCTTATAATTAAATTCCTGTACTACTCCTTTAATATATTAATCCAACTCAATATTCATATTTCGTTCTTTGTCGTATCACCTATTCCTTTCCTTTTTACCTTGATGTTAATTATTTAATCTTTGATATAATTCCCTAACAATTCCCTAACTTTTATAGTGGGGTGGAAGTCAGAGTGGCTCGCTATGGCATACATTCTCCGCCCTTCCCTAACTATAACTACTGAAATCAGAGGCAACACATCCCTGTCCAGAAAATAATAATTGCATCTTCGCAACAAATAATAATAAAAAAAATACAATATTCAAAGATCATAGGCTTCTACACATAAATTCCCTTTCTTAAATTCTTCTGATTATTTCTCAATTATATTAATATATCGTTCTCCGCAGGTAAAATTATCGTTTAAAATCATTCAATGTTAATAGCTATATTTATATTCATCATTACCTCCTTATGTAACACACTGTTTCCTTTTTTTCATTTATCATTTCCATTTAGTATCAATTATATGACAGTATTTCTCCTCCTTTTCTCCCCCTTAGTAATATTAATTGTTATTTGATTGTTTAATAATTCATTTAACTAATTATGTCCTTTCCTTCTTTCCTTTTTCTCCTCCTCTAAGTACGGGTAAGTTGGTAAATTTATGTTGACGTGGCTATTGGAAATAAATCTATATCTTACGTATATATTTTGCCTTTGGTGGAAGGTGTCCTTCTCGTATTTTATTAATAATCTCTCATTCTCTAAGTACAGGTAAGAAATATTATTTATTTTTATTAATCTTTATTCCCTTTTTAATTATGGGTAAGTTGGAAAATTTACGTTGACATGTTTTCATTCATGGTACCTTCTCAACGATGCTGTATTTGACTTGGGTTTTTTTTCATGGTACTTACTCACTGATTCTGTATTTGACTTGTGTTTTTTAATCATGGTACCTAACAGTGCCTGTTACCTTGTATGTATACTTTTTTGTCTGATAGTATTTGGGTTTATACTTTGTCAATTTGGGTTAATTATTTTTATCATCTCAACTCCTTTTGGTTGTGTGCTCCTTATATTATTATATTTATCATTCCCATTCCTTGTTAGGTCCCTCTCTTCTCAATGTCCGACTTTTCGTTGTTTAGATCCTCTACTCCTTCAAATGCCTGGTCTATGACATTTATTCTGGATGATTAATAATCCATGGCCTTACCATCTCACCACATGTTCGGGCCATATCCTCTCTGCATAGCGGAATTCATCCTCTATATTACTTTCATTTCTGGGGTTATTATTTGGTTCTTGGCTGGCTTCTGCCAAGACATGGTTTACCTGAGCTGTTCGGGGTCTTTCGTCATTACTCGCCTGATTATGCTGTAATGAAAAACCCGGATTTTCGTGGACTGTTACCAAATTCTTATTATTACTTTGGTTAGTGTTTGGCTCCTGTTGGTGGTTGTTTTCATTCCTGGGTGGTCCGTTACTCCTACCCTCTGAAAATTGAGGACGGTTATTTGTCGTACTACCCTGGTTACCTTGCGTCTGCTGTGTGTAACACCTGTAACTCGATAAATTAGGTGGATATGGTCATTGACTATTGGCCATTGTATAGTTTACCTGGGGCCTATATTCTTGATTTCTCCTATCACCTCCTCCTTGGTTACCCCCGTTTCGATAATTATTACGCTGACCATAATTATTTCCCCTATAGTTATTTCCGCGAAAACTATTTCCCTGATTGTAGTTCCTACCGTAATTATTTTCGGGGTAATTATTTCTGTTTGGTCCCGGATAGTTGCGGTTATTTGGACCTTGAGTATTATTATTTTGGCTATTTGGTGGGGTGTTATTGTTCTGGCTATTTGGCTTAAAGTTATTGCCGTTTCCACCTCCATTCCGGTTTGGTCCATTATTGCTGCTATTATATTCTACTTTACGACTGGGGGGTTGGTAATCCTGGAACCTTCCAGCGGATTCACAATTTTCTAACAATTTAGCTAAATCGGTTATTTTACTGAGCTGTTGGTACAATTGGGCATCTTTGATACCGTAGCTGTAATGTCCAGCTAATTGTCTCACCAAACATTCTTCCGGGATCGGCGGTATCAACTTTTGTGCCAAACATAACTTTCCCAGGAAATAAGACGTTGGGGATTGTCCATTGGACGCGTCGTATTTGCCGTAGAATATGTCCATTCGTACCCTGTTTTGCGCAGTTTCCGACCAATACTTCTCTTTGAATTGGCGTTTAAACTCGGCTAAATTCGTGATTTCGGGTCGTACCGCTATCCACCAGTTATCCCTAGTGTTTCGAAACGTCTCGTCTAACATCTCCCTTATTCTGTCCCACCTTGTTTCTCTATTTCTTTCAATAAACTCTTCCATTCTCTCTAAAATTTCCATCGGGTTTCGACGATAGTTTTGGAAGTTGATTACTTCCCTGTTCTCACTATGACACGTATGAGTATTTAATATAGGTGTGTCCCTCAGCGCTTCTAATGTTTCCTGCAGGTTTTTCTCTCTCCGATCTATTTCCTGTATGTTATTTCTGTTAGTTTTTATTTGCTCGTCCAGCCTGTTAGCTATGTCATACGTTCTCTGTATCCTCTCGCTAACGTCTTTCCGGACTTCTCCCACCTCCTGCATGATTGCGCCTTGGTTCTGCCTTACCTTGTTTTCGAGAGTTCTAACATCTTGTTTGGTCTCCACTGTTTGTTCCTCTATATTTTCAAAACGGGTATTATTTCCCTCCTGTAATTTTTCTAACTGTTTCTCCATATTCTCGACCTTCCTATCACTGTCGATTTTACTATCATCGATCTTTTTGTTTACTGTTTCGTAATTTATGCTAATTTCTTTTTTCAGGGATTCTATACATTTTTTATTCTCCTCCTGAAATAGCTCCATCTTTTTCCCATTGTCATTTATTTTCTCGGTTATATACTCCCTTAAAGATTCTATGTTTTTGTTTAATTTCTCCTTATCTTCCAGTCTGTTTTTATTATTCTCCTCCTTATCTTCCCGTCTGTTTTTATTATTCTCCTCCTTTAAGGATTCTATACTTCCTTTTATTTCTGCCTTGTCTTCCTGTCTATTTTTGTCATTTTTGTACATATCCTCCTTCATTCCTAGGAGCATCACCATTATTGCATTCATGTCGACGCTCCCTGTTATTTTTTCTGGTTCGGGTTTCTCTGTTTGGTCTACCTTCTCCCGTTTGTTCCTCTAATTCCTCTCCCGTTTGTATTGGTCTTTCCATTTCTAGTGTGGGCGGTTCTAACTTTATTTCCTCCATTTGTACTGCCTATCCGTCTTCCACACTTAACTCGGGTTCCACATTTTTCTTCACCTTTTTTCCCTTTGGTTGCGGCATCTTGATTTGTTGGTAGTTGCCGGGCTTGTTTCTTTTTTTTCAAGCCCCACATTGGGTGCCAATTTATAACAAAAAGGAAAATATGGGTGTCGTTTGTCGTGTTGTTCGTGTTGTAATATGTCGGGCGTTACACTCCGCGCACTTCTTGTTACTTACTGATGACTGGATCCTCTGCGGTGATGTCGTCCTGCAAAACAACTTAATCTACTCTGTGTTTGTGGGCGCCACTTGGAATCTTTTGTTCCAAGAAAATGTCATTAAAATTAAAATTTTGAATTCTTAGCAGTTAGTTTAATTCTATGAAAAAATGTGAACAAGACAGTTTGAGTTTGAAAAAATAAAGTATGTTTAATGAATCTTAAAAAATCGTCTGAAGGACTAACATTCGTGAAAAAATATAAAATTGCAGAGTTACAAAAAAATTATAAATTATTATTATTGACAAGTTTTTTCTCCAATCAAGTATCGGCTAACAAATATTTTATTTTACTCAGTTGAAAAGCATGAGTTTAATATATGAAAAAATCTTTACTCTCAGGACGTGACTCCTTTGAACTACCAAGACAGATCAATAAGATGCTTTACAAAAATTAAGTGATTTGAAGGTGTGTGGTATGTGTAGTACAACTGTGTGACAAATGTAACCAGGTAAAAATGACTTTGACATTGAACAACTCACGTTCCAATGGGTAATTATTCTCGCACTGGACACTTCTCTCGGGTAGTTTTCAATCTCGCCTCTTCGTGTTGACGTTCCTTGAGCACTGAATTTATTTAAAGTCAAAATGCGATTTTTTAAAACTTCCGCACTTTCCTAAACCAGTTTGGCAGTAAATTTACGCTTGAATCCCACCGCCGGCGATCAGCTGCTCGCGTAGTTTCTCAAATTAGCCGCCACAGCGCTGATACCCTTGCAGTTGATAGAAAGGCTTTGTGTATGTTACGTTATGGGGATTTTGTCAAAGTCAGTTTGTCTTAGCGAATACAGCAGAATTGATTCTCTATTAAAATTTTGGTCCCTCCTGGGCCGCTGATATTCTGGCTGCGTGTGTTCTATTAAATGTGCCGTGTTGCTGCTCTATTTCAGCAACACATTGGCGTACTGATTACGATTGGTTTTTAAATAAATTAACTATAATAAAACAACACAACATACAACTCTTACCTTGGAATGTTTCCATAAAAATTCAATTTTTGAACTAAAAAATGGTTGTGAAGCTGTTTGGTTTCCTCTACAACATTAACACATAATATTACCATCTTTCTATAACAAAATAAGTAAAGTTTAACATATATAATACACAAATAAGTTCAGTTTTATATGGTCCATGCCTATGGCCTACGTTGTTGTCACTGTTAGAATACAATAATTAGTTTTTTTTTCTTAATATATATGGAATTTTTATAGTATACACTGAGAGTTTATTATATTGTCTATCTTTTGTGATACCTGGTTTATCCTGATACATATTATTTTTATTGTAGGATTACTTAGCATCATATTGGTTTGCCTAAGTGGTCCTTTTTCTTTGTGTGACAAATCTCACTCTTATAAGTCAAATTCTTTAATAATTGATCTTATTTTCAACTGAGTCTGTTTGTTTTCATGGTACACTAAAGTATTGTACCCTTTTCTTTTATTTTTGTTAATATTTTGTAAACATTTAGTCAGATATGACTGTTTTTTGTGATGGTTGCTTGGCCTTAGCCATATATGGTATAGGTAAATAGTTTGCTAACTCGACTATTAAAGTGTTTAAGTTAGTCAAATATATTAGTATCGTCGCATTATATTATATTTAAACTTTCTAATGCAATTTGGTTGCATTTTGTCAACATTAAATCCATAAATATCACAATATTATAGGTCTACTACACGTTTTTAGTTAATACTGTTTTTGGCTATTTTAACTGACTTTTATTCATTTGACAGCTTTCTTTATTTAAGATAAATTGTTCATCTTTGTCTACTTGACAATTACATATAGTTTTTATCTCAATTTGATAATAATTAATTTTTACATGAAATCTGAGTGATTGGTCTCAAATCCAACACCTTAATATTTTTTTGTCATAACATTTATATATTTTTTATTTTAACTTAGATCCTTTCTAATAATGTATTCAAATCATTTAATACATTTATTTTATTTACATTACATAATATAATAATGGATCTTGCCCATTAATTCACAATAAATAGTTTTTTATACCCTATTCAGAGTTACAGAACTTAATAATTAATGACCTTATTTTGGCTGTTTCTGATATTATTTGTCTCTCTTATAGTATATTATTGTTTTACACTGTTCTTCACTTGAATAATATATATGGGGTTTAAGTCTTAGTCATAGTCTGGTCGTTTTTTCATATTAATGGTATTAATTATTAGACAATATTACAAAATTTTTAGGATTACTTGGGTTCGATACTGTTCACCTCACTTTCCTCTTATGATAAATTGCTATGCAAATGATTTCCTTTATGGAACGTTCTGTGACGTTACAATATACAGGCTTGTTTGTGTTAGATGCCAGTGCAGAAGTTACTTCGGAGCTCATTGTAATGTTTTCTAATGGATATTGAATTAAATTGAATTTATTTAGTGGTGTGTTAATTTTTAGTGTGTATGAAAAATGTGTTAAGTCCATTACAAATGACCCATTTACCCACACCAAAATCTCTTATGGAAATGATCCGCAATTGCAAAAAACTTGTGGAAAGTTATTCACTTGTAAAAAAATGAATTGTTTTGTTTCTCGGCTTGTGGATTTTGTGAAATGAACTCATGCACAAATTTTAGTTGATATTGTTAGTCGTTTTTCGTAAAAAAAATGCATTACTATTAAAAAACACATTTTTTGTGAAAATATACCTCATCAAAAATTTTGCCAACTTTGGATTGCATTTTCTGCTAAAAGTATTGAACTGACAAGAAATAATAAATTCCTTTCTTTTAGAGAATTTTGTGCTCTTTCTTTTTGGTGTCTTATTATTTTTTTTTGCTAACAAATTTTTTTAATTAATTTGTTATTTTCCAAGTTAATTACGAAAAATGCATTTTTTGTACCTTCCTCTTCCCTTTTTTTGAAATCCTGCGACTGAATTATGGCAGTTTTTTTAAACTCATTCACATCTTTTTTTCTAGATCTATCCCAAAAATCTCAAAAGACGCCACTTAATTTGAGACTGTCTTTTTTTTTGGCTTCAGCGACTGTACTATCCAGTGTACATTACATTTCAGTAGCCCCTTGTACTATTTAGTGACCAAAACATAGTGCTGGTCATACTGGCTTCCTTGCAAGTTATATGACTTGCAATAAAAATTGTCTGTGTAATTATGATATTTGCTTTCACATTACTTTTACAACATTTCCGTTATGTTAGGTAGGCACACAGTTGGTAACAAAAATTTCCATTTTCCACATTTGATGTTTTGTAACTTTCTGCTGTAAATTAGAGTTAAGAATGGACCATAATAAAATTTTTCTCTTCTAAGTAGATCACTCAAAGAAAATTATAACTGAAAACTGAAAATACTTTGCAGTGTAAATTTGAAACTAAAGATATTAAAAAAAAATCACAAAATGAATGGTCGAGTTTTGTAGAGGACTGTTAACTTAGACCCTTGATTAATAAAATGAGTCATAGAAAGGCATTTTGTAAATTTAAGAAGCTGTAATAATAAATGTGTGGAACTATAAAACAAAATTAATGAGCGTTAAACAGGCAAGGAGTGGGGGTTTATGTCTTATTTTGGTGTAGTTATGTAGAACTCTGCAAAATATCTTTACTCGTAGAGCAGTATGTCACAGACCCTCATATAATGATAATGTCAATAATGCATACCCTTCTTTGACTGACTGAATTAGCTTAGTAGCATCAGGTTGGGTAGGCTGCCTATATATGACCCTTTCTGGCATTGAAGGAAAGAAGTGTCTTATCATCCGTAATCAAAAATAAAGCTGCCTTTTCGTAAACTCACCATATTACCAATGGCAGTTTTCTCTGAAATAGGTACGTTTTTTCATAAAAATATGTGTGCATACCAAGACCCAACATCAGACTACCAAAATGAAGCCAAGATTTAAACTCTTGCTGTAAATACACCTATATAATAAAGGAAACAAGTTTTATATAACAAGGCATTGATAAAGTGCATTTTTCTGTATTGTCTGTGAATGTTACCACACCACAAAATGATTAATGGCCACATTGTTCTTAATCTTATTTGAGTAATTCAGGAGTTACCCTGTCTGAGTTCTCAAGTTTTTAAAATAATTGAAAACAATAATAGTTACTATAATAATTGAAATAACTGTTAACACTTTGGGTGTTATAACAGGTTGATGCAGCAGATCAGGAAATGATAGATTTGGTTGAAATGGAGATCAGAGAGTTAATGACTGAAATGGGTTTTGATGGTGACAACGTTCCTGTAATCAAAGGCTCAGCTCTTTGTGCACTTGAAGGAAAAGATCCTGAAGTTGGTAAGTATTCATTAATAGACACACAGTGGGCACTGTTTTCAGAATTTTGTAGAAATATGTTTAGTGGATTTTAATTTAGAAAAATAAAACATTTCTTATATATGTATGCTTTTAGGTGTTAAAGCAGTGTTGCAGCTTCTAGATGAGGTTGATAAATATATTCCTACTCCAGCGAGAGACTTAGATAAACCTTTCCTTCTTCCAATAGAAAATGTGTATTCAATTCCAGGTGAGATAGATATAATTTTGAAGGTAACTAATGCAAACAAACGTAATATGGATGTGAAAGAATGTGGCCATATAAATGTTTTAAAAACTGAATAATTTTATTAATAAGATTTGTTATCAATAAATAGATTTCTGACAAACATAAACAGAATTTGATATAAGTAAGAGTTCAGTTGTATTTCTCCAACATAAATCTCCATTGATGTACTGTAATATCTATTCTTGTAGCAATTTACCATTTCATTAAGCATCTCTGGATTTTTTGTTTGGTGTTGAGACCTCCATTTGAATCTTATCATTACAATGGATCCCTATAAAATGCTCCCAGATATCGTGCTATCTTGCATTTACCTCCTATTTCATGAATTCCCACCAAAATTCTTATAAGAGCAGTGTTGTTAAGCCTGATAAACCAAGGACAAAATTCCAGGAGCATGTTAGTGCAAAAAGAAAAACTTGGAATTCGATTAAGTTGGTTTTATTTTTTATACAGACTGTTAATACATTGATACCATTAATAATTTAAGTAAAAATTATAATTCAGAAGTTTGGTCGAAGAAATTTGAATAATATATATCAAGATTTAAAAAGTGATTACATTAGAACATTGATTATCTGGATTGACCTCTGTAAGATTAAATCCAGATAATAAAAATTTCTGATAACTGGATGATTATAATTGCATATATCTAACATATTGGATATCATTTTTATTGTTTAATGGGTACCATATTGAATTGGAAAAAAATAAAAGACTTAATAGTTCACTGTCTGCCACGCTTTTTTGAATTTTTTTCACAGTTTTTAATTTGCCTTTCATCTGATGAACGATTTGTTCACGTTTTTTGGGGATTTTATGAACAGTGATATTGATAGAATTGTTAGACAGCTCTAGAGTAAAATGAAAATGATACTGTAAGGAACTGGATATTTCTAGATATGATTGACAAAAACAATTTAGTCTAGACGGTAACAGGCCCATAATACTTCATTGAGTTCATAGTAGGCCTACTGTATGTATCCAGATACATATGGCTGTACTTGGCATTATTTACTAAATGTTTTAGTGGATAGTTAGTGAGGATCGGTCAATAATACAACTTTTAGTTATTTTGCGTCGACGTTTCGACAATATTTATTGTCATCTTCAGGACCTGTGTATGAAATACAATAGAAATATCAAACATAACGAAACAATTAAATATTTGGGTGAACGTGTTGGTGATGTGAGTGTGTGCGTGTGTATGTATGTATCATTTTTTATGTGAAGACTTATGATAGTTTGTTTACATCTTCAAATTATCTTTAAGAAAGCGAGCAAATTATAGTATGAGAGAACTTAATTTATACAGTATTACAATTTAAATTACTTAATATAATGTTATTTAAATTAATTAAACAACCAGTAACCAACAATTGGATATTAGATTGGTACAAAAATTGTTTATACCTACAACAGTCAACATATAGCAAAGTAATATATTACCTATAACTAAAACAGA